>OX456524.1:133068388-133638388 GCA_949748255.1 Eustalomyia histrio | reverse complement strand
GTCAATAAAGCGTCTATACTTTTTACATTCCTTTTTTGCAGCTGCAAAGCTGTGCTTGATTTTTTATTGTGCATAGCTGCATGCAAAATTAAAGTTTTTAATAAAAATATAAAGAAAAATGAATTTAAAAGTTAAATATACAAATTTGAACAAAATATATAATGAGCAAAAGAAATTACAAAAAACTTGTGAAAAAAAACAATAAATTTTGTATTAAAATATAAAATAATGAGAAAGAGGCAATAACTTTTAGTGAAAATTGCAACTCTAGAGATTTTGTGGAGCCTGATGAAGATTTTACTTAACCCAAAATTAAATTTTCACGAAATTTTTTTTACTTTAATGAAATTTTAAAAAAAAAATTAACAAAATAAATGCACCTGTTTAAACTTATTTCCTGCCTAGAGTGGAAATCAAGTAATAAGTTCCAAAAGTGTAGACTAGTATTACTAAAATGTACTAGTGAATCTCTGGTTCCAATGTCAACACCTAGTCAATAGTTGTGTAGATTCGCAATGACAAGCACATGTTAAATGTCACAGCAGAAAGCGTTGGCTGGGGCATAATTAGTCAGCAGTACTGGTGACAAAGTCAATAGTGAATCAGTACAGTTTCACTATAGACATTTCCTACAGGGTACATATACCTTTGTTTTAACTGTCATTTTCAGTAAATTCTATCGACAAACTTCTTTGAGTGACATAAGAGTTTAGATTTCATTTAGATCGCTAGTTCGTATCATGCTGGCTTATAAGTGTACAGGTTGTGGGTTCGGTTCCCACCTGAGACTTTTAGTCTGTTTATGCTACATTGAGCCAATAACTTTTGTTCGGTTATTACATTAGAATATAATTTGTAATTATATGATTGAAAACAACAATTTGTGCATTGGAGTATTAATAATTTTTTTTTTCCCAGCTTCTATTCCCTTTGTTTATTGTTTAAGGGCCAAACAAAATATTTAGTTTATTTATTGCTTTAAAAGGAAAAAACTGAAAATATAAAGGATTTGTAGTAATTTCAAAAGGCTGGCAAGTATTTTTGATTTTATAAATTATTGTCCTTATAACCATCATAGCGTCAATATTATTTTCAGCATTTAATAACATAGAAATTTTTATTCAAATTTTCCTTAAAAATAAATTTTTCTACTTAAGTAAAATTTATATAAAAATCCTACCAATTTTTGTTTAAAATGCTGGCTTCTCATAAACTGTTAAGTTAAATAAGTTTTAGCCTAATAAATTGCCTTGTTGCTTTACAAAATTTTTGGCTTTGGCTTTTATTTTATATTTTTTTTTTTTTGGCAAAATATTTATGTTTGTTAGGCTCGGCCATATACTCCATCATCGTTTCACTTTTGTGCCACTTATATTTGTATCATAATGCCAACAAGAAGTTTTTAATGTATAATTGGGATTTTATTGTCCTCTTACACATACGCACAAAAAGGATATTTGTTATACATATGACATTATATACACTACACTCAAAAAAAAAAAAAAAAGATATGAACTAAAAATTTTTCCAAAATTTCCTTTAAAAAGGTTTAAAAATTTTCCTCAATTTAAGTAAAATTTTATTAAAACTTAGAAAAATTTTCTTAAAATTAATAAAAATTTCAATGTTTGGATAAAAACGAAATAGTTTAAATACTCAGAAATAGTTCACACTTTTCTTAAGTAATATTTCTTGATTTTAGGAAAAAAAAAAAACAAATATATTAAATAAACATTTATCAATTTTTAAGAAAACATCTCAGTTTTAAGAAATTTCCATACTAAAATGTAATAAAAGTAAGTTTAGTTAGAAAAAAAAATTTGTTTGAACATAATTCACTCCCATTTAGTTCAAAAAATGTGTTTAACTTAAAATGAGAAAGTAGTTGAACTTAATGTGTGTTCAATTTTTTTCGCAAGTAGTTAAATTAACTAAATTTTAGAACGCCATTTATAAATTCAGTTTTAAAGTCTACTACTTTCTAATATATAAAGAAAATTAGTTTCGGCAATTAAAAACAAAAAGTAATAAATTTTTTCTATTTCATGCAACTTCATTCAGATAAATTTTAAAAATTTTAATAAAATATTTTTTTTCAAGTAAAAGTTTTCTAATTTTTGTAAAAATAATAAACTTAGGTATAGGATTTTTTTTATTGGAAAACGTTTAAATTATTTTCAATATTCTTTTCCGAAAAAAAAAACAATAAATTAAAAACCAACCAGTTAAATTTCATAATTTTTAAGAACAAATATTATTAAAGGAAACAAATTAAAGTAACCATTTAAAAAAATGATCGTGCATGATTGTAATTTTTAGTTCGTGATCGTGAGTCAGAAATGGCTCACGTGCCCATCTCTAATCGTAACAGTCTTAAATATTGAACTTAAAATAGCTTAAAATATATTTTAAAATTTTATTAGCAAAAGGTAAAAAATTTCAAATTTAAGCTTTTATGTAATACTTTTGTTTGCTGATTAGAATACAAAATATCGCAGGCATATTTTACACATTACGGCATAATGGCTTTACTATAATTGACGTTAGGCCTATTAAACTTTATATTTATCGAAGGCAATAAAACTATTTTTTTTTCACTTAATAATAAAAAAAATTTAAAATTTGTGTATGCCAATTATAGTTTAAGCTAAAAATTACATAAAATAAACTTATGACATTTTTAATTTTCCCATTATAACAAGAAATGTAATTGTGATATTTTATATTTTTGCAACAATTTCCTTAAATTAGTTAATTTAAGAAGACAAAGGACCCCCAGTGTTCCTTAGCCATAGATGCCGTGTGTTACGTAGGGCGTCCCTTTTTGTAGTTCTCTCAAGCAGAACTGTTAATTAACTACGAAAAGGATCTGATTTTGTCACAATTTATTACGTTTTAAAATATCCTGCAGTACATTTTTTTTAATTTTTTTTTACCTTTTTGCTAATGAAATTTAATTTATATTTTAAATGCATGAGTTTAGTATAATTAAATTTAATTTAAAGATTAACATGTTTAGCAAAAAGTTTGTTAAAAGCAGTGTCCTCCCAAAGCGGAAGTACTCTGAAAGTGGGAAAATACTTACACAATGAGTGTAAAGTATATTACCTTTGCCATAGAAACAGTTTTCATATTTATTAGAAAATTTTTATCAAATTTAAGCATAATTTTCACTTAAAATAAGTGCTATTTAACTTGATGTTAGATAATATTTTCTTATTTTTAGGGAGTCGTCATAGTTTTAAGTAAAAAAAAAAATTAACTACCCATCTAAAAATCGAAATATATATGAGCATACATGGTCATACATGGGTCTGTATATGATCATACATGGGCATACATGGTCATATACGTCCATACATTGTTCAATATATGACCATACATGATCTCATATATGATCATATATCTTCGGATCCGAAATTTGAGGGTATATGGACGTATATGATCATATACGAGCATACATGAATAATATATGAGCATGTATAATAATATATGCACATATATCACCATATACCCTCAAATTTCGGATCCGAAGATATATGATCATATATGAGATCATGTATGGACGTATATGAACATGTATGCCCATGTATGACCATATACAGGCCCATGTATGATCATGTATGCTCATATATATTTCGATGGGTAATGAATTTAAATAAAATAAAATTTTTCTTAAAACCAAGGAAACATTCGCTAACTAACAGTAAAATTTTAGATGATGTATGAACTAATAAGAAGGAAATTTTACTTTTTCTAATAAAAATTTACTTCTCAGTAGTAAAATTTTTCTATAATATAGAAATTTCGTACAAATTTTAAGTAAAATTTGTTTATTAATTTCAAGGAAAATTTTATTAAATTTTGGTAAAAAGTGTCTTTGGCGCCGTTTTTATTTAAATTTTTCCTCCAAATAAGTTAATTTTTCTAAATTCTAGTTCATATTTTTTTTTTTTTGAGTGTACTTTATGGGGTCTTAGACCTATATTTCGACATGTTACAAGCGAAATGACAAACTAATATATACCCTCACCATATATGGTGGAGGGTATAAAAATATACTGTTCCTTGGGATATGGGCTAATTTAGTAAAGAAACATTTTTCGAATTTCCAAATAAAAACGTGTAAAAATGGAGTTTAAAAGAGAAAAGATGACACTTTAATCAGCCAGCCCAATCCAATGTAGCCAGGAACTTGAAATTTGGCATAGACATTCGATAAGGTGGGATTTTTTTTGGTAATTTTTAGGGCAAGAGGCAAAATTGTAGTACTCGGCGGCCTGTCCAAGTCCCAATCACTAGAAACCTGAAATTTACAATGTGTATTCCTGCAGCATAGACTAATTTACCGATAATGTACACTTAAAGGAAAAACTTTATCATGTTTTTACAATCCTTCATAAATATAATCAATGCTAGTTTTTCGTTCAATAAAATGTATCATAAACATATTTTTGTGATGATCTCTTTTAAAATATATAATTTGTGTAAATATGTTACATCATAAAGAAGCATACTAAACCGTTATTTTGTTCAATGTGTTTACGAGGGCGGATCAATAAGTCCCTGACTTTTTGAATGAAACACAGATTTTTTTGCATAAAAAAAAAATTATTTTTAAACATTATCTCCCTTTAGCTCAATACACTTACGTTTCTACAAATTTTGTATCCCTTCCAAAAAATAGGATTTTTCGAGGTCCATAAAATAGGCATTTGTTTGATCAATAATTTCATCGTTGGAGCTAAATCTCTTTCCACCGAGCCATTTCTTTAGGTTTGGAAATAGGAAATAGTCACTGGGGGCTAAATCTGGAGAATATGGCGGATGATATACCAATTCTTGGCCCAATTCAATGAATTTTGCCAATCCTTTGAAGTTTTCACACGATTATGTTTATGGTCAATTGAGAGCGAACGCGGCACCCATCTTGCAGGCAGCTTTCTTAAATCCAACTGATCATTTAAAATCGCAACCAAACTGCCGTATGAAATACTTAGCAAATCTCACGCACTTTTACTCTTCGATCGGCCAACACCATATCGTGGATTTTTTCGACATTTTCGGGTGTATTGATCTCAATTGGCTGTCCAGAACGTTCAACGTCATTTGTACTTGTGCGACCACAACGAAAGCTAGTAAACCACTTTTTTACCATAGTATTTATCAAGCTTTTTCTTGGTTTGATTGATGATTTTTTTCGCAAAAAATAATGTTTAATGAGAACTCGAAATTAACTTTTTTCAATTTTAAAAAAAATCCACGAGGTTGTATGTTTTGAACAGCTGTTAAACGGAAAATAAATGACGGAACTTGTTCAAAATTTGACAGTAGTCTATTAAGAGGTGGTACTTGATGGGAGCAGTGTTGCATTTCATACAGGTTGGTTGAAAAGTTCCTGCGCTCAACAAGAGATGGCACTGCTAGCTCCAAAAATTTTTTTTTTCTCAAGTTGGTATAACTGTCCTGAGAACTCATGCAAATTTGCAAGTCATTCTGTCAATTCTTTCTTTGTTTACAAGCCATTTGAAGTTTACGTGTCATTGATTTTTTTTAATATGGAAAAAATTTAATATCGTGCAGTGCAGTCATTAGATTCATTGTTTTAAAGGGTTTAAAAGCAAAGGAAATTTATGAACAACTGTTAGAAGTGTATAAGGAGTCCTCACCTTCAAAACGCACCGTTGAATTTTGGGCAGCTGGTGAATTTAAACGTGGTCGTACCAGCCTTAAAGACGATCCACGCGAAGGAGGACCAAAAACTGCAACCACAGCAGAAATCATTGAGCAGGTACATAATATGGTTAGTGAAGATCCAAGTTTGACTAAGCGTGAAATTGCTAATGCCATAGGCATCTTAGACGAACGAGTACTCCATATTTTAAATGAAGAATTACGCATGAAAAAACTGTTTAGAAAGTTAGTGCCGCACACATTAACAATTCAACAAAAACTGGATCGAAAACAAATTTCTCAGCGTAATTTGGAGCGTTTTAAGCCGAATAAAACCGACTTCTTGCGTTGTTTTATAACTATGGATGAGACGACTTGGATCTACCACCATGATCTTAAATTGAAACAAGAACGGGTATAGTGGACTGAAGCTGGTTGTTCAGCTCCAAAGCAGGTGAAGTCACAACGATCAGCAAAGAAGGTTATGGCATCAGTTTTTTGGGATGCAAAAGGAATTTTGTTGATTGATTATCTTCAGAAAGGTAAAACAATCAACTCTAAATATTATTGCAGCCTTTTGGATCAGCTGGATGAAAAAATTCGTGAGAAAGGACCTGGTTTAAAGAAGAAAAAAAATAATTTTTCATCAAGACAATGCACTTGCTCACAAAAGTGTTTTGACGATGGCTAAATTCAAAGAATTAAAGTACGAATTGCTTGAACAGCCACCGTATTCACCAGATTTGGCTTCCAGTGACTACTATCTCTTCAGAAATCTCAAACAATTCCTTCGTGGAAAGCATTTTTCGTCGAATCAAGGGGCCATAGCAGCCGTGGAGGGTTATTTTGCAGAGCTTCCGGAAAACCATTATAAGGATGGGATAAAATTATTGGAAGATCATTGGAACAAGTGTATTGAGCTTCTAGGAGATTATATTGAATAAAAAAATATATTTCGTAATAAAACAGTATTCTTTCATTTCGAGCGCAAGAACTTTTCAACCAACCTATATAACTACGAGGGAAGTTCGAAAATTCACGGACTTATTGATCCGCCCTCGTAATACGTGTGTACAAAATCAAAGTTTTTATTTAAAAGTTTATAATGCATTTATGTGCATATTTTAACAATAAAAAAATATGTTGCATATAAAAATATTTTATGACACACTGGGACAAAGACAAAAAGACATAATGTCACAAGACAACTTTATAAGCATTGTCGCTTCATAAATTATATACATAACATATTTATTTATTGAAATAACTACAAAGATACTTGCATACAATGTCTTTATAAAAATGACATTTATTACTTTGGTTTTATAGGATTTTTTTTTTTTTTTTGCACCACATGAGTCTTATACTTTTATATGTTTTTTCGCATGACACTTATGCACTTAAAATTTTGTGTTAAAAGTAAAATAATTTATATTTTGTTTCACATTAATTGAGCTTGAGATCATTTATTTTTTTAATAATAATCCAGTTAATTTTTTTTTTTTTTTTGTTAATATTACAAAATTTTAATTGAAATGGTGCTTACAATTAGAAATTATTTTTTCTGTGCATTTTGTAGTTTTTTATACTCATTATAGCAAATTAGTTTTTTTTAATTAAAACAATTTTAAGACAATTAAATATTTTTATTTTATTAAAATAAATAAATAAATAAATAAATAAATAAATAAATAAATAAATAAATATTGTTATACTACGAGTATCCCTGCCTACTTTTAGCAATGATCTTGAAATTTCGTATGTAATATATGTATGTTTCTTTTAAATGAATTTTATTTTTAAAATCATTCATACTAAATGTTTGACAAAATGTCTCATTCATATGAAATTAAAATATTTATACACTGAGAGAATTATCTAATTGATATTACTAAATTTTTGCAATTAATCAGTAAATTTTCCCTGGATTTCATCAACTGAAAGTTTTCATTAAAACAACGCAGTTTCTTATTAAACTTTATACAAAACCTCAATTTGGTTATTACAAATATAATACATACACTCAATGAAAAAAAAAATTATAAAATTAAATTCCATAAAAATAATTAAGCTTTTACATAAAATTCAATATTTTTTTTTGTGAACATAACGGGTACGTTCGTAAATGCAGAAAATTTGTGCATTACTGCGGCAGATATGACAATTTTTGTTGCTGATGCGAGATCATCTGTTGCAGATGCTTTGCCACTGCTCAACAACTGTACAATTTGCGGCAGCACTGTCAATTGTTTACAAAAAAAAAAAGTTTGACGTAAATCAGTGCTGCCAAGTGATGCTTTTTTATCGATTTTTACTTGTATAATGCTACTCAACTACATTAGCTCATTGAAAATTTTCATTTAAACTTTTTCAAGAAAATTCTCTATGTGTACATACATATTTGAAATAAATACACATTTGTTTAAACAGCAAAGGCAAATTGCCAAAAATAATAAAATTTATTGATTTTAATTTAAAATTAGTGAATAAAAAATGTGTGAACATTTTTTTTTTTAATATTATAGGCAAGAAAATTTAAGAAAATTAAACAAAATATGTATAAATATTGAGAATAGACAAAACTAAAGTTAGGGCAAAAATTGACAATAGGGCAAAATATTGACAATACATAAATTTTGATAGTAAATTCAACTACTATTAAAGCAAAATATTGACAATATAAAAATATTGACAGTAAATAAAATCAGGATTAAAGCGAAATATTGGAAATATACAAATATTGACAGTAAATAAAATCAGGATTAAAGCAAAATATTGACAATATAAAAATATTGACAGTAAATAAAATCACGATTAAAGCGAAATATTGGAAATATACAAATATTGATAGTAAATAAAATCAGGATTAAAGCAAAATATTGACAATATATAAATAACTGACAGTAAATAAAACTAAGATTAAAGTAAAATATTGACAATATAAAAATATTGACAGTAAATAAAATCAGGATTTAAGCGAAATATTGACAATATAAAAATATTGACAGTAAATAAAACCACTAGTAAAGCTAAATATTGACAATATATAAATATTAACAGTAAATAAAATTCTGATTAAGGTAAAATATTGACAATATATAAATATTGACAGTAAATAAAACCACTATTTAAGCAAAATATTGACAATATAAAAATATTGATTAGGATTAAAGCGAAATATTGGAAATATACAAATATTGACAGTAAATAAAATCAGGATTAAAGCAAAATATTGACAATATATAAATAGATGACAGTAAATAAAATTCTAATTAAGGCAAAATATTGGCAATATAAAAATATCGACAGTAAATAAAACCACTATTAAAGCAAAATATTGACAATATAAAAATATTGACAGTAAATAAAAAAAAAAAAAATATTGACAATATATGTTTTGACTGTAAATACAACCACGATTAAGGCTAAATATTGAAAATATGTAAAACTACGACTAAATCTAAACAACATATTCAATAAAATTATGTTTCGATAAAGCCTTTACATGGAAAATAAATGAAACCACGATTAAGGCTAAATATTGATAAAAAGAAACACAATTAAGGCCAAATAATAACAATAAATAAAACCACAATTAAGGTTTGATATTGACAATAAATATATTTACAAATAAGGTAAATAAAATATTGAATCCTAATAATATTGACAACAAATAAAACCACAATTAAGACAAAATATAGGTAACTAATTAAAAAATATTAACAATAAATAAAACTAAAATTCAGCCTAAATATTGATAATTAATTATATGAAAATTAATATTGTCAATAAATAAAATAAATACTGACAACAAGTAAAACCAAGAATAAGGCTTAATAATGATAATAAAATAAATATTGTCAATAATTAAAATAAATATTGACAATAAGTAAAATCACGAAGAAGACTTAATAATTAAAATAAACAAAACCACAATTACGGCTAAATATTGACTGTAAAAACAATCTCAATGTAGCTATAATATCGATAATTATTAAAATCACAATTTAAAAAAAAAATACTGACAATAAAAAAAAATAATCCTGAATATTGACAATAAAAATCTACGATATTGGCAAAAAAAAAAACCAAATACAACAACTTTAAAGACTAACAGCCGTATGCATAGACATTTTATTGATTTTTATAACACACTTATAAATCAAATTAACATGTGAAACAACAACAAATTTTCTTTTTAAGACTGTTATAAGAATCAAAAAAATGTTTATGCATATGGCTGTAAATTGGTTAGAAAAAATTAAACCAAAATTAAGCCTAGGTTAGGTAGAAGTGATAGCCTGCCAATCAGACTCACTTAGACAATAAAGTGCCTTGTGATACCACGGAAGCTAGTAAAAATTATATCACTAGCTTCCCCCGTCGAACCATCCCGATTGCCTCAAAAAGCTCCTAAGTCGGCCGATATCGATATCAGCCAAATCACCCAGGTATTTAAAGAAATATGAGCCCAAATGCAGTCCCCTCCTGCGAGCCAGGGCAGGACAAGTGCAGAGAAGGTGCTCAACAGACTCCTCCTCCTCCTCGTCGCCACAGCTTCTGCAAAAGTCACTAGCCGCAACCCTCAACCTAACTGCGTGCCTTCCAATCAGACAGTGTCCCGTCATGACGCACATAAGTAGGGATATATCGGGCCTTGACAGTGACAGCAACCTGTGCGTGCGCTTCCTATCCAGACGGGGCCACATCTGTCTGGAACGAATACAACCACGGACAGAGGCCCACCTATCTCTTGCCAACCCATAAGCGCTCTCCCGCAGCCGAAACTTGGCATGCCCACAGATTCCATTTCGTGTGGAATGTGTAAGGTAGTCCCAAGTCTTGCAAGCTCGTCTGCCATACAGTTCCCTGGTATGTCCCTGTGGCCCGGCACCCAAATAACATGGATGCTGACCTGCTGAGCCATTTCGTTAATAGATCTGCGACAGTTCAGGGCTGATGTCTAATCCAGGAAGACAGAATCCAGAGATCTAATGGCAGCCTGACTATCAGAGAAAAAAAACAAATTAAGCCTAAATACTAGCAACAAATTAAACTTCGATTATGCTCTGAAAATTGACAACAAATGAAATCTTTATTGAGTCAAAATATTGATCATAAAGAAAATCACGATTAAGTCAAAATATTTACTAAAAGTAAAGCAACAATGAAGTCAAAATATTGACTAATACCCCTTTTCATACTGAACACTAAATGACGTATTTTCGTTATTTACAAGTTTTCGTTATAAAATTTGTATGAAATTTGAAAGTTGAAAGCTTGTTAAAATCGAAAATACATATTTTGAGGTTCAGTATGAATGGGAAATTAAAGTAAAACCACGATTAAGTCAAAGTAATGACAATAACAGGTCAATTGAGATGTCTCCGGCCTGACACATAGATGGCGCTACTAGACTTAAATCGATATAATTTTTAGTTAGTCCTAACCTTTAAAAGACACGTGTATAAATTTGACAGCTGTCGGATCATTAGTTTGTTAATTATAGCATTTTGAATGAAGCTACTTTGAAGTTGTGAAAAAAAATCGCAGCGAAACCACACATTACCAAATAATGTGTAAAGTAATGTGTAGCCATAGGGGCTCATGGATTACTTTACACCTTACTTGATTGATAAATTTTTATGGGGATGAGCCTCAAAGTAATGTATATACCCATTACTTTAGAGGTGATAATATAAGGGGTTACTTATATGGTTACGAGAATGGAAAAAGTAATGTGTCTAAAAATAGATTTTTAAAAAAGAGGAATTTTTATTAAAAAAAAATTCTTACAAATATTTTATTTAAAATTTATGTAATTAAAAATAATGTGGTCAAGATGGGAATCGAACCAGGGAAATCTGGTTGCCAGCCAAGAACTCTACCCACTGAGCTATCGACGCATTTAGTATTTGATTGCTTTAAACTTAAATGAATTGTTGCGCTTGGTTTTTTACTCTTTTGCTTACAAAAAAACACAAAGTAATGTATCTAAAAATAGATTTTCAAAAATATTTCAATTATTACTTTACTTTATCATATATTACGTAATCAATAATCAGTAACTTATTACTTAATGCTTGCAAATAATGAAAAAGGTAACGAGCTATCATTACAAGGTAACGCATGAGATTATCGCACCCATTACCAAAGTTTTGCTGGGGTATTCTGTCCGATAGTGTATATATAAATATTGCAAGAGTCCCCTAAGGCGTATGATTGTTATACAACTAGTTACATATCTATTGTTAACAAGTATACAAACTGATGATGGCTTTTTTCCTTGTATAATGCAGGGTTTGTTAAACTAATATCTTAGCAAATGATTAGTTAAAAATTGTTTTTTATATATTTAACAATAGTTTTACATATTGTTTTTTTTTACTTAATCATTATTTCGAATGTACTTTCATGTGTCGATTTACTTTCTAATCAATATTATTTAAGTTTATGCTCAATTTCCTTTCATTTATTTTAATTTTCTAGAATGTGTATAAACAAATTTTCTTATATTATTATTCTTATTTGTTGTAAACATCTCCTCCTAAGACGTTAATATCAATTAAATTTGTAATATCAGTAAACAATATTACCACCATGTTTGTAATTGCACATATCTCATTGACAGACAACATCAAACAATATTTTTTTTCTTTCGTCTTATTATTGTACATATATGACCTAACATTTGTTATATGTGTTATACACCCATATTTTAATTTATGTATTAATGTGATATAAATTTAGTTATATAATACAAAAAAAGAAGTCATTGTGTAACCTAACCTAACAAACAATATGATACGGTCAATCATCAAGTCATCACGTTTTAAGTCATATATTAATACTGATGAAAAATATACAGACATACACTCGAATGTTTATAAAATGATACCTCATACACATACACACAGACAGACTTTTATATCCATACAATAAATATTTGTTATATTTAACTCGAAGTTATAATAACATGTTAAGTTATTAAGTGTAAGCTTATGACCATCGATATAAACCCTACGTTCATATGTACTTTGAACTTTTGAAGAATTTCAATTCATTCATATGTATATCCCCATAGCTCCCCTACAGTTTATCAAACTGTGCCGCATTGTCGATATTAAAGGGAAAAAGCAAAACTAGCTTGAACATTTAAATTTGCAGTCAATTTAATTTAGCTTTATACTTATTAATTTAGAGCTGCAGGATATTTTGTGAATTGCCAAAAGACCACATGAAAGTAGATTTTTGTTAAAAGAAAATCATATTTCCCCAAACGAAAAATTGCTAACTTCCGTTATGTGTGTTCACTGAAGTTGTTATAAATGAATACAGGATATTTTTATTTCGTTAATTTAGGGAGAAATAGTTTTTTTTTATGGTAATTTTTTTGTGGATGAAAAATTTATTTTATATTTTGTTTAACATTTAGCCTTAATAGTGGTTGTATTTATTGTCAATATTTAGCCATCAATGTGTTTTTTTAACTGTCAATTTAATTGTTTAATCGAGGTTTGGTTTATTGTAAATTTTTAGCCTTAATAGTGGTTTTATATAACAGCCCATGTAAAAATCGAAATATATATGAATATACATGATCATACATGGGCTTGTATATGATCATACATGGTTATATACGTCCATACATTATCTCATATATATTATCTTCGGATCCGAAATTTGAGGGTATATGGTGATATATGTGCATATATTATCATACATGCTCATATATTATTCATGTATGCTCGTATATGATCATATACGTCCATATACCCCCAAATTTCAGATCCGAAGATATATGATCATATATGAGATCATGTATGGTCATATATTGAACAATGTATGGACGTATATGACCATGTATGCCCATTACACCGTACCACCTTATAGGAAAAAAAAAAAAAGTTCACCGTACACCCTCAAATATAAAGTATTTTAGCAAGAAAATGTCGAAAATGTTTTTTTTTTTCATTTTTTGGCCGAATGTAGGGGTCGCCATTTTATATTTTTCGTTATATCTTCGGCATTTACCGTCGGATCTTAAAGTGTTGTATATCAATGTTTTTTGTCTCGCGGGGACCGATGTTTTACTCGAAGGAGCCATTGACCTCAAGTAACCCGTTCTAGTATTAACCCACCAGATCTCCGAGGAAAACATCGGTCTCCGCGAGACAAAAAGCATTTATATACAACACTTTAAGATCCGACGGTAAATGGCGAAGATATAACGAAAAATATAAATTGGCAACCCCTACGTTCGGCCAAAAAAAAAAAAAAAAAACATTTTCGAAATTTTCTTGTTAAAATACTTTATTTTTAAGGGTGTACGGTGAACTTATTTTTTTAGGTACGGTCTAATGCCCATGTATGATCATATACAGGCCCATGTATGATCATATACAGGCCCATGTATGATAATGTATGCTCATATATATTTCGATTTTTACATGGGAGGCCAATTAAAAAGTCCCCGGCCGACCATACTAAAACACATTTTTTTTTGGGCAAAATTGTTTTCTTTTTTTTTCAACATAGTTCCCTTCAACACTGATTATAGCGACCCTCCAACTTTTCGATACAATTTTTTTTAGTACGCTTTGTCCTTTGCTTCAAAATAGGCCTCAGTTTCGGCGATCACCTCTTCATTCGACGAAAATTTCTTCCCAGCGAGAATTCCTTTAAGATCTGAGAACAGGAAATAGTCGCTGGGGGCCAGATGTGGAGAATACGATGGATGCGGAAGCAATACGAAGCCCAATTCATGGATTCTCGCCATCGTTTTCACTGACTTGTGACACGGTGCGTTGTCTTGGTGAAACAGCACTTTCTTTTTCGATCTCGTCCTTCAGACGGTCCAATAACGCTATGTAATAGTCGCTGTGGATGGTCCTTCCTTTTTCAAGGTAGTCAATGAAAATTATTCCATGCGCATCCCAAAATACAGACGCCATAACCTTGCCAGCCGACTGTTGCGTCTTTCCACGCTTTGGAGTTGGTTCATCACGTGCTGTCCACTCGGATAACTGTCGATTGGACTTCGGAGTAAAATGATGGAGCCATGTTTCATTCATTGTCACATATCGACGCAAAAACTCCGAACACAGCACCGAATCATTAACTCGTCGTTGTTTTTGGTCAAAAGTGAGCTCGCGCGGCACCCACTTTGAACAGAGCTTTCTCATACCCAAATATTCGTGAATAATATGATGTACACGTTTTTTTTCGAAAATGCCCTATACATATAACATTATAGTTTTCACTAACCAATTCAATGTCAAAAAGATTCTATATTTAAAGTTTTTAGATTTTTTTAATTCCTTTCAAAAAAAAATCATTTTTTACAAATAAAACATTTCTTGTAAAATAAAAAAAATATTAAATTTAAGTATTAATATTTAAAAAAATATTTTTATTAATTCATTTCTTGTAAAATAACGACTTTCTTGTGGAAAAAGTTCTCATAATATTAATAAAATAATTTTTCAAAGAAAAAGTCTGTAGAAGGCATAGGCTGTTTGAAGGAAAAGATTTCTCATACAAAATACTAGATTTTTAGAAATTTTTCTAATGGAAACATTTTTAGATTGTAAGGACTTTTCCTTAAAGTAAAATTCTCAGATACTGCAAACTGTTTCTAAGATAAAAATTAATAAATTCTTAAAAAAACATAAGATTCTAAGGCCTTTCTTTACATAAAAATTCATCATGAAAAAGACTTAGATTCTAAGGATTTTTTTCTAGTAGATTCAAAGATTTTTTTCTAAAAAAAAAATTCTGAGACGAAGGACTATTAAAAAACTCTTGAAAATGTCCTAAGAATCTAAGAATTTTTCGATTAGAAAAAGTCCATAGAACCTATGTTTTTTAGTAAAAAAAAGTCCTTAGAATTTAAAAAAAAAAGTCCTTAGAATTTAAAAAGTTTTCTTGGAAAAATCCTTAATATGAATTTTTTTCTTTAGAAAAAAAAATTCTTAAAGAAATATTCTTAAATTTATAGTTTCGAATCATAATATAATTGTAGGGACCATATTATGGTAAATTTATGGTTATTTTATTGTCATCATATAATAATTATATTATGGTATGACTATGGTTGGCACAATAATAATCCCAAAAATATATGATGCTCTTCGAATATGATTGTCCCAACCATGTTTTTTCACTGCGTGTACGAGATCAAGCCTTTAAAATTGTATTTCAGGACTCACAATTAAATTAATCGACAAATAAATTAATCAATAATTAATAGTATTATTGGACATGAATATGATAAAGCAAAAATTTATATTATGGACTAATTCTTGGACTTTTGAAATTTACAAAATTATAAAAAATGTAAACTTAAAAGTAAACCAGTTTTTAAAAAAAAAATTGTGATATTTTACATTAAAATAATATGATTTTATTGCTAAGTGTAAGGTCCAATAGTTTTGAATCTTGGAACCCAGAGAAAAAGATTTCTATGTCATTCAAAAGGACGTTTAATTACCTTTTTTATTTACAGGAAATATTTATGGGATCTTTAATACGATCCCATAAATATTTCCTAATATGTAGACGAATTTTCAAAAAAAAAAAAAAAATATATATTGGCAGTTATTATCTTAAATGCCACGCCCACTGGTGGTTTGCCACAACATTTATACATTTTTTTTATCTGTTTATCCCTGTGATTAATAATTGTGCCTGTTAAGTATTGCCAGCAAATAAAATCACTTTTAAGTCTAAATATTGACAATAAATTAACCCACAAATAAAATATTGACAATAAATTAACCCACAACTTAAATATTGACAATAAATGAAACCACTCTTAAGCCTAAATATTGACAATAATCAAACCTTCTACTAAAATATTGACAAATATAAGTCACTCAAATCTAAATATTGACAATAATCAAATCCACTAATAAAATATTGAGAAACTAAAACCACTCAAGTCTTAATATACATAAATAAAACCACGTTATAATGAATATTGACAATAAATAAAACCACAATATAATAAATATTGGCAATATATTAAACTATGAAATAATAAATATTGACAATAAATTTAAACCACAACAAAAATATTGAATAAATAACACCACGATATAAATATTGACAATAAATAGAACTACGATTTAAAAGTAAAAACCTCGATTTAAATAATTTTCAACAAATAGAGGGTGGTTAAATTTTAAGGGCCGATGTTGAATGTGAACCACACCTAAACGTTTAAGTTTCGAGCAACGCTTTTAAGTATTTCAGGCTTATTATGAAAATGGGCGTTCAAATCAAAATGTATTTCGTGCACTTCGTGATTTTTTGGTCAGCATAATCGACCAAATGTGTCCACAATCGGAAGAATTGTGGGCAAATTTCAGCAAACCGCGTCTGTAAAAACACCTGTGCATGCTCGCCCAGTTCGTTCTGCGGAAAACAACGCTGTTGTTCGCGATAGTGTGTCATGAGGTCGGCCAAGCATTTAGCGTGAATGGTGTTCGCTATCGCGAAATGATAACGAACTTATTGTGGCCAGGAATTGAGGATATGGCCCTGGACAATATGTGGTTTTAACAGGACGGTGCAACTTGCCACACAGCCAACGAAACAATGGCTCTTTTGCGCGACAGATTCAATGGCCGTGTTATATCACGTGGTGGCGATGTCAATTGGCCGCCAAGATCATGTGATTTGACACCGTTGGACTTTTTCCTTTGGGGTTATTTGAAAGAAAAGGTGTACGTCGATAAGCCAACAACAATTCAAGAGCTAAAGGATGAGATAATTCGACACATTAACGGCATAGAACCTCAATTATGCCTCAGCGTCATCGAAAATTTGGACCATCGGATGGAGGTGTGCTGCCGAGGTCGCGGCGGCCATTTGGCCGATATTTTATTCCATACATTATTGAAACATACCATATTATCATAATAAAAAGAAATGACAATAATTTCCTTAATAATTTGTGGTTTATTCAAAATCAACATCGGCCCTTAAAATTTAACCACCCTTTACAACTACTTTCAAGTTAATTTATTCAAAATAAATAAAATTATTATTATTAATATTGACAACAAATATAACCTCAGTTTAAATATTGACTATAAACAAAACCGCGATATAAATATTGACAATAAATGGAATAACAATTTAAATAAATATTGACAATAAAAAAAAATTCTTTTTAAATATTGAGAATAAATAAAACCACAATTTAAATATTGATTAGAAATATAACAACGAGGTAAATATTGACAATAAATTAAACAACAATTTTAATATTGACTATAAATTAAAGCACTTTTAAGTCAAAATTTTGACAATTAATAAACCCACAATTGAAATATTGACCATACAATAAACCACTTAATTCAAAATATTGACAATTTGATTTTTATATTGACAGTAAATAAAACCATGACTGACAATAAAAATACACGATATAAATATTGGAAAATATTGATAAAAAAAAACAAACCCATAACTAAAATATTAACAATAAAAATACCATAATATAAATATTGGCAAAATATTGACAATAAATAAAACCAAAATTTAAGTATTAACAATCAATATAACCATGACTTTAATATTGAATAAATAAAACCATGATTTAAATATTGCCAATAAATAAAACCTGGATATAAATATTGACAATTATTAGAAGCACGATTTAAATACTGACAATAAAAAAAACACAACTAGTCTCAATATTGACCGTAAATAAAATCACGTTAAAGGCTTGTAACGACTGACCTACCTCAGCCATGACTAAATCCTCCGTTACAGGCTATATATTGACAATAAATGTAATCACAATTAAAGCTTAATATTAATTAGAAAGAAAGCCCTTGTATTGACAAAAAATAAAACCTTAAGTAGGACTTGAAATTAAACAAGATTAAGGAAAAATATTGAATAAAACTACGATTAAAATTTATCATTAAAATATTGACAATAATAATAATATAATAATAATATTGACACGATTAAGCCAAAATATTGACAATATGTAAAAGCATTATCAAGGCTAAATATTGACAATAAATTAAGTCGCTCTTATATTTAAATAAAACCACGATTAAAGCCAAATATTGACAATAAATATAAGGACAATCCAAACTCAATATTGGCAATACATTAACTTGAGATTGTATTTTTAATAAAACCTAAATTAACAATAAATATTGACAATAAATAAAACCTCATTTAAGTCTGAATATTATATTATACAATTTTATTAAGTACAAATATTAACTATAAAAACAACGCATCTTGTTATCTGTAACTAAATCTCTTTCTTTTCATTTTTCCCTCCACAAATACTATTTATTTTCTAAAACAAAATCCATTTACTTGCTAACCACGTTATTGAATTACCATAAAACTAACTCATGAATTCCACCATAAGGTTGACATCCAACTAGCGATAAATTTATCAAGTGTTATTGCATTCTAAAAACTACTCAAGTTGTGAATAGAATAAGTAACATCAAAGCATTCAATATAAAAGTGTATGACAAGTACTCTTAAAATCTTTGCAGACAAAAACAAAAAAAAATCTCAACATGATTTATGGTAAAATAAAATCCATTGCACAATATAATTTAAGAAATTAAATTTTATTAATACATAATTTTGTTAAAAATTCTTCAAATATAAGATTAATGTTATTTATAACGTTATATGTCGTTAAACGTTATTTGTCAACAAGAAGGAAACAAAAAAAAAGACAATTTGTGATAATAAAAATTTTAAAATTTTTATGGTTTTCACAGCTATTAAAAATCCATTAAACTATTAAGTCAGAGGTAAACATGTTAAAATAAAAAGTTACTTTTACTAAAATTTAATTTTACATTTTAGTAAAAAATAATAATTTAGTTAAATTAAATTAAATAAAATTCAATTTATTAAATTTATATTATTAAATTGATTTTTTTGTAAATTCAATAATATTTGTTATACATTTTTGTTGACATAAAATATAAATCAGCAAAAAGTCAATCAAAGGAAACCTAAAGGTTCGGTTTCAGTTCAGTTCAGTCTTTCTTTTATAGACTAATAACCGTATGTTCTTCTTCTTCTTTCTGTCAAAAAAAAAATATAAATTTTGTCATCATTATCGTTGACATCAAAAAATCATTACAACATTTTTCAGGTTTCAGATTTGTTTGAGAACACACACATTTCCATGGTTATAAGTTGGCATCACATATGAGACAATTTTTTTATAGCTTAAGATAAGAATGCTAAATAATTTTCATGTAATGGAAAATGACAGCTGCTTGCTGTCAATTTATGATTATCAACTTATTCGTTTTTTTTTTTATAAAAAGTTTTTATTTTATAAAGTGTAGTTCTTTGTGTTAGAAGTATATTTATCAATTTAAAAATTTTTTATACGTATTTTACACGACATCATTTTGTTTTTCTTATTTAAGCTAAATGAAAATTTGGTGGTAATAGCTGAAAATCGTGTTTGTGGCTGTTGAAAGTATTATTTTTATTTTGTGTTTTCTTTTTAAGGTGTTGACTTTTACACTAAATATTCTGCACACTTTTAAAATATTTGTTGTTCTTTTTTAATTTTCCATTTTAGGAAAATATGATTATGCTGTTAAATGTGTTTGGAATTTTGAATTGCTTATTTGGTGCTTCAAAAGTTAATGCAATATTTATTTAAATTTAAGTAACTTTTTAAGGGAAATTTAATTAAATATTTTAAATATAATATGATCAATCAATCACTCAATAATATAAAAAAAATATTCTGGTAAAATTCATGTAAAATGAAATTTATGTCTAGTGATTTTATCATATAAATCATGATATAATCTTAGTGTCACATGGCGGTAATTTATAATAGTTTTAATTTAATTGTAAATTTTCGCAATTTACAAAACTGTCAAAAAAGGGATTTACGATACGTATGAGTACTATTGTTAAATATTAACATTCATCATACGCACAAGTGTACTGCATGTGATAAAGGAGACTGATGCAGTACTAAAACGCTATAATGAAATAATATCAAAATATTAATATACCAAAATAATAAAATATCACAATATCAAAATATTAAAAAAGATCAAAAGATCAAAAAATTTAATAAGATCAAAATATTAAAATACCAATTTATCAAAATATTAAAATATCACAATATCAAAATAACAAAATATTAAAATATCAAAAATATCAAAATATTTAAATACCAAAATATTCAAATCTCAAAATATGAAAATATCAAAATATCAAAATATTTAAATATCACACTATCAAAATATCAAAATATTAAAATATCAAAATATTTAAATACCAAAATATTCAAATCTCATAATATGAAAACATAAAAATATCAAAATATTAAAATATCACAATATCAAAATATCAAAATATTAAAATATCAAAAATATCAAAATATTTAAATACCAAAATATTCAAATCTCATAATATAAAAATATAAAAATATCAAAATATCAAAATATTAAAATATCACAATAACAAAATATCAAAATATTAAAATATTAAAAATATCAAAATATTAAAAAATATCATAAGATCAAAATATGAGAATATTAAAATATCACAATATCAACATATAAAAATATCAAAATATTAAAATATTAAAATATCAAAATATTAAAAAATCAAAATATCAATATATCAAAAAATCAACAGATAAAAATATCAAAAGATCAAAAGATCAAAATATCAAAAGATCAAAATATCAAAATATTAAAATATCAAAATATTAAAATATTGTATCAAAATATCATAATATCATAATATCAAAATATTAAAAATATTAAAATATATCAAAATATCACAATATCAAAATATCAAAAATATCAAAATATCAAAATATCAAAATATTAAAACACCAAAATATTAAAATACCAATATATTAAAATAGCAAAATTTAAAATATCAAAATATCAAAATATAAAAATATTCAAAATATCAGAATATTAAAATATTAAAATATCAAAAATTTCAAAATATTTAAATACCAAAATATTCAAATCTCATAATATGAAAATATAAAAATTTCAAAATATTAAAATATCACAATATCAAAATATTAAAATATCAAAAATATCGAAATATCAAAATATCAAAAATATGACAATATGACAATATGACAATATTAAAATATTAAAATATTAAAATATTAAAATATTAAAATATTAAAATATTAAAATATTAAAATATTAAAATATTAAAATATTAAAATATTAAAATATTAAAATATTAAAATGTTAAAATATTAAAATATTAAAATATTAAAATATTAAAATATTAAAATATTAAAATATTAAAATATTAAAATATTAAAATATTAAAATATTAAAATATTAAAATATTAAAATATTAAAATATTAAAATATTAAAATATTAAAATATTAAAATATTAAAATATTAAAATATTAAAATATTAAAATATTAAAATATTAAAATATTAAAATATTAAAATATTAAAATATTAAAATATTAAAATATTAAAATATTAAAATATTAAAATATTAAAATATTAAAATATTAAAATATTAAAATATTAAAATATTAAAATATTAAAATATTAAAATATTAAAATATTAAAATATTAAAATATTAAAATATTAAAATATTAAAATATTAAAATATTAAAATATTAAAATATTAAAATATTAAAATATTAAAATATTAAAATATTAAAATATTAAAATATTAAAATATTAAAATATTAAAATATTAAAATATTAAAATATTAAAATATTAAAATATTAAAATATTAAAATATTAAAATATTAAAATATTAAAATATTAAAATATTAAAATATTAAAATATTAAAATATTAAAATATTAAAATATTAAAATATTAAAATATTAAAATATTAAAATATTAAAATATTAAAATATTAAAATATTAAAATATTAAAATATTAAAATATTAAAATATTAAAATATTAAAATATTAAAATATTAAAATATTAAAATATTAAAATATTAAAATATTAAAATATTAAAATATTAAAATATTAAAATATTAAAATATTAAAATATTAAAATATTAAAATATTAAAATATTAAAATATTAAAATATTAAAATATTAAAATATTAAAATATTAAAATATTAAAATATTAAAATATTAAAATATTAAAATATTAAAATATTAAAATATTAAAATATTAAAATATTAAAATATTAAAATATTAAAATATTAAAATATTAAAATATTAAAATATTAAAATATTAAAATATTAAAATATTAAAATATTAAAATATTAAAATATTAAAATATTAAAATATTAAAATATTAAAATATTAAAATATTAAAATATTAAAATATTAAAATATTAAAATATTAAAATATTAAAATATTAAAATATTAAAATATTAAAATATTAAAATATTAAAATATTAAAATATTAAAATATTAAAATATTAAAATATTAAAATATTAAAATATTAAAATATTAAAATATTAAAATATTAAAATATTAAAATATTAAAATATTAAAATATTAAAATATTAAAATATTAATATATTAAAATATTAATTAAAAAAAAATTAAATATCAAAATACAAAAATATTAAAATATCAAAAGATCAAAAAATCAAAAGATCAAAATATTAAAATATCAAAATAACAAAATATTAAAATATCAAAACATTAAAATATCAAAATATTAAAATTTCAAAATATCAAAATATCGAAATATCAAAAAAGAAATATATCAAAATATTAAAATGCAACAATTCGTTTGAGCGATGCTAAGAGTAAGTAATGTAGGGTAGAAAGGCGAGGTTCCTCCAGTGGCGCACATATGTCACCTCCGTTTTTAAGTCTAAGAGAGTTTTTAAATTGTTCCAATCAGATTTTAAACATTTTTCATGCTTCTTAATTGTACAATTCAACTTTACTTGATGGTAGATAGAAATGTTTTTATGTTTTTTGGGTTACAAAAATATAATTGAAAGTTGAAGTAAATTTGCGATAACTTTTTCATTTGAAGTGTTAAAAAATAAGATGTTGAAGCATTAATTTTTATGTACAAAATTACCACTAGTGTTTTTTAATAAAAAAAACAAAAATATGTGAACGGTTGGGCAGTGGGACACATACGCCACACTACCAGGGGGGACATTATCGCTAGCATAAATTAATATAATTTTAGTTGACATATGCGCAACATTAATTCATTACATAATGCTGTATATTAAGTGGGTGAGCCTTTTATTTTCTTTCGATTATTTAAAAATGAAAGCAACTTTGTTTTGAACATTTTTCATTGAAACCATAGCTAATGATATCAATCTATATAATTATGTAATGGTAATATATATTCTTACCTACAAAAAGTTATATTTATAGCATGACAAATATGCAATATTAACTCGTCGAATTTACACCATAGATGGGGTAGAACGGTTTAAAAATAAATAGAAAGCATAATAATAATTTATGTTTGAAAAATACAAATTAAAGCTGAAATATGTAAGTTTTTAGATAAAATATTATTTTTCCCCAAAAAAAAAAAAATCTGGATTTAGTAATGACAGCACAAAAAATGTGGCGAATTCTCCCTCTTCTACCCTACTACATAACGCATTATGATGTACACAAAGGTATATAGAACTACTCCTTAAAACTTAATATTTTATAAATATTTTGTACAAATATTGTTGGTAAATTCTAGACTATGACACATAAAAAAGTTCAACAAAAAAAGTTATACAATTTCGGCAACAATATTTTTAATGTTGACATCCTTTATAGAGGTAAACTCTTGAATTTATTGTAAATAATAAAGTTTTTGTTTTATTTACATAAACTCTCAACAATACTTATGACATTTATAACCACATTTCTACAATGTTCAGTTAGCTACTAACTGGAACTTTAACTGACACAATGGTTATTGTGTAAGATTTTAACTCAACATTGAAATAAAATGAAAAAAAATGTATATAAAAATAAAAGAAAAATATGAAACAAACCAAAAAGTTTACTACAAACAAATTTATTTGAACTAAGTTTCTTTTTTTTACATTTATGATTTAACTTTATTGGTCCTCTTAAAATTTATTACAGGAATTTCTTTTTTCTTTCATCATGAGCGGGTGTTTAACACTGTAAAACCACACAGACTTACAGAAACTTCAGTATTACATATAACTAAGTATATTTGTATTCACTTTGGGACACACATACATACAAACGAAAATAAATGTGGCCAAAAATATGGTTCTGTATGTGATCAGTGAAGAAAAAGTGTGATACTATAAATATACACTCAAAAAAAAAAAAAAAAAAAAACATGAACTAAAAATGAATCCAAAATTTCCTTTAAAATAGTTTAAAAATTTTCCTCAATTTAAGTAAAATTTTATTCAAACTTAGAAAAAATTTCTTAAAAAGAATAAAAATGCCTATGTTTGGGTAAAAACGTAATAGTTTTTATACTCAGAAATAGTTCATATTTTTCCAAAGTAATATTTTCTGATTTTATAAAAAAAAAACAAATATATTAAATAAAAATTTATCAATTTATAAGAAAAACATCTCAGTTTTAAGAAATTTCCATACTTAAATGTAATAAAACTAAGTTTAGTTTAAAAAAAAATTAGAACATAATTTACTCCCATTTAGTTCAAAAAATGTGTCTAACTTAAAATGAGAAAGTTTTGAACTAGTGCTAATTTTCTTTCGCGAGTAGTAAAATTAGCTAAATTTAAGAAAACCATTTCAAAATTAAGTTTTTAAGTCTACCACTTTCTAATTTTTAAAAATTCTTTTCTTAAAAATTAGTTCAGGCAATTAAAATCAAAATGTAAAAAATTTTTTCCTATGTAATAATTAAAATTTATTTGGTTTTTGAAACTGATGAACTATTTCTAGGGAAAATTTTCATGCAACTTAGTTCAGATATATTTTTATAAAATGTATTTTTTTTTATGTAAAAGTTTTCTAATTTTTGAAAAATAATAAACTTAGGTAAAGAATTTTTTGTTGGAAAACGTTTAAATTATTTTTAATATTCTTCTCCAAAAAAAAAAACAATAAATTAAAAACAAACTAGACTCAAAAAAACGACATGAACTAAAATGTAATTAAAAATTTCCTTCAAAATAGTTTATAAATTATCCTCAATTTAAGTAAAATTTTATTAAAACCTGGAAAAATTTTTTTAAAAAGAATAAAAATTCATAAGTTTGAGGAAAAACGAAATAGTTTATATACTCAGAAATAGTTCATATTTTTCCTAAGTAATATTTCTTTATTTTAGGAAAAAAAAAAACAAGTCAATTAAATAAAAACTTATTAATTTTAAGAAAAAAACATCTTAGTTTTAAGGAATTTGCATACTCAAATGTAATAAAATTAAGTTTAGTTCCCAAAAACATTTAGTTCAAAAAATGTGTCTAACTTAAATCGAGAAAGTACTTGAACTTAATGTGTGTTCATTTTTTGTTAGCGAATAGTAAAATTAACTAAATTTTAGAAAGATATTTCTAAATACAGTTTTTAAGTCTACCACTTTCTAATTTCTAGGAATTTTTTTCTAAAAATTAGTTCAGGCAATTAAAACCAAAAAGTAATAATATTTTTCCTATGTAATAATAAAAATTTATTTGATTTTAGAAACTGATAAACTATTTCTAAGGAAAATTTTCATTCAACTTAGTTCAGATAAATTTTAAAAATTTTAATTATATTTTTTTTTTCAAATTAATAAATTTAGGTATAGGATTTCTTTTGTTAGAAAACGTGTAAATTATTTTGAATATTCTTTTCCAAAAAAAAAAAACAATAAATTAAAAACCATATAGTTAGTTTTCCAAATTTTCATAAAAAAAATATTATTTTTTAAAGGAGACAAATTAAAGTAACCATTTAAAAAATGATTGTGCATGATTGTAATTTGTAATTCGTGATCTCTCTAATATTAACAGTCTTAAATATTAAACTTAAAATAGCTTAAAATATATTTTAAAAGTTTGTTAGCAAAAGGTAAAAAATTTCGAATTTCCGCTTTTATGTAATAATTTTGTTTGTTGACTACAATAGAAGATAACGAAGGCACTTTTTTCACTTAAAAAAAGTTAAAATTTAAATATGTATGTCAATTAGTTTAAGCTAAAAAAGTCATAAAATAAATTTTCCAGTAATAACAAGAAATGTAACTGTGATATTTAGTATTTTTGCAGCAATTTCCTTAAATTAGTTAATTTAAGAAGACAAAGGACCCCCAGTGTTCCTTAGCCATAGATGCCGTGTGTCACTTAGGGCGTCCCTTTTTGTAGTTCTCTTAAGCAGAACCGTTAATTTTACTACGAAAAGGATCTGACTTTGTTACAACTTATTACGTTTCAAAATATCCTGCAGTACATTTTTTTAATTTGTTTACCTTTTTGCTAATGAATTTTAATTTTTATTTTAAATACATGACTTTAGTATAATTCAATTTAATTTAAAGACAAAAATGTATAGCTAAAAGCTTGTTAAGAGCAGTGTCCTCACAAAGCGGAAGTCCTCCGAAAGTGGGAAAATACTTACACAATCAGTGTAAAGTACTTTAAAATATATTGTAAAATATATTACCTCTACCATAGAAACAGTCATATATTTATTAGAATTTTTTTTTACAAATTTAAGGAGTTTAGGAAGTTTAGTGAACTTAAATAAAATAAAATTTTTCTTAAAACCAAGTAAATTTTTCCTAACTAAAAGTCAAATTTAAGAAGATGTATGAACTAATTCAGAGAAAATTTTACTGTTTTCTAATAAACAATTTAGTTCTCAGTAGTAAAATTTTTCTATAATTTAGAAATTTTTCACCAAATTTTAAGTAAAATTTGTTTCTTAATTTCAAGGAAAATTTTATTAAAAATATTGGTAAAAAGTGTCTTTGGCGCCGTTTGCATTCCAAATTTTTCCTCAAAATAAGTTAAGTTCTAAATTCTAGTTCATTTTTTTTTGTTTTTTTTTTTTTTTTTTTTTTTTTTAGTGTAGTTTTCTCTTATTTTATTATCGTCAAAAAGGGTTTTATGTTTTATGGTAAATAACAATGAATACTATGGTCCAGAAAAATATTGTGAAAACAAAAAACTTTCCTTGTTGTTACCATATCAATATGTAGCCAAAAGAACACACACTCGTTTGTGGAAGATGATAAAACCCAAGATAATTTAAACATAAAAAAAATCTAAAAAGAACTGTTTATTATTATTATTTTAAGGTTTATATTTTTCCATAAATTTAGTCATATATGATAAAGTTACAACACAAAAAATATTAATACTCATGGGGCGTGAAATTAAAGGGTAAAAATAATACATATATGTATTAGTGTTTAGGTGAAAGGATAATATATATTGGCTGTAAAATTTCATAAATCTTATTGTATATAAAAAAAAAATATATATATATATATATGTATGTTATATCTTTGATAATTTTACACACATGTCAAGAATTTTAAAAACTTAATGTAGAACTTGAAAAAAAAAATTATTTTTCAAAGTTGTTAGGGAAGTCTATTTTTGTTAAAAATATCTTATTTGCATTAGATGATTGTTTTTTCTTTTGCTTAAAAAAAAAGAGAAACAACGCTCAGGAAATTCTTCCTACACTCAGAAAAAAAAAGTTTGTAAACGGTTTTCAATCCCACTTTACTATTTTTGTACTGATTTATTTGGCAAATCTTTTTGCTATTTACATTTTACAAATAACAGAATTTTTACAGAATATTAACAAATTTTTTTTGCTGATTTCAGAAATCATTTTACAAATTTTAGAAAATCGATTAGCAAAAAAAAAATTTCTAAATTCCAAAGAGTGGATATTAAAGGAAATTTTATTTTTAATAATTAAAACTTGCACCTACAAACTTAAATTGCCTTAAAATGTTAAAAAAAGAAATCGGATGTGAAGATACCGACTCATGTCTAAAAATAGAACATCCACTTAAACCCAGCAAAAACAGACATTACCAAATAATTAAGAAAGTAAGTATCACACAAAGGGTTTCACTTACCAGGCTATTTACTCGCTTAATTATTTTTGTTCGCAATGTCCCAAAATTCATGGGTGGTCATTACTCTCTCGCTTACGAAAAAATTAAGAATAATGAGTTACCAGCCTGGTTACTCGTAGTGAAGAAATAAGTGGTTAACTATAACAGTGAAATAAGTAGTTACTCTTAGTAAAATAATAGTGGGCCTTAATCAAGTAAAATGTTCTTACTTAAAGAAATCGATAAGAATAATTTGCATTTGAATTTATAAAAAAAAAATATTTAAAATATCTACTTTTTGCATTAAAAAATTTAATTTTATATAGATGCAATGCTATTTCACATTAAAAACCCTTTAAAACCTTAAAATTTTTGCAAAATCACTTTTTACATCAGACAATTTTCTATTTTGTTGTATAGTTTTTCAAAACAAATTAATCAATAAATGTTTAAAAAACAGAAATACGATTTCGGTACTTATTTTAGTAATTCATTATGTGACATGCACATATTAGTACTCCTACCACCGATTATCAGTAGGTTATTATTTTGTATTTTAAAGTAATTCAAAAGGTAATGACCTATCATTACATAGTAATCCACACAGTAATGACCCGCCATTACCATGTTTTTGCTGGGAAATAACACTAAAGTTTTTTTAGTTCTAAAAATCAGCCCTAAAAACAATTAAAATTTTGTATTAAAAGTAAAAAAAAAATGACTACAAATATTTTTTATTTTAATTTTGACAAAATATAAAAAAAAAAAAAATAAGTAAAATATAGCAAGTAAAAAAGGCTTAAATGCGACTGTACAGAATCTTTAAATACCCTAAAAAAATGTTCTCTACTGTTTTTGATACAAATAATATAAAAAACTTTTGAAGTAAAATTAAAGAGGTGGAAAAAATTTGTTGAGGTGAAAAACTTCCTTGGATGCAAAAACAAATTTTTTGGTGGAAAAAACAATTTTGTGGTAAAAAAATTTTAGTGGTGAAAAAATTTTTTTGAGGTAAAAAATATTTGAGGTGATTTCAAAATATTATTTATTTCTAACGAATCTTCACCAATATGCCAAAAAAAATGTTCTCTGAAATTATGGAGGTGAAAAAAATTTTTAAGGTGAAAAACTTTTTTGGACGCGAAAACAAATTTTTTGGTGAAAACAAAAATTTGAGGTGAAAAAAAAATTTTGTGGTGAAAAAAAAATTTTGTGGTGAAAAAAATTTTTTAAGGTGAAAAATATTTGAGGTGAATTCAAAATATTATTTATTTCTGAGCGACTGGTGAAAAAATATGAGAAAATATATTATGTACCAGTCGCTACTTTACTAAAATACACCAATTTGTATTGGAAAATTTAGAGGTATCCTCAAATTTTCACTAATAACTTTTTAACCGCTGGACCGATTTTGCTCATTTTCAATACCAAGAGAGGATGTCTCCAATAACCTGGGTAAAAGTGGGCACCCCCTCTTGCGTCTTTGCGTCGTGATCGCCATTTCAACAGGCAGACAGACCGACATCGCTAAATCGACTTAAAATTTCATAAGGATCTCGAATATATATATATATATATATATATATATATATATATATATATATATATATATTTTATGGGTTCTTAGACCTATATTTCGACATGTTACCAACAGAATGACAAACTGATATATACCATATAAAAATTTTCATGCTCTATAAAATAAATATAATTTTTTTTTTGCTGATTTTAACAAACTGATTTTAAATTCCACTTGTCAAAAAGTTTACTAAAATTGAGTAGCGGCAGCTAATTTTTTTACAAATTTCATTGTACTACACGTCAGCAGACATGTGTTGCTAAGATTAGCAAATAATACCACTGGGCTCAAATTAGCAAAATTTCCCGTAATAGTAGCAAAATTTTCAGTTACCATTAGAGACTTTTTTGGTTAGTGTACTAATTAATGTATTTCTTTCTTTGGAAAGGGGAAAGAGAAGAGTGAAATATGCAGGGATTTAAATATGGCAACACTGTACAGGTTGGTTGAAAAGTTCTTGCGCTCGAAATGAAAGAATACTGAAATATATATTTTTATTCAATATAATCTCCTACAAGCTCAATACACTTGTTCCAATGATTTCCAATAATTTTATCCCATCCTTATAATGGTTTTCCGGAAGCTCTGCAAAATAACCGTCTACGGCTGCTATGGCCTCTTCATTCGACGAAAAATGCTTTCCACGAAGGAATTGTTTGACATTTCTGAAGAGATAGTAGTCACTGGTAGCCAAATCTGGTGAATACGGTGGATGTTCAAGCAATTAGTACTTTAATTCTTTTTAGCCATCGTCAAAACACTTTTGTGAGCAGGTGCATTGTCTTTTCTCACGAATTTTTTCATCCAGCTGATCCAAAAGGCTGCAATAATATTCAGAGTTGATTGTTTTACCTTTCTGAAGATAATCAATCAACAAAATTCCTTTTGAATCCCAAAAAACTGATGCCATAACCTTCTTTGCTGATCGTTGTGACTTCACCTGCTTTGGAGCTGAACAACCAGCTTCAGTCCACTGTAAACGTTTTTGTTTCAATTTAGGATCATGGTGGTAGATCCAAGTCTCATCCATAGTTATAAAACGACGCAAGAAGTCGGTTTTATTCGGCTTAAAACACTCCAAATTACGCTGAGAAATTTGTTTTCGATCCAGTTTTTGTTGAATTGTTAATGTGTGCGGCACTAACTTTCCAAACACTTTTTTCATACGTAATTCTTCATTTAAAATATAGAGTACTCGTTCGTCTGAGATGCCTATGGCATTAGCAATTTCACGCTTAGTCAAACTTGGATATTCACTAACCATATTATCTACCTGCTTCAACGGTGCGTTTTGAAGGTGAGGACTCCTTATACACTTCTAACAATTGTTCATAAATTTCCTTTGCTTTTAAACCCTTCAAAACAAAGGATCAAATGACTGCACGATATTCCATTTTTTCCATATTAAAAAAATCAATGACACGTCAACTTCAAATGGCTTGTAAACAAACAAAGAATTGACAGAATGACTTGCAACTCTGCATGTTATACAGTTATACCAACTTGAGAAAAAAAAAGTTTGGAGCTAGCAGTGCCATCTCTTGGTGAGCGCAGGAACTTTTCAACCAACCTGTAATTGTGCAAGATGAGAATTCTTAGCACAATTGTTGTCCGCCATCTGTTGAAGAGTTGGCGAAATTGTTGAAGCTTTATTAGTTTATAGCCCTGTTATGCTATTTTACTTCTCTAAGGTTAAGTGCTATGGGAACACCGAAGGAGGACGTTGCGTTGTGTATGAGGAAGAGAAAAATCACACATATTATTTTTCTAAATTGATGTTGCCATCACTAGGGATCGAACCCGCAACCTTGGGTGTAATAGTCCAACACGCTAATTATTACACCACAACGCCCACAAACTTGACAAACTTTCTTAAATTTCTGATTTATTTTTTATATAATTTAGTTTTTAATATATTTAAATTAATTTTATAAATTTTGATTGTAAATTAATAAACTTAATAGCAATGGAACTTTCCAAAAGTTGACTTAAGCTAAATATGAGTACTTTTATACATTTGTACGAAATCGCTCTTTTCTTTAGTACAACTTTGTTAAAAATAGTGGGGCCTTAAGGTACTAAAAAATTAACAAATTTTTGTTAGTGAAAGAAAATAATGCATACTTTTGGTATATAAAGTTGTAAAAAAATGTTGCATATGTATAGGCTTTTAATTTTACAGATTATTACTTTTAATTTGTTTTATAAAATATGGCACAAGGTGGGGCAATAAGTATTACCCTATTGCAAAGTTCGACCATTTCTGCAATAAGCATCGTAAGTTTGGTTTTGATATTCGCGAAGTAGACATGTGCGAAATTTATAGTGAATAATAACACTGGTCAGTTGGTAATTGGGAACCTGTATCGTGATAGGTGAAAACTGAACCGGTTGCGAAGATATATATCACGAGTTAGGTGAATAAAGGAGCGGTTCCTAAAGATCGCTACAAAAGTTATAATATATTTTTTTGCATTGGTTGTGTGATATGTTCTTTGGCGGTTGGTTGTGTGACATGTTCTTTTAGCCCAGTCCTGTGACATGTCACAGAGGGCAATTAACGCCCTTCTAGGACAAGTTCATGTTAAAGTGACCGGTCCTTTTCATAGAACCCGTGACCCGTTCATTGTGACGTATCCTGGGATAGGTTCTTTTGGCGCAGGGAACTCATAGCTTTACACCTCAAGTACGTGCGAACGATGAAGCGGATGGGGTTTTCCATCAAAATTTATCATTAGCGACGAGGCAAAATTGTCAGTTCTGGGAGATGAAAAATCCATCATCATTAAACCCTCTCAAAGTCACCGTGTGGTGTGCTGTCACATCGGAAAAGCTTATTGGGCCTTATTTTTTGAAGAGTCGACGGTGAAGCTATTATGACGACTACTATAGAGCTATGCTGACTGAATTTTTCTTACCAAAAGTTGACGATTTGTATTTACAGGAAATGTTGTTCCAACAGGACGGCGCCACTTGTCATACTGCACGCGATGCAATGCGTATTTTGTAGGATGCCTTCCCAGTGCATGTAATCTCGCATTTCGGTGATTTGGCTCGGACTTCTTTCTTTAGGTATATATTTTTGAAGTCATTGGTGTACGCGAACAAGCCCCGCACCTTGCAAGAGTTAAAAACTAAAATTCGAGCCAAAATTGACAACGTGAAGTACGAATAAACATAATTAGTTAAAAATCCGACGAGTTTTTACTTTAAATAAAAGTTATAGCGAAAAAGAATTAAATGATGGTTTTTTCCCCACCCCGAACAAGAAATTTGTCAACAATTTAAAAAATATTGTATATTTTCTTGAAACCTTAAAAATATATTTTTGAAAATCTTATTATTAACTTTTGGCTTTCACAAATTGCGGGGTGTTATGTTAACAACAAAAGTGTTGCTTACTTAATGGATAAAAAGAAAACAAAAATTTCCAAATGTATTTGAGATTTTAAGCCTGCTTTAATGTTTATTTCTCAACTCCCAAGTTCACTACAAAATAAATTTTGCTTATTTAACATAAATTGTGGTTTGTGTATATTCAAAAAGTATTTGGTAGAAGGAGAATATAAATTCATAACATAAATTAGTATTATTTATAAGGTTTAGCCACGATTTCACAATGTCCCCTTAGCTGTTAACTGGAAGTTTAACTCATACAATTCTAGTTGTTTTTTTTATATAAAATTTGAAATTAACAGCTTGTTAAATTTTAAAGAGCTATTCATTGTATCCTTAAGATCCTTAAGGGATATGTACATATTACCTCATATACGATGTCTAAAATAAAAAATGATTTAAACAAACTTTACAGACAACCACCGTTTCCTGATGAAGTATGTAAATTTTAGTAATTTTACATAAATTTTAAATTGCATAATTTAGGGGGGGGGGATGATTATAAAACACAATAAATTAGGAAATTTAAAAATCAACAAATGATAAAATTAAATAGACAAATGGTAAAATTAAAAAGTCAAACATCAGTTAAAACCAAAATTTAACATAATAAAGTTTTTTTTTTTTCAAAAAATGTGTTACTTACAAAACAAGCAAAAAATAAAATGTATGCTGGAAATTAACAACAAAACTTTATTTATCAGTTAAATGACAAGTATAGAATTATTTTAGGAATATATTAATAATTTATATTGTTGAATTCTCCACTGCCCATTACATTTCAGTGATGGGAATATTGTAAACTTTTAAAAGTTTTTTTCATTTGCAAAAAAAAAAAATAATAAAAACACAACAAAATTACCAAGCAATGACATAAGTGGTATCAGAAGCAGTGAGAGTTGTGTTATATTGTCCTATTAAAAACAGAATTGTTAAAATTTGTATTTCACCATAACGATGATTTTCTGTTGGGTCCTCTATTCACCTATCTCGTGATATGTATTTTCGGAACCGGTCCAGTTTTCACCTATCACGGGACAGGTCCTAATACCCAACTTAACCCTTTTTTCATTTTTTTCTAAATAAGAACATTTTTGTTACAAATTTATGAAAAAAAATAAAATTTTTGTTTTTTTTTAATATCGTCGCTATGTCTTCTAAATGACGATAATTTAAAAATACTACTTGATTATTTTTATTTAAATAAATATATCCTAATGTTTGCAAAGATTTTGATAATGTGATATTTTGACTTTTTGATTTTTTGATATTTGGTTTTTGATCTTTTGATATTTTGATCTTTTGATATTTTGATTTTATGATGTTTTGATTTTTTGATATTTTGATTTTTTGATATTTGAATTTTTTGATATTTTGATCTTTTGACATTTTGATATTTGAATATTTTGATATTTGAATATTTTTGATATTTTTGATATTTTAATATTTTGATATATTAATATTTTGATCTTTTGATTTTTTGATATTTTGGTATTTTCATATTTTGATATTTTTGACATTTTAATATTTTACTAATTTGATATTTTGATATTTGGATATTTTAAATATTGTTAATTTGGTATTTTGATAATATGATATTTTGATATTTTTATATTTTGATATTTTGCTAATTTGATATATTTTTATTTTGATATTTTGTTTTTTTAATATTAAAAGATTTTGATATATTGCTAATTTCCAATTTTGATAATCTAATATTTTGATTTTTTAATATGTGCATTTTTTGATTTTTGATCTTTTGATATTTGAAGATTTTGATGTTTGAATATTTGAATATTTTTAATGTTTTGATATTTTTGATCTTTTGATATTTGAATATTTGAATATTTTTGATATTTTGATGTTTTGATATTTTTGATATTGTGATATTTTTGTATTTTGATATTTTAATATTTTGATATATTTATATTTTAATATTTTGATATATTAATATTTTGATATTTTGATCTTTTGATTTTGTGATATTTTGGTATTTTCATATTTTGCTATTTTTGACATTTTAATATTTTACTAATTTGATATATTTATATTCTGATATTTTACATATTTTATTTGGTATTTTAATAATCTGATATTTTAATATTTTTATATTTTGATATTCTAATATTTTTAAATTTTACTAATTTCATATTTTTGACATTTTAATATTTGAAAAATTAAATATTTTGATAATTTTATATTTAGAAATTACCTTTTATACCGTACTTCTACTGCTTATTATTTAGCTATAAGTATTAATGAGATTTTTCTGACAAACTTAAAAATATTTCACAATGATTTGCCAAGTTTTTATTTTACCTAAAATTCTTTTAATCTTTCCAGATTTAGAAATTTTTGAAATTGAAACATTTTTATTTCTAAATGATTTTATTTTAAGCAATTTCTGTTAAATTACAAAGATATTTTTTATGAGGGTTTCTTTAAATGATAAATATTGAAATAAATTTGCAAAGATATGTAAAAAAAAAATTGAACAATAATACGAACAAATTTAATAACAGATGTGATAAAACACACGACATATGTGAGCATCAGAAAGTTTTATATAATTTTTATTGATTTTTAATGTAAATACATTAAAACGTATAGCATACAAGCATACTAGTATTACTAATTAAACTTCTTGCATACTTTTAGGCTTGCATGCTATAAAATTCAGAAGACTACCTTTTAAGTTTTACGAGCATATGTAATGGCCTAAAACATTTCTACCAATTTTGTTTTGATATTTTACAATTTCTTAATATAAATCTTCTTTTTTCATTTAAAAATATATTTTTCAAAATTATTCAAGGTTATACCAAATAAATAATTACAATGTAAATGTAAATCCTTCTTTTAGCATTTCCCTAATCATGAATTTTAAATGTCATACCAATTTTTTTTAATTAAAATTTCAACAACAAAAACTTTTGGAGATATAAAAAAGAAAAAAGAAAATTTAATTTCAAAATATTTACCGCGCGTAAATACAGAAACAATTGTGTCAATATTATCATTTAACTTACTACAAAAGCCTTAAAGTATGCTATAAAAGAAGAAAAAATATCCATTTAGTGTGACTTTTCGTTGTAATATTTGCTAATGCTTTTGATGTGTTAGTGTTTAATATATTCAAATGTCAATGTCACAATCAGTAAACAGTAAATAATGAAATTTAGTTACAAATAGCAACGACAACAAAAATTTTATTTAACCTTTTCATATATTTTCTTTTTATTTTTAATCTTAAATTTTGTATGCTGCTGTTATTGTTGGTGCAGAAAAGTTTCATTTATGTTCATCCCCCCGTTGGGAGATGTTTCAAAATATTTTGAGATATCAGGGGTGTTTTAAATAATTATTAATATATATGTTTAAGAAAAACATAAGTGTAGCATACTGTTAGGTTATAAAGAAGGCAAAGTATATTTTAAGGGATTTAAAATAATTCTAGTTTTCTTTAATAATAATTTAGATATTTTTATAAATTTGTTAGAAAATAAAAACAACATTAATATTAAATCCTTAAAAATCGATTTTTTTTATTTAAAATCTCTTCAATTTTATGATTTTTTTTTCATCGTTTTTCTCAAGTGTTATCTCATTTCATTTATGAAGTAAGTTAAAAGTATGCTATAAAAAATAGGATTTAATGTTTTTTTTTTTACGATGAACTGGGTAAATGTTACAAAACAGACACAAGCAGATTAGAAATATATTATGGTTAACAAAATCGTAAAAAGAATTGAAATATGTATGGATTTTATTACATTTTCTTGTTTTCATCCGTTTTAGTATGTGAATATTTTCGATACTTGTAGTAAAAAAAAAATAAGCATACTTTTTGGCATTAATGTAGCATAAATGTATTGGTATGCATTACATAATACGTTTTTATTTCAATATTTAATATTTATAAAGACAAAGTCAAATAAAATGCTTATATGTTTTTTCTTTTTTCTTTTTTTTTTTAAATATTTTTGGGTTAACTAGCAAAGTTCACCCAGCAAAATATAATACAAGTTTTTAGAAATTGTAGCAAATTAAATATTAATTTTTTTATGTAGTTAAATTATTACTAACATACATTTCATAATTTAAGTAAACATTTTTAGAAGTAATTGTCAAAAAAGAAGCACATATACCCAGAAAACAATATCAGTTGTGGCCACCGAATTTGTTGCCAATCGAATTCTGGCGGTTACGACAACTGTTTTCATATTAAATTATATTTTTAGTTGTGAAAGCCATTATTCAGTTGTACAAATTAATAGTTATATTCCACAGAAATATTATTACGTTCCACAAAATTTTATTTTAAAATAGAAAAAATTATTTTTAAACTTTTCCGGTATCAAACCTGGGCAATCAGATTCATAGTTCACACTCTGGCTTACTGCACCACAACTCATTTTAATTTTCTTTGATTTATTTGTCATTTAATCATTTGAATGTTTTATTTTAATTTAAAAAAAAAAAAATAATTTTTTAAATGTTTGCCTTTTCCGGGATTAGAACACGGAAATTCGGAGTACTGGGTATACCTCTCTACCCACCACACCACAAACACTTATGAATTTGTATGGCTAATTTTGAATTTAAACAATTTGTTAGGAAAAGAAATGTTAGCATAAAATTTGTTTATCAATACGTCTATTATTAATACAATCCACAACTCGGTTGCTTCTACTGAAACCCTAATTATTATTTATTATTATTTATTATTTTTTATTTTGTTAAACAAATAATTACAAATTATATATTAATACCCTAACCGAGCACTAGCAACGAAGGCTATCGGCTCGTTGTAGCGAAAACAGACCAGAGCCTCTGGTGGGAATCGAACCCACGACCCCCGCACTGATAAGCTAGCACGCTACCAACTAGCCTATTGGGGCGCTAGCCTTACTAGCCTTACTTCTGTGAAACCCTAATTAAATGATACATATATTTGACCAGAATAACCGTACGTGTAGTTACCACTTTTAAATGACGACAATTTTTTAACAAATTTGATAGATTGTGACAAATTTCTTATATATTCACTAAATAAATGGTTGCTTCCACCGCACACAAATACTAAACGAATTTTATTTTTAAAGATGATTGGAAATATGTACCAGTAATTGAAAAGTAGGTTTGATTTTTAGTTTCTTTTTCCTTTTTTTTAATTCCCAATACAACATTTTTGCTTTATTAATGAATTTTAGATTATTCCAATTAAAATTAAATCCTCACAAATAAATGTTAATAGTTTTGATCGTATTGCAACCAATCTTTTCTCTGGGTGTACAAATATTATAATTTAAAATATTTATATGTTGAATACATTTAACTGCTATGGGCTCCCCTGGGAGCACCCGCCAGCCAGCCAGCTCGCCAGCCAGCTAGCCAGTCTCGGTGCTCCATGGGTGCTCCCCGGGTGCTCTCCGTGCTTCCCGGATGCTCCCTGGGTGCTCCCTGGATACTCCCCGGGTGCTCCCCAGATGCTCCCCGTGTGCTATCCATGTGCTCCCCGTGTGCTATCCATGTGCTCCCTGTGTGTTCTCCTGGTGCTCCCTGGGTGATCCCCGTTTGTTCCCTGGGTGCTCCCCGTGTGCCCAATTCCACTTGATCCCCGTACCATTCCATTTCTTTCCGTTGTCTAGTGCTTCAATTCCACTTGTTCCCCGTTCCATTTCGGTTTCTTTGTTTAATGTTTCAATTCTTGTGATTCCCAATTTAACTTAATTTCATACCCCTTATCTAGTGTTTTAATTTCACTCATTCCCCGTTCCATTCCATTTTTTCGTTCCGTTTATCTCAATTTCAGCTGTTTCCCGTTCCATTTCATTTCGTTCCATTAGTCTACTTTTTCAATTTTAGTTGGTCTTCGTTTCAGCCATTTCATTCCTCAGGGGTAGTATTTCATTTTCACTTATTTCCCGTTTCATTTCATTTCGTTTCTCAATTTTTGTGTTACAAATCCCAAGTGTTCGTTGAACTTATTTTTACCATTTTTTATTTTTACACATTCTTGGCGAAAATTCCGAAAAGTATATTATAATTGAATTTGCCCATAATCCAGAAGACACTAATTTTAATTATAGTCTCTACACTCACCAAAAAATGTCTGTAATAGCAACTAAAAATTTTGCTGTTATTACGGGAAATTTTGCAGCGGTATTTTTTGCTTATCTTAGCAACACATTTCTGCTGACGTGACAATGAAATTTGTCGAAAAAATTAGCTGCCGCTACTAAAATTTAGTAAGCTTTTTGTAAACTGGAATTTAAAATCTGTTTGCTAAAATCAGCAAAAAAAATTACTAAACATTATTAATATTAGTACAAAACTTCAAATTTATTTTTTTTTATCGAGCATCAACATTTTTTTATTTTATTTATTTTTTTCAAAAAATGTTTTAGACAAAATTAAAAAAAAAAAATCAAAGGCTTAAAAATTGTAATTTGTAAATTCTGTTTTGAAAAATATTTTAGTCAATTTTTTTTTACTTATTTTTAGAACTAAAAAAACTTTTTAGTGCTATTTTAAGTGTATTGCCTATTTTTAGACATGAGTTGGTATATTCACTTCCGATACATTTTTTTAAAATCTATGTAAAATTTCAAGGCAATTTAAGTTTGTAGTTTTAATTAGAAATAACATTTCCTTCAATATCCACTTTTTTAAAGTTAGTAACTTTTTTTTCTGCTAATTTTAGCAATTCGGTTTTTAAAAATTTGTAAAATGATTACTGAAATTAGCAACAAAAATTTGTAAATATTTTGTAAAAATTCTGTTATTTGTAAAATGTAAATAGCAAAAATATTTGCTAAATAATATTTTTTTCTTACTAAAAATCAGTACAAAAATAGTAAAGTGGGATTGAAAACCGTTTACAAATTTTTCTACAAACTTTTTTTTCTGAGTGTGGGAGATTCGGTGTGGGATTCGGTGTACCTTGAAACACATATTCTAAAATTTAGATTTCTAGCCAAAAGGGTTCAGGCGTTGTGCTGGAATAATTTTCTTCTCTTAAACTCTCATCATACACGTCCCTGTCGAAAATTCCAAAAATTACGGAATTTTTGGAAATTTTACTGGGTAGGAGCAAAAAGGAACGACTTCCCCTTGACGGCCTGCCCCAACCCCTTGGCTAGAAACTTGAGGTTTAGGGTATGTATTACCTGAATTATTAGCTTTTTTACTGATAAATAAATTTTTAGAATTTTCACCAGAAACGTAATAAAAACACTGCCACAACCGCTTTGTCTAAAAACCTTAATTTTAAAAAAGTGAAAAGATCTTCGTCTTTAATTTACTCCTTAATAAGGTATTTTTTTGGAATTTTCGCCAGGAACACAGTAGGAGAGGATTTAAAGGGTAAAAATTCTTCCCTTGTTTCCCCTTAAAAATTTCCCCCAAAATATTTTGGCTAGAATCTAAAATTTCAAATATGTGTTCCTTGGAGTGTAAACTAATTCACTGATAAGGTACTTTTTGGAACTTTCGCCAGTCACGTAAATTAAATGGGGTTTAAAACGGTGTTTTCTGTATTTTTTGTTGCATCCACAATTTCTGGCTGGGTTGTTTTTATAAAATTTCACTAAAAGATTCATCATTTGTAGGAATTCTTTTAAGATTTCTATCCAATGAAACTGATACTTAAAAGTATGGAAGTTTTTTCTCTGAGTGTACATTAATAACTACTAAAAAGGGAAGTCAATAAAAACAAAGTTGCTAATATACTGCTAATATCAGATATTTGAAGTTAAATCCAAATAAGGCTTATTTTTAAAATCCATCTAAAACCTCATATGTACGTTGCGTATGATTACTTTTTAATTCGCTTGAACAATTTACAAAAAAAAAATCACTCATACGTCATGATGTACCTAATTTTTTTATTTCTTTTTAAATAAATGTAAATACACATCCAAATTTGCTATATTTTATTTATTTTCTACTTTGTTATCTTAAGTAATTTGTCAATTCCCAATAAGTTAAATCAACAATACCATGATTTTATTCAATGCTCCAGCATTTTTTTTTTTTTTTTACTTTTAGCTTAAAATACAAACGAAAATTATATTTATGTAGCCTTAAAATGTAAGACAAAAAGGAAAGAGAACATTTCAAAATGTACATACATAGATTTGTATGTTAAAAAATTAAAAAAAAAAAACATGTATACAAACATAAGTACATACTTTTTTTTATATGTTTGTTGTTGTATACATACACAAACGTAGTGAAGAAGGAAAAGCTTATTTAAGCACGTACGTGTTAAATTCCTTTTGTTGTTACTTTTAATACAACATTTTAACATTTCAAACCATCAACTTAGACAAAAATGATATGTGTGTGTGCGTTAGGGTGTCCCAATAAATAAATTTTTTTAATGCATATAAGCTGAATAGGGGAAAATGAGCAAACAATTGTTCCTTACCAGCGATTGAAGATTTCACTTATTAGTGTATTTTGCCAAAAAAAAAAAAAAAAATAGTTTGGAATTTTACGCAAAAATAATATAAAAATAAATAATTAAATAAGTTTAATGGTGTAAATTTAGTCCACCATTGCATTTTTCAAATGCAAATTTCGAACTTTTTTTGTATAAATTGGGACCTAAAAGGTGTCCGTTAGTGAGCATACAGGTTGGTTGAAAAGTTCCTGCGCTCGAAATGAAAGAATACTGTTTTTGTTACGAAATATATTTTTTTATTCAATATAATCTCCTAGAAGCTCAATACACTTGTTCCAATGATCTTCCAATAATTTTATCCCATCCTTATAATGGTTTTCCGGAAGCTCTGCAAACTAACCGTCTACGGCTGCTATGGCCTCTTCATTCGATGAAAAATGCTTTCCACGAAGCAATTGTTTGAGATTTCTGAAGAGATAGTAGTCACTGGGAGTCAAATCTGGTGAATACGGTGGATGTTCAAGCAATTCGTACTTTAATTCTTTGAATTTAGCCATCGTCAAAGCACTTTTGTGAGCAAGTGCATTGTCTTGATGAAAAATGATTTTTTTCTTCTTTAAACCCAGGTCTTTTCTCACGAATTTTTTCATCCAGCTGATCCAAAAGGCTGCAATAATATTCAGAGTTGATTGTTTTACCTTTCTGAAGATAATCAATCAACAAAATTCCTTTTGCATCCCAAAAAACTGATGCCATAACCTTCTTTGCTGATCGTTGTGACTTCACCTGCTTTGGAGCTGAACAACCAGCTTCAGTCCACTGTAAACGTTCTTGTTTCAATTTAGGATCATGGTGGTAGATCCAAGTCTCATCCATAGTTATAAAACGACGCAAGAAGTCGGTTTTATTCGGCTTAAAACGCTCCAAATTACGCTGAGAAATTTGTTTTCGATCCAGTTTTTGTTGAATTGTTAATGTGTGCGGCACTAACTTTCCAAACAGTTTTTTCATACGTAATTCTTCATGTAAAATATGGAGTACTCGTTCGTCTGAGATGCCTATGGCATTAGCAATTTCACGCTTAGTCAAACTTGGATCTTCAATAACCTATAGAAAAAATGCCTTATAATTTGAAAGTTTTCCTTTAGAAATTCCTTAAGTTTCTAGGGACTTCAAAAAAAAACTTAGCAACTTAGTCCAGGTGTGATTGAAAATTTTCAAACTTTTTCAAAACGAAGTATGTCGGAAAAAATAGTGTCATATATTAAATTAATTGAAAAAAACATTTTTAAAAGTTAAGTTCTATTTTCAATTGTTTTCCTAAATTAATCGCGAAAAATTCAAAAATAAAATGCCACCAATTGTTAAGGGCAAATATGTTTTAGACGCTATAAGCAAAATAAAAGAACCAGTACATTTAGCGGACATCGTCAACTATTTGTCACCAAATTTCCAACAGCCAAAAACAAAACTGGAAAAAATGATTAAAACCACTTTGGATGCTGGAGTACGTTTTGGTTATTTAGTACAATCTGAAGATAATTACTACAGCGAAAATTTAAGTGATGGCGATATGTCTATAAGCGATGAAGATATTGATAATATTGCCAGCAGTGAAATAAATTTGGCAAATTCAAAACAAAAACATCAAGGCAAGGATAATGTACCGGTTAAACCAAAAATTACCAAACATTCAACAAAAACAACGCCTGCCAAAGAAATCAAAAACGACGAGCTATTATCGGACAGTTCTGAATTTAATTCCGATGAAGATTGCTACAATATGTCACGTGCCCGCCGTAGTAAACGACGTAGTAGATCACGCCGTGCTAAACGATCACGTAGCGCTTCACGTAGTAATCGTTCACGAAGACGTCGCCGTGAGCGCTGAAAATAGTGTAGTTTTGTCAAAATTAATTGCGAAATAAAATTATAGAGCTATTGTGGTAATTTTGTTGTAATAATAATGAAAGATGTGAAATACAAAAAATATATTTTATTTTTATCAAAACTTAATTTTATTCCCATATAAAATTTTTTTTTTTTTTTATTTTCATACAAATTTAAAATTTAGTTGTTGGTTTAATTTTAAAACAACATTTATGTTATCGGACCTAAGCCTTAATAACACAATAGATGTGTTCGACTAACCTAAAGGACCTAAAAGGTGTCCGTTAGTGAGCATACAGGTTGGTTGAAAAGTTCCTGCGCTCGAAATGAAAGAATACTGTTTTTGTTACGAAATATATTTTTTTATTCAATATAATCTCCTAGAAGCTCAATACACTTGTTCCAATGATCTTCCAATAATTTTATCCCATCCTTATAATGGTTTTCCGGAAGCTCTGCAAACTAACCGTCTACGGCTGCTATGGCCTCTTCATTCGATGAAAAATGCTTTCCACGAAGCAATTGTTTGAGATTTCTGAAGAGATAGTAGTCACTGGGAGTCAAATCTGGTGAATACGGTGGATGTTCAAGCAATTCGTACTTTAATTCTTTGAATTTAGCCATCGTCAAAGCACTTTTGTGAGCAAGTGCATTGTCTTGATGAAAAATGATTTTTTTCTTCTTTAAACCCAGGTCTTTTCTCACGAATTTTTTCATCCAGCTGATCCAAAAGGCTGCAATAATATTCAGAGTTGATTGTTTTACCTTTCTGAAGATAATCAATCAACAAAATTCCTTTTGCATCCCAAAAAACTGATGCCATAACCTTCTTTGCTGATCGTTGTGACTTCACCTGCTTTGGAGCTGAACAACCAGCTTCAGTCCACTGTAAACGTTCTTGTTTCAATTTAGGATCATGGTGGTAGATCCAAGTCTCATCCATAGTTATAAAACGACGCAAGAAGTCGGTTTTATTCGGCTTAAAACGCTCCAAATTACGCTGAGAAATTTGTTTTCGATCCAGTTTTTGTTGAATTGTTAATGTGTGCGGCACTAACTTTCCAAACAGTTTTTTCATACGTAATTCTTCATGTAAAATATGGAGTACTCGTTCGTCTGAGATGCCTATGGCATTAGCAATTTCACGCTTAGTCAAACTTGGATCTTCAATAACCTATAGAAAAAATGCCTTATAATTTGAAAGTTTTCCTTTAGAAATTCCTTAAGTTTCTAGGGACTTCAAAAAAAAACTTAGCAACTTAGTCCAGGTGTGATTGAAAATTTTCAAACTTTTTCAAAACGAAGTATGTCGGAAAAAATAGTGTCATATATTAAATTAATTGAAAAAAACATTTTTAAAAGTTAAGTTCTATTTTCAATTGTTTTCCTAAATTAATCGCGAAAAATTCAAAAATAAAATGCCACCAATTGTTAAGGGCAAATATGTTTTAGACGCTATAAGCAAAATAAAAGAACCAGTACATTTAGCGGACATCGTCAACTATTTGTCACCAAATTTCCAACAGCCAAAAACAAAACTGGAAAAAATGATTAAAACCACTTTGGATGCTGGAGTACGTTTTGGTTATTTAGTACAATCTGAAGATAATTACTACAGCGAAAATTTAAGTGATGGCGATATGTCTATAAGCGATGAAGATATTGATAATATTGCCAGCAGTGAAATAAATTTGGCAAATTCAAAACAAAAACATCAAGGCAAGGATAATGTACCGGTTAAACCAAAAATTACCAAACATTCAACAAAAACAACGCCTGCCAAAGAAATCAAAAACGACGAGCTATTATCGGACAGTTCTGAATTTAATTCCGATGAAGATTGCTACAATATGTCACGTGCCCGCCGTAGTAAACGACGTAGTAGATCACGCCGTGCTAAACGATCACGTAGCGCTTCACGTAGTAATCGTTCACGAAGACGTCGCCGTGAGCGCTGAAAATAGTGTAGTTTTGTCAAAATTAATTGCGAAATAAAATTATAGAGCTATTGTGGTAATTTTGTTGTAATAATAATGAAAGATGTGAAATACAAAAAATATATTTTATTTTTATCAAAACTTAATTTTATTCCCATATAAAATTTTTTTTTTTTTTTATTTTCATACAAATTTAAAATTTAGTTGTTGGTTTAATTTTAAAACAACATTTATGTTATCGGACCTAAGCCTTAATAACACAATAGATGTGTTCGACTAACCTAAAGGACCTAAAAGGTGTCCGTTAGTGAGCATACAGGTTGGTTGAAAAGTTCCTGCGCTCGAAATGAAAGAATACTGTTTTTGTTACGAAATATATTTTTTTATTCAATATAATCTCCTAGAAGCTCAATACACTTGTTCCAATGATCTTCCAATAATTTTATCCCATCCTTATAATGGTTTTCCGGAAGCTCTGCAAACTAACCGTCTACGGCTGCTATGGCCTCTTCATTCGATGAAAAATGCTTTCCACGAAGCAATTGTTTGAGATTTCTGAAGAGATAGTAGTCACTGGGAGTCAAATCTGGTGAATACGGTGGATGTTCAAGCAATTCGTACTTTAATTCTTTGAATTTAGCCATCGTCAAAGCACTTTTGTGAGCAAGTGCATTGTCTTGATGAAAAATGATTTTTTTCTTCTTAAAACCCAGGTCTTTTCTCACGAATTTTTTCATCCAGCTGATCCAAAAGGCTGCAATAATATTCAGAGTTGATTGTTTTACCTTTCTGAAGATAATCAATCAACAAAATTCCTTTTGCATCCCAAAAAACTGATGCCATAACCTTCTTTGCTGATCGTTGTGACTTCACCTGCTTTGGAGCTGAACAACCAGCTTCAGTCCACTGTAAACGTTCTTGTTTCAATTTAGGATCATGGTGGTAGATCCAAGTCTCATCCATAGTTATAAAACGACGCAAGAAGTCGGTTTTATTCGGCTTAAAACGCTCCAAATTACGCTGAGAAATTTGTTTTCGATCCAGTTTTTGTTGAATTGTTAATGTGTGCGGCACTAACTTTCCAAACAGTTTTTTCATACGTAATTCTTCATGTAAAATATGGAGTACTCGTTCGTCTGAGATGCCTATGGCATTAGCAATTTCACGCTTAGTCAAACTTGGATCTTCAATAACCATATTATGTACCTGCTCAATGATTTCTGCTGTGGTTGCAGTTTTTGATCGTCCTTCGCGTGGATCGTCTTTAAGGCTGGTACGACCACGTTTAAATTCAACGGTGCGTTTTGAAGGTGAGGACTCCTTATACACTTCTAACAATTGTTCATAAATTTCCTTTGCTTTTAAACCCTTCAAAACAAAGAATCTAATGACTGCACGATATTCAATTTTTTCCATATTAAAAAAAATCAATGACACGTCAACTTCAAATGGCTTGTAAACAAAGAAAGAATTGACAGAATGACTTGTAACTTTGCATGTGTTCTCAGGACAGTTATACCAACTTGAGAAAAAAAAGTTTAGAGCTAGCAGTGCCATCTCTTGGTGAGCGCAGGAACTTTTCAACCAACCTGTATTTATTTTGTATGCCCTTCAAAAAATAATTTTAGTTCAGATTAAAAAATCTTTGCCTTAAGACATGATCAAAAATTAATCTAAAATTTCCTTTAAAATAGTTTAAAAAATTTTCTCAATTTAAGTCAAATTTTATTAAAACTTTGAAAAATTTTCTTAAAATTAATAAAAATTCCTACACTCAAAACAATAAAAAAAGACATGAACTAAAATGTAATCAAAAATTTTCTTTAAAATAGTTTATAAATTGTCCTCAATTTAAGTAAAATTTTATTAAAACTTAAAAAAATTTTCTTAAAAAGAATAAAAATTCCTAAGTTTGAGGAAAAACGAAATAGTTTATATACTCAGAAATAGATCATATTTTTCCTAAGTAATATTTCTTAATTTTAGGAAAAAAACAAGTCTATTAAATAAAAATTTATTAATTTTAAGAAAAAAACATGTTAGTCTTAAGAAATTTGTATACTCAAATGTAATAAAATTAAGTTTAGTTCAAAAAAAAAAAATTAGAACATAATTTACTCCCATTTAGTTCAAAAAATGTGCCTAACTTAAAATGAGAGAGTACTTGAACTAGTGCTAATTTTCATTCGCGGGCAGTAAAATGAACTAAATTTTAGAAAGTCATTTCTAAATTCAGTTTTTAGAATTTCTTTTCTAAAAATTAGTTCAGGCGATTAAAAACATAAATGAAATAATAATTAAACTTTATAATAATTAAAATTTATTTGGTTTTAGAAACTGATGAACTATTTCTAGGGAAAATTTGTATGCAACTTAGTTCAGATAAAGTTTAAAAATTTTAATAAAATATAATTTCTTTTTAAGTAAATGTTTTCTAATTTTTGAGAAATAATAAATTTAGGTATAGTTTTTTTTTTTTGTTGAAGAACATTTGAATTATTTTCAATATTCTTTTCAAAAAAAACCAATAAATTGAAAACAAACTAGTTACTTTTCCTAATTTTTAAGAAAAATTAAGAAACAAAAAATTATTGTGCATGATTGTAATTTTTGGTCCGTGATCGTGCGTGGGCGTGTGTCAAAAATGGCTCACATGCTTATCTCTAATCTTAACAGTATTAAATATTGAACTTAAAATAGCTTAAAATATTTATTTATTTATTTTATTCAATCTTACGAATAAATTCTAAGACTAAAGAATTAAAGAAGCGCTAGCTGCAGAGGCTATCAGCTCAAGCTTAAAATATATTTTAAAATTTTGTTAGCAAAAGGTAAACAATTTCGAATTTGTGCTTTTATGTAATAATTTTATTTGCTATAATATAAAATAACGCAAGCTCATTTTAAACATTACAGCATAATGACTTTCCTATAATTGACTTTATATTTATCAAAGGCACTACAACAATTTTTTTTTTCACTTAATAATAAAAAAAAAGGTTAAAGTTTGTATATGTCAATTAAACTTTAAGCTAAAAATGTTTTATAAAATAAACTTTTGACATTTTTCCATTTTTCAATAATAACAAGAAATGTAACTGTGATATTTTGTATTTTTGCAACATTTTCCTTACATTAGTTAATTTAAGAAGACAAAGGACCCCCAGTGTTCCTTAGCCATAGATGCAGTGAGTCACTTAGGGACGCCCTTTTGTAGTTCTCTCAAGGAGAACCGTTTATTAACTACGAAAAGGATCTGACTTTGTTACAATTTATTACGTTTCAAAATATTCTGCAGTACATTTTTTTTTTTTTAATTTGTTTACCTTTTTGCTAATGAAATTTAATTTATATTTTAAATACATGAATTAAGTATAATTCAATTTAATTTAAAAGATAAAAATGTATAGAAAAAAGCTTGTTAAGAGCAAAGCCCTCCGGAAGTGGGCAAATACTTAGACAATGAGTGTAAAGTATATGACCTTTGCCATAGAAACAGTTTTATATTTTTTAGAAAATTTTTATCAAATTTAAGTATAATTTTCACTTAAAATTAGTGCTATTTAACTTGAGGTTAGAAAATATTTTCTTATTTTTAGGGAGTTAAGTTCTAGTTTTTAGTAAAATAAAAATTATCTAATGAACTTAAATAAAATAAAATTTTTCTTAAAACCAAGGAAACATTTCCTAACTAAAAGTCAAATTTAAGATGATATATGAACTAATTACAAGAAAATTTTACTGTTTGCTAATAAAAATTTACTTCTCAGTAGTAAAATTTTTCTATAATTTATAAATTTTGATCAAATTTTAAGTAAAATTTGTTTCTTAATTTCAAGGAAAATTTTATTAAATATTGATAATATTCAGGCAATTAAAAACAAAAAGTAATAAATTTTTTTCCTTTATAATAATAAAAATTTATTTGATTTTAGAAACTGATAAACATTTTTATGCAACTTAGTTCAGATAAATTTTAAAAAGTTTTGTTATAGTTTTTCTAAAGATTGATAAAAAAAAAAGTGTCTTTGGCTCCGTTTTAGTTTTAATTTTTGCTTTAAATAAATTAATTTTTCTAAATTCTAGTTATTTTTTTCATTTTCTAGCATGATTTTTCAAAAAATCTCAGGATGCTTTGAATTGTCCTAAACAAACACTTTAGAAACTAATGCAATAGACTTAACTTTATAAAGGGTGGTTAAATTCTAAGGGCCGATGTTGATTTTGAATAAAACACAAATTATTTAAGAAATTATTGTAATTTCTTATGATAATATGGTATGGTTCAATTATGTATGGAATAAAATATCGACCGATTGGCCGCCGCGACCTCGGCGGCACACCTCCATCCGATGGTCCAAATTTTCGATGACGCTGAAGCATAATTGAGGTTCTATGCCGTTAATGTGCCGAATTATCTCATCCTTTAGCTCTTAAATTGTTGCTGGCTTATCGACGTACACCTTTTCTTTCAAATAACCCCAAAGAAAGAAGTCCAACGGTGTCAAATCACATGATTTTGGCGGCCAATTGACATCGCCACCACGTGAGATAACAGGGCCATTGAATTTGTTGCGCAAAAGAGCCATTGTTTCGTTAGCTGTGTGGCAAGTGGCACCGTCCTGTTGAAACCACATATCGTGCAAATCCATATCTTCCAATTCGGGCCATAAAAAGTTCGTTATCATCGCACGATAGCGAACACCATTCACAGTAACTACCTGACCGGCCTCATTTTGGGAAAAATACGGCCCGATAATGCCGCCAGCCCATAAACCGCACCAAACAGTCACTCTTTGTGGATGCATTGGTTTTTCGATAATCACTCTTGGATTATCATTCGCCCAAATGCGGCAATTCTGCTTATGGACGAATCGACTGAGGTGAAAATGTGCCTCATCACTGAAAATGATTTTCTGCGAAAATTGATCATCCACTGTTGCCATTTCTTGCCTTAATTCTGACCATCGACGACGTTTGGAATGGTCAAGAGGCTTTAGTTCTTAAGTCAATTGCACCTTGTAAGCGGGTTAATGCAAGTCTTTTTGCATAATGTTCATCAACGATGAGCGTGAGAGGTGCAATTGTTGGGCACGACGACGAGTTGAGATGGACGGCTCTTCAGCCACACTATCGCGAACAGCAGCACTATTTTCTGCAGTACGAGCTGTACGAGCATGCACTGGTGTTTTCACAGACCCAGTTTGCCCACAATTCTCCCGATTGTGGACACAACATTTGGTCGATTTTGCTGACCAAAAAAAATCACGAAATGCATTTTGATTTGAACGCCAATTTTCATAATAATCCTAAATAACTTTAACGCGTTGCTCAATTGTGTATCTTTCCATGGTTTTAAATTGAGTTTGTCTGAAATTAAGAAATGTCAAATGAAATGCAAAAAAAAATTTGACGTTTAGTTGTGGTTCACATCGGCCCTTAAAATTTAACCACCCTTTATTTCAGTGAAAAGCAGCTGTTTGTGTTCTTATTGATGAAAGAAATACATTTATTTTGCATTAAACAATTAATCGATTAATCGCCAATTTTTCCGATTAATCGATCCGAATAACCGATTAATAATTTTTTTTTAATTTTTCAAATAATGACCTAAACGATTAAACCGCAGGGTCGAATAATAGGTAACACTAGGTTTTGTATATATATAACTTTTTTCGTCGGGAAGATTTTTTTTTTTTTTTTTGTTTTCTTAAATAAGTTGTTTGTGTTATTGATTCCTTATATTTTTAAAACATGTCTTTAGGTTTCAGACCTACATACATATAAAGAAGAATATGCGTGCGTGCCTTTAGTCAAAGTTTATATTAGCGTTTTTGTTTTTGTTTTTGTGTTTGTTTTTGTCTTTTTTTTTTTTTTTTTTTTTGTTTTGCTCAGCAACTTATCAATTGTAAAGTTTTAATAAAAACTAAGGTTTTTTACCACTAGTTTTCTTATACATTTGACCCATTTGCTTTAAAAATAAAGTTTTAAGGAAGGTCTCCTATGAAGTTTTCAACACATTCGTTAAAATTTGTTTTAACTCATTTTTAATCCCCCTTTTTAACAAAATCTCTTTAAAAAAAAACACACTCACACACACACACACAAAAATCCCTTTTTGTTAGGTGACTTTCCTGACAAGTGTCACAAAAGTTTGTTTTACTCAGTTGAATTACATTTTCGTTTTGGGATTTAAAAATAAATTTCGATTTTCTATTTATTGACTGTTTTAATTTGGAGTGATATGTATGTATGTATGTGAACAAAAATCTGTAAGTATAATGTTCATATGTATGTATATGTTATTTGTTAAATATTTTTGTTTCAAGAGAAAATTTCTGTATTTTGTTTTATTATTATTATTATTATTATTATTACAAATAAAACGTGACTTTTTGCAACATTGTCAATCTTCAGTTTAAGTTTAGTTAGAAATGACATTAATGTTGTATGACGTATGAGTGTTATTAGTTTCATTTTAAATTAAATATCAATCATACGCCACCTAAGACAAGTAATATCGTACTTTGGATATGTTTGGATATGTATGTATGTATCAGAGAACTGCAAATGCTGATTGCAAAACGTTCATACCCAATCAACACAAGAATATATATGTGTTTGGGTTTAAACGTTGAATATACTCCAATACACATATATGTTGATGATTTCAAATCAATCAATCAAACGACGTGCAAATTGTTATCACTGATTTATAATCATCGGTCGTTTTTATACCATTGATTTTATTCTGTTTGTTTGAGTCAACAATAATTATTTTGATGTAATAGTTTCTTATCTATAAAAAGGGGGTGGTTTTGTAGAAACACATTTCATAAATTAGGATGGGTCTAAAATCCGTTTTTTAGAATTTTTATTAGTAATACCAAAAATATTGTTCTTTGTGAAATTTTTTTTTTTTTTTAATTTAGGTCGATATCTCATGCTCTCCCAATCCGGTTAAAGTTAAATATTGCCTAATTTTCCAATCAAAATAGATGAAAAAAATTAGACACTATTTAAATTTTTCCGTATTAGGCAAGCCCTCAGGCTTGACCTAAATTTTTTTTCCAAAAAAATATTTTTATTTCACAAAGAAGAATATTTTTAGTATTGTATTACTAATAAAAATTCTAAAAAAGCGGATTTAAGTCCCACCCTAATGTACATTTATGAAATGTGTTTCTATTTTGATTTGATTATGATTACACTCATACGCATTGTTTGTTGTTTTTTTCTGATTTATTCAACGCTGACTTTTTGTTGAGTGATTACATTTGAAATAATTATTTTAGTTTTCTTCGATCTTCTCTATTCATTTAATATTCCTTATCGAGCTAAAGATCCTTTATTTATAAAAAATTTAATTATAAATATTTATCCCAATATAATTAATTATAAAAAAAAAAGACAATTTCCCCTGAAGAAGTCACCCAATGTGATGACGAAATATTGGGATAAATAAATATTTATAATTCAATTTTTTATAAATAAAGGATCTTTAGCTCGATAAGGAATATTAAAGTGATTACATTTGCATAGAACATAATCGACAGATGATTCAAACTGATCCCAATTACGCGTTCAGTAACATGATGCTGATTTTATTCTACAGTGAATTTTGTTGAATTATTAAATGTGAACAAGAATTTTTGTGTATAGTTAAATCAAGAAAAAAGTTGATTTTGCAGTTCTCTGGTATGTTTATTTGTTGAATGGTGTTATGTGAGGTTTAATTATGCATACAAATGACTGTATATTAGCAATTATAACCCTGTCCAAAATCAAATATTGTATAAGTGGAATTGTAACATTTTTGTCATAGAGCATTCAAAGATGTTTTCTATATTATGACAATGAACACTTTTGTATGAAACTTCCTAAGAGAGTACAATTAAATTTAGTCATAATATATATTTTAATTGCCCTTTACAGCATGAAACCACCGTCTTTAGGCTTTAATAACCTCTAAGTCTACATATTTTTTATTTTTTAAACTTAAAATATTAAATTAAGAAAATTTAATTATTTCAATAGAAGAAATAATTTACAAAATTTTTGAAATATATTTAAAAGATTCCCTTTTTTAAGGATTTCCTTTTATTAATAATTTTTTTAAATTTTTTTATAGTGGATGTTTTAGTATCAAGTTCCAAAAATTTTAGCTTAAAGTTTGCCTTAATGAATAAAGGGAGCATTTTTTGCACCTTTGAAGCCCTATTTATACCATGTTATTATCAAAAAAACAAAAAGCAGAAGACAAATTTAAAGTTTCTACACCAAAATAAAATGAACTAGAATTTAGGAAAAATTAACTACAATTTAGGAAAAATTAACTATAATTTAGGAAAAATTAACTTATAAGCCAAAGACACTTTTTACCAATATTTATAAAAACCAATAGAAAACTTTTTCTTGAAAAAAAAAAAAAATAATATTTTATTTAAATTTTTAAAACTTATCTGAACTAAGTTACATGAAAATTTTCTGTAGAAATAGTTCATCAGTCTCTAAAATCAAATAAATTTTTATTATTACATAGGAAAAAATTTATAACTTTTTCTTTTTAATTGCCTGAATTTTACCAATATTTAATAAAATTTTCCTTGAAATTTGGTCAAAATTTCTAAATTTTAAAAAAATTTTACTATTGAGAACTAAATTTTTATTAGAAAGCAGTAAAATTTCCTTCCAATTAGTTCATATATCATTTTAAATTTTACTGTTAGTTAGGAAATGTTTCCTTAGTTTTAAAGAAAATTTTATTTTATTTAAATTCATTAGATAATTTTTTTTTACTAAAAACCAAGACAACACCCTAAAAATAAGAAAATATTTTTAAACATCAAGTTAAATTACACTTCTTTTAAGTGAAAAATTATCCTTAAATTTGATAAAAATTTTCTAATAAATATGAAACTGTTTCTATGGTAAAGTTAATATACTTTACCATATAACATATTTTAAAGTACACTCAAGCAAAAAAAAAAAAGACATGAACTAAAAATTAATACAAAATTTCTTTTAAAATAGTTTACAAATTTTCCTCAATTTAAGTAAAATTTTATTAAAACTTACAAAAATTTTCTTAAAATTAATAAAAATTCCTAAGTTTGAGGAAAAACGAAATAGTTTATATACTCAAAAATAGTTCATACTTTTCTTAAGTAATATTTCTTAATTTTAGGAAAAAAAAACAAATATATTACATAAAAATTTATCAATTTTTAACAAAACATCTCAGTTTTAAGAAATTTTTATACTAAAATGTAATAAAACTTAATTTAGTTAAATAAAAAAATTTAGAAAATTATTTACTCCCATTTAGTTCAAAAAATGAGAATGAGTGTTCATTTTTTTTTCTCACAAATAGTAAAATTAACTAAATTTTAGAAAGCCATTTCTCAATTCAGTTTTTAAGTCTATCCCTTTTTATTTTTTTTTCTATAAATTACATCAGACAATTACAAACAAAAAGTAATCAATTTTTTCCCATGTAATAATACAAATTTATTTGGTTTTAGAAACTTAAGAACCATTTTTTAAGGAAAATTTTCATGCAACTTAGTTCAGAAAAATTTTAAAAATTTTAATTTTAGTTAAAGTTTGTATTTAGTGATCCTAGCGATCCTTAATCCTAAGTAATGATAAAATCATCTTCAGTAATCAATATATGATCAGTAAGAATCATATTTATGATCATTACCATCATACTATTGCAATTACGGATCTCCAATCATGTTCAACTTTATTTTATTTTTCTCTGCGTGTTTATTTTAAATTTCAAACTTTTAGCCGAAGGGGTTTGTACAAGATGTTAAGGAGAAGGCCTTTTCCCTTTTAGTCCCTCCCCGTTAAAATTTTTGCAAACCCCTTCTTAGCTCCTACTCCAGGGAATACATATTTTAAATATATGATTTCTTGAGCTAATGGGAAGCCCTCCCCATTAACATTTTCAAAAATCCATTTAAAGTGGACGTAAAGAAGTGATAAGGAAAAAGAGACTTTCTATAAAAAATAATTCTTGAAGTTTTAAACAGATTCTATGGACTTTTTCCTATAGAAAAACCTTCAGATTCAGAGGTCTTTTTCTTATAGAAATATTATTAAATTTTCATGACTTTTTTGGGGCAAAAATTTAGCATATGAAAATTTTAAAGTCAGAGAACTTTTTCCTTTAAAAAAAAGTCAGATTCTGGGGACTTTTTCTTATAGAAATTCTCAAGAGATTTTCTTATAGAAATACCTTAAATTGAGAAAATTCTTACTCGTAGAAAAATCTTCGGATTCTGCAAAAATTTGTTCAGATACTAATGACTTTTTTCAATATATAAAACCTCTGATTGTAAGGACTTCTTTAAATAGAAAAAAACCTCAGATTCTGAGACCTACAAAACAACCTTAGATTTAATAAAAAAGAACTCTTTTCTAAAAAAAAACTCAAAATCTGAGAAATTTTCTATAGGAAAAAGTCTTTTAAATGTGATACTTTTTCTTTAGATAATGTCTTCAAAATCTGAGAGTTTTCCCCAGATTCTGAGTACTTTTTCCTAGAGAAAAAATCCTTAGATTCTAAGGGCTTTTTCAAATAGAAAAAACTTCAGAATCTTAAGATTTTTCTATAGAAAAAAACCTTAAAATTTTTAAAATTCTTTGCCATAAAAAATAAAAAAACACTCAAATAAAAAAACTCAAATAAAAAAACTCAAATAAAAAATAAAATAACTCAAATAAAAAACTCAAATAAAAAATAAAAAATTAAAAAAAACAAAGAATAAAAATAAAAAAAAAATAAAAAAAAAAATAAAAAAAAAACAAATAAAAAATAAAAAATAAAAAAACAAAAAATAAAAAAACTCAAAAATTAAAAAAATAAATAAAAAACTTAAATAAAAAAACAAATAAAAAATAAAAAACTCAAATAGAAAATAAAAAAAAACTCAAATAAAAATTAAAAAAAATCCAAATCTGAGACTGTCTATAGAAAAAATTCCTATGAATTTGATATTTTTCTATAGAAAAAGTCTTCAGAATCTAGTAAAAAAGTTCTGAGAATTTGAAACATTGTGCATAGGAAAAAATCCTTAAAATGTGAGACTTTTTTTGAGGAAAAAATCCTCAGAAGCTAAGTCTTTTTCTATGGGAAAAGTTGTTAGAACCTTTAAAACCTAAAACTTTTTTAAGAAAGTTAAGATTTTTTCTAAAAAAAAGTTCTCAGAATCTGATGTTTTTTAAACAGGAAAAAGTTTCTAGAATCTCAGAATTTTTCTATAGTAAAATTATTACACATTTTTTTTTTAATCAAATATTTTCAGAATCATTTTATTTGTTTATTTTTGCTGTGTAACGCATTTTTTATTTTTACGCACAAAAATGGTAAAATTACACAAAATTTATGAAATTGTGTGCATATTGTTAAAATGTAAATTCTAATAAATAAAAATAAAATATACACATTTTGTGTGTTATCAGCTTATACATTTTCAATGTTAATATGAACAATTTGTATGTAATAAATTTATACATAATGTAAGTAATTATTTTATTTACACATACGTAGTAAATTTACCCAATTTACAGTAGAACAGTTATAAGTTAGATAAATTTAAACAAAAATTAATTGGAATGCATAAAAAATCACTTAATACAATTTTTATGTATGTAATTGTACATATTGCAAAAATGTAAAAATAAACATTTTGTGTGTAATCAACTTAAACATCGTCAATGTTAATATATACAATTTGTGTGTAATAAATTTACACATCCGAAATAAATTTACACAATTTACAGTAGGACAACAGTTTTTTATAACATGTTAGATAAATTTAAACAAATTTAAATTAGAATGCATAAAAAACACTTTATTCAATTTATATGTATGTTATGTAATTTTACATTTTTACTACTTTTCCCAGAATCCAATAATTTTAAATACCCAATTACTGGGTATTTAAAAGAAATATTAAAAGAAAATAATTTTAATACATATTTCCTATTTTAATTCACAAAAATACTCCAACCTCAATTTACATACCTTACGATAAAAGTATTAATTGTAAATGAATTCAGAAAAAAAATTCCATTATTTTAAAATTTCCATTTTAATATTAACATATCAAATGTAAATACAAGCACACTTTTTATATTAATTCTTCAAAGGCAAATGAAAAAACATGAAATACAAAAGCATTTCCATAATAACGTTTCAACACAAACACTTCATCATCATTGACGTCTTTATCCTGCAATGTTCTTCAATATTATTAATGTTTTAACGTGAAAATCTTTATAAAGATTTAAGATGTAAATAAGATGTAAATCCAATCATGTAATTTTTTATCTTAGCCAGCTTCTTTTACTTCCACAATTGTCCTTAAAGCAATTTTGACAAGGGAAAATTTTAAGGAATTTTTAGTTAACAAAAAAAAACATTTGAAACATTTGTAAAAATCTTAAAGATTTTTGAACTTTTTCCGTATACACTCAAAAAAAAAATAACTAGAATTTAGTAAAATTAACTTATTTGGAGGAAAAATTGAAATGAAAACGGCGCCAAAGACACTTTTTACAAATATTTAATAAAACTTTCCTTTAAAGAAACAAATTTTACTTAAAATGAGGTCAACATTTCTAAATTAGAGAAAAATTTTACTACTAAGAAGTAAATTTTTATTAGAAAACAGTAAAATTTCCTCCAAACTAGTTAATATATCATCTAAAATTTTACTGTTAGTTAGGAAATGTTTCCTTGGTTTTAAGAAAAATTTTATTTTATTTAAGTTCATTAGTTAAGTTTTTTTTACTAAAAACTAGTACTTAACTTTCTAAAAATAAGAAAATATTTTCTAACATCTAGTAATAGCACTTCTTTTAAGTGCAAATTATCCTTAATAAAAATTTTCTAATAAATATGAAACTGTTTCTATGGTAAAGGTAATATATTTTAAAGTACTTTACACTTTGTGAGGACACTGCTTTTAACAAGTTTTTTGCTATACATTTTCATCTTTAAATTAAATTGAATTATACTAAACTCATGTATTTAAAATATAAATTAAATTTTATTAGCAAAAAAGGAAAAAAAAAATTAAAAAAATGTACTGCAGCATATTTTTAAAACGTAAAATATTGTGACAAAGTCAGATCCTTTTCGTATTTAATTAATGGTTGCCCTTGAAAGAACTACCAAAAAGGGACACTCTGAGTGACACACGGCATCTTTGGCTAAGGAACTTTAGGGGTCCTTTGTCTTCTTAAATTAACAAATTTATGGAAATTGTTGCATTTCATGTTGTTATTGGAAAAATGGAAAAATGTCATCAGATTATTTAATGACATTTTTAGCTTAAACTTTAATAGACATATACAATTTTTAACTTTTTTTATTATTAATTTTAGTTTTAGTGCCTTCGAAAAATAAAATGTTTAATAGGCCCAACGTTAATTGTAGGAAAGCCATTATGCCGTAATGTTATGGGATTTTAGAGGACGCATCTGTGTATTTTGTATTGTAGTCATCAAACAAAATTATTACATAAAAGCGCAAATTCGAAATTTTTTACCTTTTGCTAACAAAATTTTAAAATATATTTTAAGCTATTTTAAGTTCAATATTTAAGACTGTTAAGATTTGAGATGGGCATGTGAGCCATTTTTATTAGTTTCCTTTAATAATATTTTTCCTGAAAATTAGGAAAACTCACTAGTTTTTAATTTATTGTTTTTTTTTTTTTGAAAAAAATATTGAAAATAATATTAAAAATAAACGTTTTCCAGCCAAAAAAAAAAAATCTTATACCTAGGTTTATTATTATTTTTTAAAAATTCGAAAACTTTTACTTGAAAAAAAAAAATATTTTATTAAAATTTTTAAAATTTATCTGAACTAAGTTACATTAAAATTTTCCCTAGAAATAGTTCATCAGTTTTTAAAACCAAATAAATTTTTATTATTACATGGGAAAAAATTTATAACTTTTAGTTTTCAAATGCCTAAACTAATTTTTAGAAAACAATTCTTAAAAATTAGAAAGTGGTAGACCTAAGAACTGAATTTAGAAATGACTTTCTAAAATTTAGCTCATTTTACTACTCGCGATAAAAATTTAACACACATTAAGTGCAAGTACTCTCTCATTTTAAGTTATCGTAGACACCATTTTTTGAACTAAACGGGAGTAAATTATGTTCTAATTCTTTTTTTTTTTTTTTTTTTGAACTAAACTTAATTTTATTAGAGTTTAGTATGCAAACTTCTAAAAACTGAGATGTTTTGTTAAAAATTGATAAATTTTTATGTAATATATTTGATTTTTTTTTCCTAAAATCAATAAATATTACTTAAGAAAGGTATGAACTATTTTTGAGTATATAAACTATTTCGTTTTTTCCCAAACATAGGAATTTTTATTAATTTTAAGAAATTTTACTTAAATTGTGAAAAAAATTTTAAACTATTTTAAAGGAAATTTTTATTAAATTTTTAGTTTATGTTTTTTTTTAGTGTTGGTTTTAGCGATTTTCTTCATTTTTGGCGATTTTTCCATGTTTAACGATTTTTAATAATTTCAATGCTTTTGTCTGAATTCAACTATTCAAAAATATATTCATCAATACTGATTTCTCGATTTATAGCGATTTTTTGCCAATTTTTACTTTTTTTAATTTTATATATTAATTATTGTAGTACATTTATTTTATATATGATATAATACGAATTTTATATATTTATCATGGAGTACATTTTTTTTTGGTATTTTTTTTTTACGGTTGGGGGGAAAAAGGGAACAAGGCCTGCACAAGCCGCTTTGGCTAGAAATCTAAAAATTTTTATATACATATGTGTTCTTTGGGGGTTTTTCAATAAAAGGGGAGTTTTCAGAAAAGAACCTAGAAAAAATTAGCTCCCCTTAACCCATTAGAAGCCATTGTACTCAATTAAGTACACCTGGATTTTTTAGATTTTCTCTGACACTATTCGTCCTATAATTTAAGTAAAATAATTTTCTGAGAGCCAACTAAATTTAGAAATTAAAAGCAAAAGTTTTTTCTAATCTAATACTGTTATTATTTATTTTTTAAATTCACATCAATTGCAAACAAATTAAATTTTGGCATCATTTTTCTTAAAGGTAAAACTTTCATTATTGAAATTTATAATTCAAAATTTGTGTTCATTATTTAATTAGGCACTAATTGAAAATGTTGAATAAAACTTTACAATACGTAATTTCAATTTGCTCCTTGACAATTTACAAGAATATCTCAATATTTTTTTTACAATTTCGATTTTACTTAATTCAGTTTGACGCTTTTGCCTATAACATAAATATACTTTTATTGAATTTTCTCCATCAGATTTTGTTTGGCCGTTAATGAGTTTATCAACCAGCACAAACAGTTAAGAGCTACACTCAAAAAGACATGAACTAAAATGTAATCAAAAATTTCCTTCAAAATAGTTTATAAATTGTCCTCAATTTAAGTAAAATTTTATTAAAACTTAGAAAAATTTTCTTAAAAAGAATAAAAATTCCTAAGTTTGAGGAAAAACGAAATAGTTTATATACTCAGAAATAGTTCATATTTTTTCTAACTAATATTTCTTGATTTTAGGAAAAAAACAAGTCAATTAAATAAAAATTTATTAATTTTAAGAAAAAAGATCTTAGTTTTAAGAAAATTGCATACTCAAATGTAATAAAATTAAGTTTAGTTCAAAAAAAAAAAAAAAATTATGACATAATTTACTCCCATTTAGTTCAAAAAATGTGTCTAACTTAAATCAAGAAAGTACTTGAACTTAATGTGTGTTAATTTTTTTAATTTTAATTTTAGAAAGCCATTTCTAAATTCAGTTTTAAAGTATACCACTTTCTAGTTTTGAAGAATTGTTTTCCAAAAGTTAGTTCAGACAATTAAAAACAAAAAGTAATAAATTTTTTCCTATGTAATAATAAAAATGTACTTCGTTTTAGAAACTGATGAACTATTTCTAAGGAAAATTGTCATGCAACTTAGTTCAGATAAATTTTAATAAAATATTCTTTTTTTTTAAGTACATGTTTTCTAATTTTTAAAAAATAATAAAATTTGGTATAGGATTTTTTTTTGTTGGAAAACGTTTTAAATTATTTTTAATATTCTATTCCAAAAAAAAAACAATCAATTAAAAACAAACCAGTTAGTTTTCCTAATTTCAAAGAAAAAATATTATTGAATAATAGATATTAGTAACCATTTAAAAAAACTATCGTGCATGATTGTAATTTTTGTTTCGTGATAATGCGTGAGTGTGAGTCAAAAATCTCTCACGTGGCCATTCCTAATCTTAACAGTCTTAAATATTGAACTTAAAGTAGCTTAAAATATATTTTAAAATTTTGTTTGCAGAGGTAAAAAATTTCGAATTTGTGCTTTTATGTAATAAATTTGTTTGATGACTACAATACAAAATATTGCAAGCACATTTTATACATTACGGCATAATGGCATTCCTATAATTGACGTAGCGCTTATTAAACTTTATATTTTTCGAACTATTTTTTTCACTTATTAATAAAAAAGTTTAAATTTTTATATGTCAAATAAAGCTAATAATCCCATAAAATAAACTTATGATTTTTCCATTTTCCAATAATAACAAGAAATGTAATTGTGATATTTTGTATTTTTGCAACAATTTCCTTAAATTAGTTAATTTAAGAAGACAAAGGACCCCCAGTGTTCCTTAGCCATGAATGCCGTGTATCACTAAGGGCGTCCATTTTTGTAGTTCTCTCAAGCAGAACCATTAATTAACTACGAAAAGGATCTGATTTTTTTGCAATTTATTACGTTTTAAAATATCCTTTAATACACTTTTTTCAATTTGTTTACCTTTTCGCTAATGAAATTTAATTTATATTTTAAATACATGAAATAAGTATAATTCAATTTAGTTTTAAGACAAAATTGTATAGCAAAAAGCTTGTTAAGAGCAGTGTCCTCACAAAGCGGGAGTCCTCCGAATATGGTAAAATATATTAGCTTTACCATAGAAACAAGATAAGGATAATTTTCACTTTAAAGAAGTGCTATTTAACTTGATGTTAGAAAATATTTTCTTATTTTTAGGGAGTTGAAGTCCTAGTTTTTAGTAAAAAAAAATTATCTAATGAACTTAAATAAAATAAAATTTTTCTTAAAACCAAGGAAACATTTCCTAACAAACGGTACAATTTTAGATGATGCATGAACTAATAAGGAGGAAATTTCACTGTTTTCTAATAAAAATTTAATTCTCAGTAGTAAAATTTTTCTATAATTTAGAAATTTCAAACAAATTTTAAGTAAAATTTGTTTTTTAATTTCAAGGAATATTTTATTAAATATTGGTAAAAAGTGTCTTTGGCGCCGTTTCCATTTAAATTTTTCCTCCAAATAAGTTAATTTTTCTAAATTCTAGGTAATTTTTTTTTTTTGAGTGTAGGAACTTAAAATTTGACATAAGAGTAGGAATCCAACCTAGACATCTACCAAGATGGGATTTTAAGAAATTTTTCCTTTCCATCTGGAAATCTAAATTTTAAAATAGTGTTTAGAGCTGTCAACTTATTACCAGCGATATTGATTTATATTTCAACTAATCATTGGTTTCGTTAAGCTACATCAGATAAAAAAGAGGAAGATAGACTAATAACAAAACAAAATTATACAAAAAGACAAAAAAATGACAACAATCAAAAATTGCAAACAATAAGCAAAAACGCTACTCGACTCTTCTTCAAATAGTTAATCATACTTTTGTTTTTTCTTTTATATCTTTTCTTCGTTCTTTTTTTTTTTTTTTTTTGTTTTTTTTTTTTGCAAAATGTCTACAACTCACGCATCGAAAATACTGAACACACACCTTTTATTGTTCCTTATTACAGCAAAGCAAAGCGAAATATCACCTTCTAAATAAAATATGCGTTTGTCATTGTTCAAGGCCATTTGAAAATAAAAAACAATAATGAAAATTTTTATATAAACATTATACTAAATAAAAAAAAAATAAAATAAACAACAACAAAAGTGTGTAGAATTTGAAAATTTTAGCATGCATTTCAACTCTTAAAGCATTTGATGACATTTCACTTAACAGTTTCAAAATATTTTATAACATTATTTTATTCTTATTTGCCTCTTGTGGGTAATAAATGGCAAAAAATTATAACATTTCCCAACATACCAAATGACTTGAGAAAAATATTATTATAAGCTTACAAGCACAAGCCTTAAGCTTAAAAAAGACTTGAGAATATATTGAAAAAGGCTTTCGTAACAATTGTAGAAAAATCAAAACGGAACCCTCGTGAAAATATTATGTGTGTATGATTACTATAAGCTTATTCTTGCAATTGTAGAATAAGCTTACGAAAATAATATATTATTAATAGTTGAAAAAGAGAAATCATAATTATTTTCTTTAATTTCATTTAATTTATTTTTTATATTAATTTTAAAAATAAATAATAAAAACTCATTTTTAATATAAAAAATAATAATTCATTTTAAATATAAATAATAATAATTAATTTTAACCATAAATAAAAATAATTAAATTTAATATGCAAATGCACGTTCACTATATAAAATTTGCAACTAAATGTACACGCAAAACACGTTTGACAAATTTAAAGAAAAAGTAATGGCACTTGTTGTATGCATTATAAGCGTAGAACAGAGACAACAAAACTAGAATGTATAAAAAAATATTTCTATTTAAATCGTCATATTGCGTTGTTGTTGTATGTTGTTCATAAGCATACTTTAGAAAAAGTTATGTATAATAATCTTTTCTCAAGCATTGTTAAATACTGCCTGTGAATTCACATTTTATAAACATTATAATAAGCAAAATTAAGAAAAGCTTAAAACACACTATTTATATAAGCTTATTCTCAAGTTGTATTGCAGTTTAATTGCCATATGGTATATTGGGTTATGTGTACTCTATATAAATGTGTGTGCATGTGTGTGTGTGTGTGTGTGTGTGTGTGTGTGGGATTTGTGAAGTTTATTAACCATTTTTATAAATGTTTTATATAAATTATGTATTATATGTAACTTGAGTATATGTATTTTTAATAATACGATTTATACCTTCTTTTGGATTTTCTAAATTCACTCATGCATTAACATGTTTTTGTCATGTTCTGAAATTTATATATGCATAAATATGAGAATAAACAATAAAATAAAAATCCTTTTTACACACCTTAAGCGCTTTAAAAAAACTTTATTTTTCTCCTTGTATGGTAAACAAGAAAAAATAAATAAAATTTTTGAAGTTTGTCTCTTAAGCATAGTAAGTTGTTTTAATTTCACTTGAACATTTAATACACATGACTATTATTTTTTCTAATAAAATAAAACTGTCATTTTAGGTTTATTATGAGTGTGTCTTTAAAAAAAAAATTAAAAAAAAAAAATTATTAATTTTTAAAATTTAAATTGAGATTTGAGGCCATTCAAGTTCTGAGTTGAATTTTTTCACAAGACAAACAATTTACTGTGCTTTAAGGTAGAGAATTTGATGAATGTCAAGCACAATAGAAAATATGTAAAAGATTATTTAGGATTACTGAAGATGTTTAAATGAAATAAATAGATTATAAGATATATTTATTGAAGAACAAAAACCTTGATGTTTGAGTTCATTATAAATTATGTTACACTACTAGTAACTATAGATTATAATACGCTTACGTATGAGTGATGTTTAATTAAAAAAAAATCATCACTCATACGCACCGGGTACACTTAACCCTCTAATGCAAGCCTTTAGGCTAATGTCAGAGTGGCCGCTACAAGTGATGCTATAATACTGCGCTATAAAGCACTGCTAGTGTTTTCTTATGTGCTCGCTCGAAAGATGCCAGAGTGAAAGCGAAGCTGAAAGCGTGTGATAACCTAATTTTTGGAATTTTCATCAGAATTGTGGCAAAAATTCGGAGTTTTCCAAAATTTAAAATATTTGTTTCTTGGTGTATGAAATAATTTACTAAATAAGAACATTTTGGAATTTCAAATAAGAACGTGGTAAAAATTGTGTAAATCATCCATCCCAAATCGCTGAAGTTAGGAACTTGAAATTATTTGGCATGTAGGTCTTTCTTCGGCGAAGAGACCACACAAAACGGGATTTTTAAATAAGAACGTAGTAAAAATGATGTTAAAAAGAAGAAAAATTGTCCCCTTAATCATTCAGCCAAAATCGCTAGAGCTAGGAACTTGAAATTTGGTGTAGAGACCACACAAAACGATATTTTTAAAAAATTTTAGGGGGAGCGGCAAAAAGTGAAAAGTGTTTTCCCTAAAGAGAAACTTTTTCGAATTTCAAATAATAAATTAATTATTAAACGGTTTAATATGGGGTTTTTCTAGAACATTCACTCAAAAAAAAAAAAAAACAAAAAGACATGAACTAAAAATTAATCAAAAATTTTCTTTAAAATAGTTTAAAAATTTTCCTCAATTTAAGTAAAATTTTATTAAAACTTAGAAAAATTTTCTTAAAATGAATAAAAATTCCTATGTTTGGGTAAAAACAAAATAGTTTATATACTCAGAAATAGTTCATGCTTTTCTTAAGTAATATTTCTTGAAAAACAAGTATATTAAATAAAAATTTATCAATTTTTAAGAAAAACATGTCAGTTTTAAGAAATTTCTCTACTAATAATAATAAAACTAAGTTTAGTTCAAAAAAAAAAAATTTAGAACATAATCAACTACCATTTAGTTCCAAAAATGTGTCTAACTTTAAATGAGAAAGTACTTGAACTTAATGTGTGTTAAATTTTTATTGCGAGTAGTAAAATGAACTAAATTTTAGAAAGTCATTTCTAAATCCAGTTCTTAAGTCTACCACTTTCTAATTTTTAAGAATTGTTTTCTAAAAATTAGTTTAGGCAATTAAAAACAAAATGTAAAAAATTAAAATATATTTGATTTTAGAAACTGATGAACTATTTCTAAGGAAAATTTTTATGCAACTTAGTTCAGATAAGTTTAAACATTTTAATAAAATATATTTTTTTTTTTTAAGTTTTCTAATTTTTGAAATATAATTAACTTAGAGGTATAGGATTTTTTTGTTGGAAAACGTTTAAATTATTTTCAATATTCTTTTGCAAAAAAAAAATTAAAAAAAATAGTTTTAAAATTTTCAAGAAAAAATATTATTAAAGGAATAAAATTTTTTTATTGGAATTTTATGAATTGTTGATCTGTTATTTTGTAAGTGAATAGTATAGTAGGATTTTAAGATCATATCATATTCTTTAATTAATTTTTTTATTTTTTTTTTTTTTTTTTGTTCGTGAGTAAAAAAATTTTGTTAGCAGAAGGTAAAAATGTTCGAATTTGCGCTTTTATGTAATAAATTTGTTTGTTGACTACAATACAAAATATTGCAAGCACATTTTATACATTACGGCATAATGGCTTTCCTATAATTAACGTTGCGCCTTTTAAACTTTAAATTTATCGGAGGACTAAAACAATTTTTATTTCACTTAATAATAAAAAAAGTTAAAATTTGTAAATGTCAATTAAAGTTAAAGCTAAAAATGTTATAAAATAAACTTATGACCATTTTTCCATTTTCCAATAATAACAAGAAATGTAAATGTGATATTTTGTATTTTTGCAACAATTTCCTTAAATTAGTTAATTTAAGAAGACAAAGGACCCCCAGTGTTCCTTAGTTTCCTCAAGCAGAACCGTTTATTAACTACGATAAGGATCTGACTTTGTCACAATTTATTACGTTTTAAAATATCCTGCAGTACCTTTTTTTGTAATTTGCTTACCTTTTTGCTAATGAAATTTAATTTATATTTTAAATACATGAGTTTAGTATAATTCAATTTAATTTAAAAATTAACATGTTAAGCAAAAAGTTTGTTAAAAGCAGTATCCTCCCAAAGCAGAAGTCCTCCACAAGTGGGAAAATACTTACACAATGACTGTAAATTACTTTAAAAAATATACACTCAGAAAAAAAAGTTAGTATAAAAATTTGTAAACGGTTTTGAATCCCACTTTACTATTTTTTTACTGATTTTTAGTAAAAAAAATTAATATTTAGCAAATTCTTTTGCTATTTACATTTTACAAATTACAGAATTTTTACAGAATATTTATAAATTTTTGCTGCTCATTTCAGAAATCATTTTACAAATTTTTGAAAACCGAATTGCTAATATTAGCAAATAAAATTACAAATTTTAAAAAAGTGGATATTGAAGGAAATGTTATCTCAAATTAAAACTTACACCTACAAACTTAAACTGCCTTAAAATGTTACATAGATTAAAAAAATGGGTCGGAGGTGAATATACCGACTCATGTCAAAAAATAGGACATCCACTTAAAATAGCACTAAAACGTTTTTTTTTTAGTTCTAAAAATCAGCCCTAAAAACAATTAAAATTTGATCTTAAAAGTAAAAAAAAAAATTGACTAATATATTTTTCAAAACAGAAATTACCAAATTAAAACAAATTCATAAATTCTTTTATGTTTTAAAAATTTTTAAGCCTTTGATCTTTTTTTTTAATTTTTCTAAAATATTTAAAAAAAAAAAAACAATTGTTAAAACATATTTAGAAATAGGTTGCAATTAGGTAAAATATTTTAAAGCTAAAATTTAAATTACACAAGATTAAAAAAAAATAAAAATAATAATAATAAAAAAAATTAAAGTTAAAATAAAAACAGGAAAAGTAAGAAAATATCAAGAATAATTTAGAAAAACAAATTTTTTAAAATGAGTAACGTTGCTGTTAAGTTGTTGGTTTTGTGGAAGTATATTCCAGAGACGAATTGCATTTATATAGATACTAGACAATGATGTCTTGCTAAAATAATCTTTGTGCCCCTATTAGACTGAACAAAACGAAGTTTTTCATAGAGGTATAAAGTTTTTTGCGTGTAGACGATTTTATGTAAAAAGAGAAGTACTCTTATCTTCATAAGATTTGAAAATAAAACACCAAAAATTTTCTTTGAGAAAGCCGAAAAAATTTTTTATCAAATTTAAGCATAATTTTCACTTAAAATAAGTGCTATTTATTTAACTTGATCTTAGAAAATATTTTCTTATTTTCAGAGAGTTACAGGTTGGTTGAAAAGTTCCTGCGCTCACCAAGAGATGGCACTGCTAGCTCCAAACTTTTTTTTTCTCAAGTTGGTATAACTGTCCTGAGAACACATGCAAAGTTGCAAGTCATTCTGTAAATTCTTTCTTTGTTTACAAGCCATTTGAAGTTGACGTGTCATTAATTTTTTTTAATATGGAAAAAATTTAATATCGTGCAGTCATTAGATTCTTTGTTTTGAAGGGAAATTTATGAACAATTGTTAGAAGTGTATAAGGAGTCCTCACCTTCAAAACGCACCGTTGAATTTTGGGCTGGTGAATTTAAACGTGGTCGTACCAGCCTTAAAGACGATCCACGCGAAGAACGACCAAAAACTGCAACCACAGCAGAAATCATTGAGCAGGTACATAATATGGTTAGTGAAGATCCAAGTTTGACTAAGCGTGAAATTGCTAATGCCATAGGCATCTCAGACAAACGAGTACTCCATATTTTACATGAAGAATTACGTATGAAAAAACTGTTTGGAAAGTTAGTGCCGCACACATTAACAATTCAACAAAAACTGGATCGAAAACAAATTTCTCAGCGTAATTTGGAGCGTTTTAAGCCGAATAAAACCGACTTCTTGCGTAATTTTATAACTATGAATGAGACTTGGATCTATCACCATGATCCTAAATTGAAACAAGAACGTTTACAGTGGACTGAAGCTGGTTGTTCAGCTCCAAAGCAGGTGAAGTCACAACGATCAGCAAAGAAGGTTCTGGCATCAGTTTTTTGGGATGCAAAAGAAATTTTGTTGATTGATTATCTTCAGAAAGGTAAAACAATCAACTCTGAATATTAGTGCAGATTTTGAATCAGCTGGATGAAAAAAATTCGTGAGAAAACACCTGGTTTAAAGAAGAAAAAATTCATTTTTCATTAAGACAATGCACCTGCTCACAAAAGTGTTTTGACGATGGCTAAATTCAAAGAATTGCTTGAACATCCACCGTATTCACCAGATTTGACTCCTAGTGACTACTATCTCTTCAGAAATCTCAAACAATTCCTTTGTGGAAAGCAAGTGTATTGAGCTTCTAGGAGATTATATTGAATAAAAAAATATATTTCGTAGCAAAAACAGTATTCTTTCATTTCGAGCGCAGGAACTTTTCAACCAACCTGTAAGTCCTAGTTTTTAGTAAAAAAAATTAATGAACTTAAAATAAAATTTTTCTTAAAACCAAGGAAACATTTCCTAACTAACAGTAAAGTTAGAAGGAACTTTTACTGTTTTCTAATAAAAATTTAGTTCTCAGTAGTAAAATTTTTCTATAATTTAGAAATTTTGACCAAATTTTAAGTAAAATTTGTTTCTTAATTTCAAGGAAAATTTTATTAAATATTGGTAAAAAAAAAAGTGTTTTGGCGACGTTTTCATTAAAATTTTTCCTCTAAATAAGTTCATTTTTCTAAATTCTAGTTATTTTTTTTTTTGAATGTAGATAATTTTATCTAATATGCAAATCCATTAAAAAGTAAAATATTTTGAATTATTTTACCCCAAATATTGAGCCATAAACTATTGTTTGATGTAACTTTTTTTTGCCAAAACGTGTTAAGGACAAAATTCTTAAAAAAAAAGTTTTACTAGAAAGTTGATTTTTGTTGAGTAGTGTTATTTACACTAAAATTGTAAATGTGGTTATTTAACAAAATTTTTTTAAGAGAAATTATAGAAAATCTTACCTTTCTATTGAACAAATATTCAACAAATTCCTACCAAATGACACCCACACTCAATATGCGCTCAGATAAATAATAATTTTTGTCAACAAATATTTTTAACACTCATTTTTTGTGTACATTTTAATATATTTTTAATTGTTTTGAAAATATTTTTTTTTTTATATATAATAACACTTGGCAACTAACACTTTTATATATTTTTATAATTTTTTTTTATAAAAAACTAAAATTTTGTTTTATTCTTTATTATTTGACCACTAAGTTTTATAGTTTTTTTATGTTAAATAAATGTTTTCATTTCCCCAAAAAAAAAAACCATTAAGAGAATAAATAAACAAACAAAAAATTCATTTAGAGAACAAACAACAACAAGAGAAAATTAAAAATTTTCTTTTGAATAAATATAATTTATATAAACAGCCACTGACTGGCCGGCAAATTAAAAATACAAACACTTTTTGTAATTATTTTTTTTTTCTTTGCTAAATCAATTTTTTTTTTTTCTTTGAATCACTTTTTTAATATTTGATTTACAATACAAAAATAAAAATAAAGAAGAAAAAAATCATTGGTATAAAACAAAAAAAATAAATAATAACGCCCTCGACTCCTTTTTCAATTGCCAATTTTTCTATTTTTTTTTTTTCCACTACAAAAAGTCGTAAATAAACAAATTAAATACCACGTTTTATAGAAATCTAAAAAGAATGTTTCATTGACACATTTTATGTTTTATAAATTTTCTATACATTTTTTCCCCCGTTTAATACAAAACACAACCGTTTAGTTAAACATCTCGTGGAAAACTAAAATTCTTTCATTTCTGTTTGGTTAAACAAACATGCGATAACATGAATGATGGAAATACAACAACAACAACAACATAAAAAATATTTTTTCTTTATTTAAGTGCCGCTATAAATACGAGTGTCATTTGTGCTGTGTGAATAGACTTAAAAACATATGATTTTTGTTTTGGTATAAACTTTTACCGTTATACAAAATTATCTTCCTACAAAGTCTTGTTATAAACGGCTGCTGTACACTCACCAAAAAAAACAGTCTGTAATGGCAACTGAAAATTTTGTTAAGGTAATTTAAATTTGTAAATATAAGTTTTAATTATTAGAAATAACATTTCCTTCAATATCCACTTTTTTCAAAATTAGTAAATTTTTTTTGCTAATTTTAGCAAATCGGTTTTAAAAAATTTTGTAAAATGATTTCTGAAATTAGCAACAAAAATTTGTAAATATTCTGTAAAAATTATTTAATTTGTAAAATATAAATAGCAAGAAAATTTACTAAATAATATTTTTTTTTACTAAAAATCAGTACACAAATAGTAAAGTGGAATTGAAAACCGTTTACAAAATTTTTCTACTAACTTTTTTTTCTGAGTGTATTAATACGAACAATTAAATAGTTAACACGATTGTATACAAAACTGTTAAACTACACAATGTTATTTCAACAGAGTAATATAATCGTAAACAGTAATGTTATGTTGTATAACAGCAATGTAAAGTAAATCCTTTAATTTTAAACAACAAACAAAACTTTGTTTATTTAAAGTCTTTTTTTTTAATCTTCTCTAATTGCTTACTCTCTGCACAATACTGTGTAAGAGGCAGCATTGCCCAGTGGGGAAAATCGTTGTGCAAGACCACACTCTAAATAATATGTCTGTTGGCTTAACAAAAAAAAAATGTTAATTTAACTAAATTTATTCCTGTTTTTGACTTACAAGAAAAGTAGCTCAACCTAAACACTCCGATTTTAATGAAATTTGGATATGTGATAGAAAAAAGAAATCCAAAAACAACCTGTGTCCATTTCAAATGGGTGTGAAATAGGGGAAAGAAATTTGGACATTTTTTTGGGTATTTCTTTGTTTGGAAACGTTTTAAGCTCCATATAAAAACTGCATTATAATAATTATAATAATAATAATATATATATAACGTCAGATATAACTACACTCAGAAAAAAAGTTTGTAAAAAAATTTGTAAGCAGTTTCCAAACCTACTTTACTATTTTTGTACTGATTTTTAGTAAAAAAAAATGTTATTATTTTGTAAATTTTTATGCCATTTGCAATTTATAAATTACAAAATTTTTTACAAAATATTTACAAATTTTTGTTGCTAATTTCGGAAATCATTTTACAAATTTTTGAAAACGGATTTGCTAAAATTAGCAGAAAAAAATTTACTAAATTTCAAAAAGTGAATATTGAAAATGTTAGTAGAAAAATTTGTAAAAAAAAATTATTATTTAGCAAATCTTTTTGCTATTTACATTTTGCAAGTTATAGAATTTTTACAGAATTTTTACAATTTTTGTTGCTAATTTTAGAAATCATTTAACAAATTTTTGAAAACCGATTTGCTAAAATTAGCAAAAATAAATTTACTAATTTTAAAAAAGTAGATATTAAACTTACACCTTCAAAGTTAAATTACCTTTAAATGTTACAAAGATTAAAAAAGGGATCAGAAGTGAAGATACCGACTCATGTCTACAAATAGGACAACCACTTAAAATAGCACTAAAAAGTTTTTTTAGTTCTAAAAATCAGCCCTAAAAACAATTAAAATTTGACCTTAAAAGTAAACAAAAAAAATATAACTAAAATATTTTTCAAAACATAAATTACCAAATTAAAACAAAATGATAATTTTTTTTATGTTTACAATTTCTAAGCATTTGATTTTTTTTTTTAATTTTTTCTAAAATATTTAAAAAAAAAAAAATAAAATAAAAAAATTTTGATGCTCAATAAAAAAAAATAAATTTTGTACCAATATTAATAATATTTAGTACAATTTTTTTTTGCTGATTTTAAATTCCACTTTACAAAAAGTTTACTAATTTTGTCTACAAAGTTCATTGTACTACACGTCAGCAGACTCCACATAACTGGGCAATTTACTGTGCAAACAGGAATAGGGTGAAAAGGGTTATAAGAATATTAAGGATGCGTGCTCATACAAGTGTTTTTCAGAATTTTAGTTCAAAACAAATGTGGAGTTTTTTAAGGAATAATGGTTGTCTTGAGTCTGAAGAACATTCAATTTTCTCTTGCGTGCCAGTCGCGTGACCCAGGGAACTATTGTGATTATATAAATAGTTCTTCTAATAGTGGCTTCTCCTTCACATGCGTTGATACTAACATGCTACTTCAAGCATTACTCAGGATCAAGTCTAATGCTGTTGGTCATAATTCCATTCCTTTAAGGTTTCTGAAAATAATTTTCCCACTTATCTCCACACATTTGCTTCATCTCGTAAACTCTATTATTACAACGTCTTGTTTCCCTTGTAATTGGAAAATAGCTAGAGTTGTTCCTATTAAGAAGGAGGGCCAATCCAGTGAGTTTGATAATTTACGTCCTATCTCGGTACTTTCGGTGCTTTCTAAAGTGGTCGAGCATATTCTGAAAGAACAAATGATTGAGCACCTTGATCTTATGACACTTATTCATCCGTCTCAATCAGGGTTTCGACGTGGATATAGCACAACCACACTACTTACTGGTGGCTTTGACTGATTCCATTAGACAATTATTGGATGACCATAAGAATGTGGTATTACTTTCGATGGATTTATCCAAAGCCTTTGATAAAGTTATTCACTCTAGATTAATATTTAAATTGTTTAATGAGTTTAAATTTTCCTCTCGGGCCTGTAAATTAATCAAATCATACCTTTTTGGTAGGTACCAATATGTATCTATTGGTACTTCTATTTCCGGTACTCGACGAATCACTAGTGGTGTCCCGAAGGGATCTGTTATTGGCCCACTTTTGTTTATGATTTATTTGAACGACCTCTTACAAGCCTTTTATGGTGTTTCTTGTATGCCTTATGTGTATGCTGATGATGTACAATTTGTTTGTTATTCGGATTCTGAGTTTGTGGATGTGTTGGAGGAGGGTGTCAATTTTACAATCCGTGAGGTTATGGGTTGGGCATCTGATAATGGGTTTTGTGTTAATCCTGTTAAGACAAAGTTGATGGGGTTTGGATTTAATACGAATGATATGTGTGTTACAATTGATGGCATTCCAGTTGAGCTTGTTAACAAAATGAAATGCTTAGGTTTGTATTAATTTTGTATCTTCTAGGGTATCCTTTCTTTTAAAAAGGTTATATTCATTAAATATTTATCTACCTTGCTCAGTAAAAAGACGTGTTGCCTCAGCTGTCTTGATGCCCCATATTTTGTACGGCATTGAAATTTTTTCGAGTACTGGTTGTCTGACCCTGAGGAAATATCACCTTGTTTTTAACAGAATTATTCGTTATATTTTTAATTTGAAAAGGAGAGATCATGTATCTCTACATTCATTTAATTTTTTGGGTTCGTCTATTGAGAATTTTATTAGCATTAGACTATTATTGCTTTTTTATAAATCTATTTTTAATTGTTGCCCTGCTTATTTAGTTGATAAATTTTATTTTACTCGTTCGTGCAGAAATCCACAGATAATTCCACCTGTTAGACATTTGAGTATTTTTGTAAAATCGTTTCAGATCCGGGTTTCAAGAATTTGGAATGCCTTACCACGAGATTTAAGAAAATTTAATTATTCTTTACTTGACTTCAAGTCCAGGGTAAAAGAATTTGCGAAGCTGCATGTGTTGGAGGCTTCTTAATATATAAAATTAAGAATAAATTTATTTTAACTAGAAGCATATTTACTTTAATAAAATTCATACTTAATTATAAAATATTCTCAAAAAAAAAATGAGATGTTAATTTAAATATGATATAATTATTAAAAAATTAAACTATGATTTTTTCCACCGTGTATAACACAAAGCGTGGGGTATTACTCTGTATAAACGCATTTGAAAAGTTTAAATTGCATATTCTTTTATATCGGAACGTATTAGTGTTCTTAACTATATTCTGTATGTTAGGTCATATATTTTAATTTCCGAATTTATACGGCTTGACAGATTCCGAGATAATTAGAGTTCAACTTTCTCAATTGCTACAATTTTTTCAATAAAGAACAAAAAACCTTTCGTAATTTTTCGAAATTTTTGAACAGAAACGAACTAAGCTATAAATTTAAACTATCTGCTTGATATACTAAGGTCCCACAAAGATTAATTTTTGAACAGGGATGACCTTTTCATGGTGGTGAGTTAAAGCTTGGGGAAATCTCGTTTAGTTTTAAAGATATATGCCATTTTTATAATTCGCAAGTGCACAAAATATTGCCATTTTTAAAACTACTCATTTATCGGGTAATAGCAGAGTCGGTTACAAAGAAAATAAAAACTAACAAAGTGGAAATGCACATATTTGACCCTAAAAATTTTCAATTGGTCCGCAATGGGTTAATATATGGCATGGTATTAAAATATATTTCATTCCGACAAAAAAAAAATAGCAAACAAAAAGTTCTACATTGCAAAGCAAATAAAAAAAATCGTGGCAGTACCTGTAAACTGTAATTGTTGCCAAAAAACTTTACGAGTTTTAAAGTAAATATATGTAAAATTGCAACTTTTACTCCAAATATTGCGAAGTGGATGCATGTTAACCGTCGCCTTACTAATACCCAACCGGGTATAATCACTTGGTTAGTTTTGCTACGATATAGGTAATACTTTGTCGCACTGAAAAGCTATAACCTCTCTTAAGTTTAACAACAACTACATTCATGTGTCCATCCAGGCTCCAACGCCAATAAGCGTATGCAAAAAAATTAAAGGTCACCTGGGTAGGCACTTGGTAAACACTGTAGGCGAAGGTTAAATGGCAAATTGTACGAAAAAAGTTATGCTATTCAAAGATTAAACTTGCGACCACCGTTTCTGCCCTCCATCCTGCTTCCGACAGTTCCGACACTCTATAAAATTATCATCATGGACAATATGAACAATTATTGTGAAATATTTTAAGCATGATATATATCTGCGAAAGCAATCGAAATCCAATGGTATTTTCATAATATGGCATTAAACATACCTTATTTTTTATCAGCAACATTAATAATATGGCGCCAGTAGCACAGCACAACTTGTCCTTGAAAACTTTGAAGAAAAGCCAAGTCATTTGCACTAAATATTTTATTTGTCTCATTACGTTCATTAAACACCTTGTGTTTTTCATATTAACATAAACAAACACTTTTTAACACTTTAAATGAAAAACAAACACACTATTTTAAATAAAAGCACGATTATTTGGTTAAAAACTTGGAAAACTTTTTTTACACTTGCTGTTTTACTATTTGCATCCTTTGTAACAGGGTGTATAGAAAATTAATTATTAAAGTTGTATGGGTGTATATGAAAAAAAGATATTTCCGTTATTTTTAGGCGGCCTGGAGACGATCAATCACACGTCATCAAGGCATGGTGAATAACATGCTTGATTGTCTATAGGCTGCTTAATACTTCATTTTCGGGGCAAACGCCGAAAAGTATATATCGTCAGCTTATTATTTCTTTGAGCCATATGCCAAATAGTTGGTATCGAAACAAACGAATATCTCAGATATGAGACATCAAGAAACAGGTTTTGGATACTTACAAAAATTCACTGCCAATTCACTGCACTTCAATTTATAGAGAAAGTGTGCTACTCACGGTATTTAGTGAAAAACAAAACAAATTGTATTAATAAACTAAAGAATATTTCTTATAGAAAATAAAGTTTGAGCATAATATTTATTTGTCAATTATTCATTACATAATTTTCAAAACATACAAATACATGAATCTAAAAACAAATCATAATAATTAGCAATAAAATTTTCTTATTTTAAGTACATGCAGTATAGTTTTATATAAATTTGCTAAAACCTTCTAAAGACTTTATCAGGGTTTTTCTACAAAAATGTTTTTAAAAATAAAACGATATATAAAGAGTCGCTTAAAAAAATTAAGGTTTTAGCGTCATTAAAAACTTAGAAAGTTATCGAAAATATTCGACACTTTAATTAAAAAAAAATAAATATAAAAACAAATTGAAAGCAAATTGAAAGCAAATGCAAAACACTTTAAAATACTTATTTTTCTAAAGTTTATAACTTGACATTTTCCATTTCTTGTGCTAAATTTGAATCCTCTTCCATTAATTGTTCAAAATCAATAATTATTTTCCTTTTCTGGGGAATATAACGCGAACATTGTATTTTAGCCCTAGCAAACATTATGCGAGAAGCACGATATTTTGGCTTTTCAGCATATTTATCCGACATATAAAATACTTGGGTGATGCCCGCTTGAACTATTAATTTGGCACATTCATTACAGGGAAAGAGAGTAGTATAAAGTCTGGTATTCTTGAGATTGGCACAATTTTTATTTAATATAGCATTAGCTTCTGCATGAACCACAAACATTTTCTTATCATTTATGGGATCCAATTGCTCAATGTCATTCACTAAACCTTCAACTTCGGATATCTTATACCAGGGAAATTCATCATCTTCACATTTGCTGGGAAAACCATTATAACCTATAGCCACAATACGATTATCTTCGTTGACAATAACTGCTCCCACTTGAGTAACAGGATCTTTACTGCGCTGTGAGGATAATATAGCCGTAGCCATGAAATAATCATCCCAATGTAAATAATCTTGTCGTTTACTTTTTATTAATGGAGTCATTTTTATTGAAGATGCTGCAGCTTTTGAAGGTTGTTTTGTAGGGGACATGATGGTAGGGGAGGATGGAAGAGGATTGCTGAAAGAGACAATGTAATTTAAAAGATACTAATTTGTAATCACTAAATATTATAATACAAAATGAATAAAACATTAAAACACATAAATATGATAAAAACGAATACACCATTATGTATTATTGAGAACTTTGATTTTTCGTGGTCTACACGAAATCCATAGTTAACTCTACCGAAAATAAATAACACCAGTTTTGAGAAATCTTTTCTAGTGAGGGCTTCAAGAATTTGAAATGGGCTTCCAATTCATTTGAGAACCTTTGATTACTCCAGTTTAATTTTAAAACAGAAATATTTAGATTATTTTAAAAACTCTCATTGATTTTGTTAGTCACAACGATAGGACCTACGATTCATAATGTAATACATTTCTTTAAGTTAATTGTAAGTTAATTTACTGTTTATAATTTATATAATGTATTAATCGTATATGGCCCTTGGGGCTCGATTAAATATAAATAAAATAAAAAAAATATTAAAATATTTAAATATAAAAACATTAAAATATAAAATATTTAAACATTAAAAATTTTACAATAAAAATATTTAAAGTAAGAGAAAAATATGAAAAAGTGCAAATAAATAAAATAACCCAAGAATTTTTAAGGACTCGTCGACACGAACGGATTCATGAATCCGGTTCTAATGCACATTTACGAACCGTAAATACGTATTCGTCAAAGTTTGTACGTAAACAGAACATTAACGGACCGTATAATTGAATTTTCGAAAACAAAACGTTTTGACTCCGTTTTGGTGCATCCGTTTCTGTATCGTCAAATACGGACTTCTTCGAATTTCATTAGTTTTTCTTCCCCCCCTGCTTTGGAATTCGTTTTGGTGTCAAAAACGAATAATTAAAAAATGTCTGTGATCATTATACGGATGGCGGGCTAGTTTAGAAAAACGGATGCATATTTTGAGTAAGCTCTCTTACATCTCACACCGAAAATAAATTTAATAACGTTATAACGATTTTTTTAGTTATTTCGGTAACGGTATTTTAGGGGTAACGACAGTCAGGGTAATCAATAACGGTATTTTAGCGGTATTGCCTGCCAACTCTGGCAAATTTGCGTTGTATGCTACATCATTTCGTAAACACCACCAATTAAATCTAAATTAAAATATAGTTTTACTTTTTCATGATATTCAATGGGCCATAACCGCAGTGATGGATAGACATGCTGGAGATAAATATTTCATTTCATTAAATTTGTAAAAGTTTTATTTTATTATTTTATTTCATTACATATCTATATAAATAAATTTAAAGAAAAAAAAACTATGATTTATTATTCAAAATTAAAAAATTTAGGCATTTACATAAATCCGTTTTTTGTTGAAAAAATTCGATCCGTAAACGGTCCGCCATTGACGGACTTTCAACGGACAACTCCGTTTTTCATCCGATATATCGGTCCCTCATTGGCGGACGTAAATGGAGTTAGATTCCGTTTATGACGGACCGAAAACGGTAAGTAAACGGAACGTATTATTTGTTGGGAAACTATTTCTGTGAATTGGAGAAATTAAAATTTCATTTGGTTTGAAAAAGTTTTTTGGAACAGGGATGAATATATTCTCACAAAAAACTTGTTAATCTGAACTTTTTAAGTAAATCCCCTAATTATTTAAAAATTATCCAATCTAATCTTTCCCTAAATTTGATAGAAAAAAAAGTTGTAGTTTAAATTTTATTGATATAATTTCTTTCAATATATATTTATATTTTTTATGAGAATAAACATTTTAAATCTACAGCTTTGTGTAATACAGAAATTTTAAAAATCATATTGGAATTTAGTGTTTTGTAGGAATAAACTTAAAAAAACAATAATAATTCAATGAGTACTATTGAAAATAATATAAAATTAAGTTTCCTTTATGCCTTTTGGGCTTTAATGGGTATGGGATTTTGTTTAAGGTGCAAATAAATAGAACGCATGCGTGATATATCCTTGCCCGATTTGTTGACTTTGGGATTAAAGTCACACAACTTGGCAATGCGTTCCCATTCAGTGCCAGGTTCCATGGGACCACCATTTTCTAAGGCAGCTGCTTGTTTTTCTGCACTGCGAGCTGCAGATTTGGTTTTGGCTATTGAATCTTCAGTTTGCCTTAACCAATCTTCCAATTCTTTTTTAGCCTGTGCTCTTAGTTCTTCCTTTTTACGTTCTTCTTCTTGGTCTTTTTCTTCCAAACGTTGTTGTTGTTCTTCACGCCATTTGCGTATTTTTTCAGGTTCAACTCGTGATGGCGGTGGTCCAGAAATGGGATTGGTGTCATTGTTGTCACCACTAATCATTTCAAATGATCCAGTGGAAGATTCTAAGCCGCCAATACTTCCGGCATTTAATTCATTCACATCACCACCCAATAGACCCGCATCATCGACTAGGGCTGGAGATTTGCCAACGTTCGAACCAGCATTAATTTCCGCCTCCAAATCACCCAAAATAGATTTTTCTTGGGCCAAAAATTCAGCAGCTGGATCTACTTCATCGTTGGCGGAATTGGTGGGTGCAACAAAATCATCACCAAAATCCATATTGAAAAACTATACAATCGTTTTATTTAGTTCAAAGATTACAGTTTTTACGAGATGACACATCAATTTCGAGTTGTAAAGTGCCAGCAATAACAAAAAAAAAACATATGTATATAAATGAAATAATGAGAATAAAGGGGCGTATTATAAACAGAATTTTAAAAACATGTTTTTTTTTTGTGTAATTACCTTTTAATAAATAAGGGTTTTGATTTATTTTATAATCTGCGTTTTTTTTTTTGGAAATTTTCTTTATATTTATCTTTTTTTCTACTTGTATTTTTTTCTTTTACGTTATAGTATTCTTTCTCTTCGTATATTCTTATTACAGATAAATCGTTCGTGAACGAACTAGTCCAATTGAACTATTCAAAAAATTAACCGAAAAACCTATTAAATTCAATCTTTCGTTTCATGTTTTTTTTATCGGCGATAATATATTTAATAGGAAATTTACGTTATGTTCGAAATCAATTTAAAGGTAAATTTCGAAAAAATTGGGATTTCAAACAGATTTCCCATACAAAATGAAATCCCATTTAAATCAAACGAAATCTAATAAATTGAGGGGACTTTATATTAACTTAGTCGTATACAACTCTGAATTTATTAATAAATCGTAATTGTGGTTGGCAACGCTAGTATTTTTTCACTTGTTTGACGTTCAATAAAATCTCTATGGTACTCTTTACACTAAAATAAATATGAGCTAATTTAGGCAGTGACTTTGTTGCATGTAATTATTGCGTGCAATTTTTGTTTGTTGGCAAACGGGGTACAGAAGCAAGCGGGGTAACAAAAAAGACTTGGTTTTTGTTTTTCGTGCATGTCTCTGTTACCTTTCTTTCACACTCATAAGTATTCTTCTTTTAGTATTTTTTTATTGAATTCATTAAACTAACCCATAAGGTATACTTTTTGTATGAATTTTTGAAATTTTTTGTTGTATTCCAGAGAACATGTTTGATAATATGTCATAGAAATACCTTAAAATATGATCTAAATAATCAATATTTTTTGAAATATCAAATTACATCCTTCAAAAATATTACCAAAAATCGAAATTGAAATCCCGTTTGGAGCCAAATTCCCTTGTCTCACAACACTGATCACGCCGAAATAGAAAAAAAAAAAACAAAAATCTAGGGCGTTTCAGTTCGTTTTGGTGAGCTTCTTCTTCATCCATTTTAATTAATCAACCAGTGCGCTCTTTTAGATCAAAAGTCCGACATTTACATGCGAGTGAAAACGGCTATAATGTAAAATAACACCTCTAAATAGCTATATTGTGAACGTTTTTAACAAATAAATTATTTTTATAACGTCCACACAAGCGCTCTTTGTAGTTTAATTTTTTAATTATGTCATATGAATATTTTATCATTTTGTAGCAAAATATTTATATTGTTCGTATTGAAAAATTAATAAAAGAAAATAAAGCATTAACTAAGTATAGTCTTTCATTTAATTAAGTGAATAGTTTAATTGAACTAGTTCGTTCATGAACGACACAACTCTGCAAACACCGCATGTTGTGATTAAATATTTGTGATTTTAAAAATACATTTCATTTGAAATTACAAAAATACTTTTTTGAGATAAAGATTCGATTAGTACTCACCTGAAATATGCTTATCTAGGGATCTTACCTATTTAAATAAATTAACGTTTATATTGAACAAACACAAACTGAATTTAATTTAATTTTAATTATTTACTTTATTTGACAGGTACTGATGCCAACTCACAGTAATTTTGCGAAAGCTGGGGAAATTTTAGCAACCAAGTAAAAACCGGGATTTTCAAATAATTGTGGTTTTTACCCATGGCATAATAATACCTTTTGTTTTGCAATTGTTTTTTTAAACCAAATTCATAATACTGTGTTACTTCACAAACTCAAAATGCTCCTAATTGGCAACAATTTTTGGTGTATACCAATTGAAATAAATTTAATAAAGAAAGATACTTTAATTGTACTGAAAAATATGTTTTTAAAGAAAAATTTGTGTTTTCTGCTGTTATGTTTGGTTTTGTGCATGGCGGTTAAACCATATTTAATTCGACAACAGTTGCTACAGTAATAATAATAACCCTACAAGAATTAGACCGGTCATTTGACCGGTAGTGTTGACGGAAATACCAGTCAATGCGTAGAACAAAGTTTCTATCAAGTTCTTAAAGACAATATGAAAAACTTGACCGAAACTTTATTTTTTTAACAACAAAAAATGCAATTTATATTAGTTGTTTCACTCTTGCATATATGCAAGAGTGAAATGACAGATATTTTATTTTGTTTATGTGTTAGTTTCAGTCATCAATTTCTTGTAGGGAATACTACTAATTGTGTACAACTGCTTGTTTGATTAGACAACGTCTGGCAACACTAAAAAAGGAACACAAATCATAAAACGAACGTGAAGACGCTGCCGCAAAAATATATTGGCGCTGACCACAAGTTTTTCATTAACGCCGACATATGCCGTGATAACCGTTTACGAATAAGCTATCACACATTAGAATAATTATGCTGGCATAATGTGCCAGCTTGTTGGCATAATGTGCAAGCTTTTTGGGTGAAGAGAATTGTTTTTTGGTGGCGTAAAGTTTCAACCAGCTTTGTTTATGCGGCAAGCTATCAAAGTTGGCTTATGCCAATTCCATATAAATTTGACACAGGTCAAGGTTTAGTGTTAACGCTTAGCGGTACTTATGTCGAATTTGTATGGGAATGACAGCAGCCAAAACCAGATTTCGAGAATAATGTAAGTGCAAACTTACAAGAAATTATATCACAAAATATTTGTCATATACCCCATTCACATGCACAATATTTTATTTGGCTGGATGATATTTTCATTATCTCATGCACTATAGAGATCTTTAATTCAAATTTTCTTTTAATAATTACCTTAATTTCATATATTAATTTTAGCTGTCAAATTTATATGGGAATGGTATAAGCCAACTTTAATAGTTTGCCACATAAACACAGCTTATCTCTTAAAAGTCAAGGTTTGAAACGGTTTTAAATCACTTACAAAACTTGACTGTAAACGAGGTAATAAATATATTTATTAAAAAGATATAAAAGAAAAACATTTTGGAATAGTACTATATGAGTCAAAGGACTACCGAAGTACCGACAACTCGCTAAAATACTAATGTGCCAACGTTATCATCCCTTACATGTGTGCTATGATGTTATATTTTTAGTGTTTTGAGTGGCATCCCTGTTTGGATTATTGAACTAAAAAAGTGTTGCCCATTAACTTTAAAAGCCTATAAACAACATATTTTTACGATTTTTTAACAACTTTAAGGTTTTTATTATAAAATATTTTATACTTTATGTATCTTTCTTGTGTTTTGATATTGATCTCTTTTGGTTATCGCTAAAAATCAATAAATCTAATAGCATGCCGATTTCATTAAAATTTTTCCGTGACCTAGTGTTGTAATTAATCTGAGTTTTTTATTCAAAAAAGCAGTCGGTACCACCCAATATTGCTTTCATATATGATTTTTCTAATAGAATTGTAGAATTGGCTTATAACTAACGTTTAGTTAATAGCGTTAATCATTTCAAATTTGTATGGGAATGACAGAAGCCGACGTTGACATTTTCCCGCAAAAACACATCTAATATTAATATATGCTTTTGTCATTTTAAAATTAAGCTTACTTGAGCAAAAAAGCTCAGTTCGCATCGTTATAATTGCTTAAAGCCGTAAAGTAAATGCAAATAACACGCTTTCTTTACATCGTGTGAAAATCACGACCGTGAATATCTACAATAACAACAAAAATAAGTTGGTGCTTTGCAGGTATTTTTCTTGTTTTTAATTTTTTTATGTCATGTAGTCAAGTAATGTGGCAAGCTATCAATGTTGGCTTGTATATTACTGGCTTGGCTTGTTGTATCACTCCCATATCCAACGTTTTATTGTCAAATTTGTATCAGAATGATACAAGCCAACGTTGATAGATAGTTTAACGCATACAGTTGTGAAAATATTTAGTAACTACTTTATGTTTTTGAGTACTCGGAAAAAACAGGCGGTATTGAGTAACCTGTATTTAAAAAAACTCAATTCTTTTACAGCTCTAGTGACTTCTGCCATATTTTTCTAAAATGGCGCTTGTGAGACGAAGTAAATTCAGTGTACATTTTTTATAAAAATAACAACGAAATCATCGATAAAATTAAATAAAATTTACATAATTATCAAGTGTAAATACAGTTTAATATAAATTTCTAAAAAAATTGAAGAAAAAACATGAATTAGTATGGAATTTTCTTGAGACAATTAAAAGTGATTGATGATAGACAATTATTTTTTTCAACAGTACGCTATACACATATACATGCACATATCCATGTAAGCACCTTCAATAAAAAATACAACAAAAAAAAAAAAAAAAACGAAGGGAACTAGAAAAAAAGAGACAAGTACATTTTTATATATATTAAGAAAGAAGAAAAAAAGTTTGATAGTAAAGAAAAAATATCAGAAAAAGAAAAGGAGCCAAGGCGGCGGGCAGCTTATTTATTGTTAAAAAAGGGGGCAATTTCCTTTTTTTTATAAATTTATTAAAATTAATATAAAAATAAAAAATAGTGAAAAGGTAGGTTTGAGTCGCACGAAAACTCAATTTTATGTAATGACTAAATATTTTTTCTTAAAATTTATGTTTTAGTTTTTTGTTGTGTGCGTGAGTCACCATGGACCCAAACTCGAGTCCCTGGCCTTATGCCTATAATCGCATAGTGCCAGCCGCTAGTAGTTCGACATCGGCCGAAGATTTTCAACATCCACATTTGGCCTCTTCGGCACAATCGTTACTATTGCAAGCGGCTCATTCTAACATAGCGGCAAATATAGCCGCCGGTGGTGGTAGCTTCGTATCGCCCTCTCCCATTAGCGGCTATAATCCAGTTTTCCAACAAATCTATCATCATGCAGCCGCAGCCAGTGCGGTACAACCAAAACCTGCCCATTATGCCTCTTCAGCGGTTAATACACCACATCGCCAATTACAAATACCCGCCACTTTGGATAAACAATTGACCTCATTCCAAAATCAAGCTGCCATAGCAGCAGTCTCTTCGGCCGCTGCCGCAGTGGTTACCAATGCTGCCGCAGCTACCAATTATTATGGTGAAAACTCTTCTTCTAGTGGTGCTTCTCCATCACCCACAACAAACACTATAACGCCCACCACCTTGAGTTGGAATACTCCTTCGATGTTATCCAATACATTTTTGGCCATGCAACAACAGCAGCAGCAACAACAACAGCAGCAACAGCAAAGTCAGCAACAACAGCAGCATCAACAACAGCAACAGCTTAATCTAGCTGCGGAAAAGGTGGTGAGTAGTAGTATGTAGTCAGAGTTTAAGTTGAATTCATTATCTTCCAAGATAAAAAGTAAAAAAAAATTCATATGTTTTGATACGACGTCACTTCATCATCATAATCACCATTGTTATCTATGATTTATTGCATGTCTTCTTTTATTACACATTTTTATATTTTTTTCCACATTTTCTCGATCATAAAAACAAGGATTACAAAATTTTTAAAACTTTTAATTTCAATAGAGAACGGTAAGGTCTATGAATTGTTTTAGTAAGAACTTTACACTATTAACAATTATATTTTATGACATTTTGAATCCTATCGAATATTTTACCATATTTTTTATGTTTGATGGTCAACTCTATTCAGTATATAAAATTGATATTACTAGTTATCTTATTGAACTCTTTGATATAGTAAGCGACCTCATGGGGAAAAAGTGATTTTCGATACAAATTTCAAATTTAAGTTTTGTGAAACTTGGTTTTTTAATGAAATTATTCTACGGTATTTAAATTATCGATAAAAAGGTATTAAGAACTCTCCACTATAATCTTAAGGAATTCTAAAAATCGTATGAGATTTGGAAAAATACAGCCTATTTAAAATGACAACATACAGCTTGGATCATGATTTAATAGTTTTTTTATGAATAGTTTTCGCAAAAGAAAGTTTCAAACCCTTTACTGTCAAGAGGTTATTGATGTGATTATTAACAGAAAATTTGTAAGGAAAACTAACTGAATTTTCGTTCATATGAATGGGACATTATTGAACTCACAACTTCAATGAAAAAGGTATATGAGAAATAACACACGTTTATTTATTGAATAAACGTGAAATTTGCTTACGACCTCCAGTTTGTTTAATAATGTCAAACTACAACTTTTATATTTGAAATTTAGAAATATTAATTGGAATACAGAAAATATCAATAGAAAATTCAGAATTTACATTTTTTTCATTTTGACTTCTGAAGTGATCATATCGCGTAACAAGGTAAACCATTGCGAAAGTAATGGTAAATTTGTGGTTAATGTAAACCATAGTGCAGTGTGTTTCAGTCAGATAAATTGCGGGATAACCTAGCTGATGCTATCATGGAATTTGATAAATATTATCCTGGATTGTTTTGAAAGAGGTGCCAACATTTAAAACTCAATACAAATTTAATCACCACCTACAACAACCTGGGGCCTTGGAATTCATTTTTCTGGTGGAGACCAACAATACTTAACTATTTTACAACAACATTAAAGATAGTTTCCTAGCCTCTATTGCATGGACAATATTTGAATTTGATGAAAATCTTGGAACTATGTGCAAAGACACTGGCCAATCAATTATTTGCATCGCAAAAAAAAAATTAAATTTAGATATTCCATTTGTAAAAGAAAAAAATTATTTGTTATTCGGAATATTTATTTAAAATTACGAAGATATCATTTAAAATTCATAAAATAATAATTGGAAATTAGAAAATGTAAAAATATATTAAAAAAAATTTCAGAAAATGTGAATTGTCATTCAGAAACATCAATTAAAATTATTTTTTTTTTATTTATTTTCAATAAACTTTGGCCCTAGGGCCAAAGTTGGGAGTACTACAATACAATTAAGAAACCTCCAATTGAAAGTTAGAAATTCCATATGAATTTCCGTTGGTATTTTCTGAACTTGAAATGTAATTTTTTGAATTTCATTTGATGTCTTCTGAATTACAATTCATATTTTCTGAATTGATGTATTCTGAATTTCAAATGGTACTTTGTGAATGCAAATCTATATATTCTGAATTTCAAATGATATTTTCGGAATTTCAATTGATAATAGTTTAAATGAAAATTCTGAATTACAAGTAATATTTTGTAAATTTTAAATAGAAAATCTAAATTAAAATGAAAATTTTCAATTTCAATTGATATTTTCTGAAGATTTGAAGTTCAATTGATATTTTCTGAAGAACAATTGTAAAAATTTTGAATATTTTAGTATGGAGTAATACATACCCGTTGTTTATTCAAGTATTCAATACTTAAAAAGTTCATGCTCAATGGTTAGTTGGTTCAACTGGCAGCCACAACTACGGCATTATACATCGTTCACCCGCACCCTACTCTATCTTTCCTCCTCCTCATAACCTATTTTTCCTCATATCGACCAAATGCACTACATTTATAGGACGCATCACCTGAGTTTTGGTTCAACGCAAAATAGTGTCCAGTCTGCAAGCTTCCCTGGTATCCAGAATAGATTAAATATAAAAAAATAAAATAAATAAAAATATCGCAATCATCAGAGAAGACTCCACAGCCTAACCCACAATTGATCTTTAAACCGTCGGTGTATACCCTGGTGTCAAATTCAGGAAAGGATACCTCTTGTCCCATTTCTCTCTAGATGGAAAGCAACCCGAAAAGGTCTATCAAAATTAATCAAAGAGGTAGATAGATTGTGTTTGGATTTAGAAGACTAACGTGTAAGTTATGACCTTACAACCTACAGTAGCATTAAGTTGTGCAGAACTGTTGGCAGAAGCCACCATCACATATAAATTAATGGGAATAATATAAAGCCTAGCTTAACCACCCTGTACAGTTGATTCGTAACCACTGCTAGATAGTCGTCTACCACACAATAGAGCCGTAAATCAATATTGGGCGTACTATGGCCGTTACACCCAAATATCTTCGTGCAGGAATAGAAAGAAACCATCGCCTACCTAATCCTGAGCCAGTTAATATTCCACGACAGTTTCGAGTCTAAGACAAAGCATGTTCGGAGAGGGTGAGCTCGCAGCCCTGAAGCCAAGACAGAAACATTTCTGATTCTAGTATCACCACATCGTCCGCATAGGTAACGACATTAACACCCCGAAGCGACAATAGGGTTGAGATCACTCCACATTTGGGTGTTCCTCTTTTAATATATTATACATTATGTATATTGTACACAAACACAACCTCCTCTTCCCTCCTTCCCATAACCTATTTCATCACAATGCACGCACTGCATTAGTGGGGCATCCCCTGAGTGGTAGTCTAATAAATATAAAAAAACGTGAAGCGCAATTTCCATTATAGGCATTTTACACTAAACAACATTTTTGTGAAACCTATGGAAGATGTTGAAAACGTGAAACATGCATTTACATTGGCAACATCTTTCAGCTGTTATTTATTCAGCTGTCAAAAAAATAAAAGCAAAAGACGCAAAATTTTTGTCAAAAATAAAAAATGGATTTAGTGAAAGCATTAATCATTGGAGTAGTTGTTGATTTGCAAGAAGAAATCCGAATTTTAATGCAGTACATTGAAATATTAAAGGCCATTCTGGAAGATGGTGAAGAAGAATTTTTGGTAGACATAAGTATAAAATTCCTACATGTTCCGCAGATTTTTCTTTGTTGAATAAATGTTTTTGTTTAATTTCTGCAATGTCAGTTTGCTAGTGATGACACAAAGAAAATCAATTTTTTTTGCCATTTTTTTTAGTGATGACACTTAAAATAACGCAAGATATAAGATGGAACTAAATGGGAAAGGATCATCTTTTGCAGATGTAAAATTTTTGGCCTGTATAATTCTTATGAGAAGATGTTAACATTTTTGCAAATTGATAAAAGATGTAAGATGTACGTCAGTGGAAAAAGCCAATTACGCTGCCTTAAGATATGCACGTAGACTGCTACAGAGTTGTGACGGAGCATCCATGCAGTGATCAGATTCTAAGCACTATGTCATACTTGGGACTAGGTAATTGAATATATCAATTAATTGACGATTTCTTTGGTATTCAATGCAATGGAATTTTTTGTCAATATCAATGCTTTTGAGAGAAACTGTTTCATTGCCAATGGTAATTATTACGAATATGATTACAATTATTAGTGCCTTAATTGAAAAATTCATTAGCATTATTTAACATCATTTATGTTATTATTGAATTTTTGTCACATTAATTTAATAAGACAACAGCCCTAAAAGCAAATACACGTGTCCCATTTTTAAAGTAATAAAAAACACTGCAGTCGCTTTCAAGGCACATTTGCACGCGTAAAAAATGTAATGCAAATGTGAATTTATTATCAAAAGAAAAAAATTAAATATGTATAATTTGTACTCATAAATGAATGCTTTTTATTTGTATTATATACAAAATTTAGTAAAATTAAAAAAAGGCAAAAACGATTTTACAAAAATAAAGTAAAAACGTTTAAAAAAAGTAAAAACGTAAAAAAAAAATCTTACTATAATTGTTCACAAATAAACAAATTTTATTTTGTCTTCAATTGTAACTGCAATTAAAAAAAAAATACAATTGGCAGTGAATGGTAATGATTTGTTTTGCAATTGGCATTGTTTTTAAGTAATGCCAATGAAATTTCAATGCCAACGAAATATTTCTAAGTATGCATTCTGAAATATTATAGGAAGAATGCCAGTTAGACCTGGCGATTTGAATGGGAAAAAAATTCCAGTTGCCTCGATTATTCTTTTCGGAGTAATTTTAGTATTTCGAATCTCACTGTAAAAGACTCCCGTGCCAGACAATATTGTCCATATTCCATCCACCCGGGGAAGTGTGTATTAAGTTATCCTTACTAATCCTGGCAGAATAGCGAGTGGTGTCTGTTGATTCAAAGAACTTTTCTCATGTGTTCCGTTTCGAGTCAGGAGGCAGTTATAAGGTTGAGGAAAATCTTTATGTTATTTTTAGTTATAAAACAGGATGTAGGTGTATAGAATGTTGTAGGTAGCGCTTCCTTCGCATTGATTGAGGGTTCCTGAACAATGCCTATGTCGAGGTAGCGTTGTGAGAATGCTCCAGATTAATATGTACGACCCCTAAGCTTTTTTCCTTTGTTGTATTAAAAAGTTTTTCAAGCTGCGTCTTATATAGCAGCTGATTGGCGTTGTCAAGTTTATGTTTAGCATGGCTTAGCTGACACCAGGAAGATGTTGTTGTTGCCTGCCTTCTCAAGTACGGAGACACTCTGTTCAGATATGGCAAAGACATAACTCATACTGTTGTTTTGGGTCTCCTCCGCTCGGATTACATTCCAGTCACCCATCAACTGACTGACCATTGTCATTATTGGTAACCAAATCCTGGCGCATGGTCTCGAAGGAATTAGCGTCTCATTGGCTTAGAAGTTTCAACAAGAACAGGTCCACGCATTTGATTAGCCTGTATTCCCGGTAAATCTTATCTGAGTTGAAACCAGGTAATGTGCAACCCTTATAGGAGAGCACGTGGTACATCATGAGCTCAGAAAACTTTGGACTCGATGGCACTCCATTCCATTCGTTTGCCATCCCTAACAACATCGTTTTAGGGTCTTCGAAAGGTAGATATGGGCTCCGCAACGGCCCTCTGCTCGTGGACTTTTTCCTCTTCGTCGTTTTGTCACCTTAAATCTGCGAGTGATTTTGCTTCGCCCCATCGATTTTTATCAACGAGAATAACCTGTATTCCCGGTGAATCTAATAGGAGTTGAAACGAGGTACCGGCCGATTTTGCTTTGCCTAATCGACATTTTTGGTTGTGGTTGACCAGCTGGGTGCTTACGGTCTGCTTACGCTTAAGTTATTCATCCACCATAGCTTGGTATTTGACACGAGCCTCAACACGCTCATGAACGGTCCCATTCATTGCGCTCTAAGCAATTTTGTCAAGAATGTGTTGATCTGGAATATTTTCACCTCCACAAATCACCTGACAAATTCTTCTTTCGCCTACGTTTTGACTGATTGCCGACCGTGACGTTCTGTCCAGACTAGGATATTGTTTGTTTGGTCTTAGATGTTGTCTGGTGAGATGCTGATGGATGGTACATTCACTGCCCGGAAGGATAACCACTGTCTTGACTTGAAGCGGTTAGAACTTCCTCATAAGAGTTTTCTATAAATTGAAGTTAAAAAGAGTCTTATCACTGTTACTGATAAAATTGAGAATGCAGTGAGGGCGTATGCCCTAGCTATTAAAGACTAGTAATTTTTTACCACTAACTATCCATTCAGGTTCTCGGCACACCTTAAATGTGGGTGATAAAGGAAGAGGATATATAAAGGATTGAAAAAGAAGGATTTGTAAGGTAATAATAGGAGTAGGAAAATTGTAAGAGGGAATGGGTAACTTTTGGTCGTGTTTTCAGTGCCCTCAAAGATGAATGACAGGGAATTGTTCAAGACAGACGCACTTTCCTAAAACTTCATCCTAGCATACAAACTTTAGAGCACTTAAACCGTCGCATCGCAAAAAGATTGTCAGCCGGTAGCGGTGGAATACTTCCAGAGTTGTTATTTCTGTATAAAAGTATAATTCTTCACCGTACCATGTGTGTTGTTTCATAGTAAAGTTTATGGTTGTTCTGTATAAATGCTCTCTCCATACACAGTAATTCAAGACCACAAGCCCATAGTATACTTTTTAAAAGGAATCTGAATCTAGTCAGATTTCCTTAATCTTATCAAGTTTTATTATAACCTAAAAATGCAAATAATTTTTTTTTTTTTTTTTTTTTGGTTAAGGCAGCAATTCACAATTTTTAATAGGTATTTGACAAAAACTTCTATTAAACCGCCTTTCTTAATTGTAGGCCTTTTTGTTTTTAACCGCTGACTCAAGGGATAATACTTCAAAGGTCAATACTGAGAAGAAGTAATTTAAAATCTTGTTGTCATTTCGAAAATTGCCTTTTTTGGAATTTCCTTTAAAGTTTGCAATTATTAAAACTATTCTTAAACCAGAAACTAAATAAATATCTTTAAAATAGGTCAAAATTTTCTTCCTGTTTGTTATTTTTGGGAGAATTTGGATCGAAACCAATGATTTTTACATAGGGGTGCCATAGGGTGGATGTTTTCATTTATGATCCTTTTTCATTGCATCTAGAGGATTTCTTAGGGTTTTGTGAAAAATGGAATCTTTTGATGTTCCCAAATAAATTTTGAATTCAAGTTTCAACAGGACATCAGTAATCTGCTTTGGAAGAGGAAAATCAGTACTTAATGATAATTTGGAATCAATGATTCCTTAAGAATAACTTCCATTTAACTCAGCTTTATGAGTTTATGTGAAATTTGAAAATTCTTTAAAATAAATTTTAAACCATATTTTCAATTTGTATTAAGTTTAGGATAAATTTTGCCTGCTCTTTTTTACAGGGCGTTTATAATAAAAGTGGTAAATTTTGTTATGTTGTTAATGATGTGAACTCAATAAATGAAGCGACAAAATTGAAATTGTTGAGAAATCGAAAAAAAAAAAACTGACTGACTTCTTTAGATTGCATTTTGATAACGAAACCCTGCATAATTTTGCCTAATTTCACTATTAAGTCATAACAGAGAGTTTTCCTAATGGTAATCTGGAAAAAACAGGTTTTGTAAAAATTGTCGCTTAAAACGTTATTCGCGGCTCCGCTTGAATTATAAAAAAGAATTCCATTTTCAAACACAGCGTTGGCGTAATCGGGATATTTTGAAAAATCATTATGAATAAACTCTATTCTAACAAGCTGCTAAAACCTAAAATACATTCTAGTTAAAAGCTGGTTGAGTGCGATGTATAAGAAGCTACCAACTCTTCATTATGAGTACCGTTGTAAAACAACATCCAATCATGGTAGTTTGGTTTTAAAAAAAAAAATTATATGATCCCATATCTATGAGATCTTCCACATTGAAATTAAATTGTAAGATCAAATTTGATCCAGATCCTCCTTATAAAATTTACAAAAAAGTTTGTGAAGGCCGCCAAAGGTGAGACTGTTCCCATCCTCGTAAAAGTTTCAAAAAAATCTGCTCTTGTCAGTAGTTAGCCATACTCCAAGATATACGTATATCAATTTTTTAGATGCAAGCTGTCAAAATGGAGATTCCCCCTTTTGCCCCTACCCGAATGGATGGCCAAATATTTTGTCTTATCAGTTAGATAATCTAACGAACATGTATTTTAAATTTCAGGATTCTAGCCAAAGGGGATTAAGCAGGCATTTATTTATTTATTTTATTTTATTTATTGAATTCATAAAACTAACCGAGCCCATAGGGCCATATATGGTTAGTAAGGGGCATTTAAGGGGAGACTTTTTTTGCCCACCCCTTAGGAATTCCCAAAAAACCGCTTCAGTGGAAGTCTACGCCTGAGAAGGAACCTACATAACTAATTTCGGCTTCCTAAGTCCAGCGGCTTATGCTGGGCGAGGTCTAGAATTTGAGTGAGTGAGTCAGTCAGTTAGTAACGTTATTGCTTTATAAAAAGAGATAAATTGGAACATTTAGATCAAATTTGACATTATTGCATTCAATTAAAAAATATTAAGATATTATTATGTACAATAATAGGTATGTACGAGGCAATTTTGGATAAAGTCTGGCAAAAAATTCTCTCACAAAATCATAAAAATGCCCAAAATACTGCGAACGCACAAAACCACATTTCATACCCAAAAATAAACGTCAAATTTATTCATATTAAAAAAAAAACTTAATTAATAAATATATTTAAAATAGCAAATATCTATTTACATTTTCAAATGTATTTTTCATTATTAAGAAGAAAAAGTTCTTTATATTAAATTTTTATTTAACTTTAATTTTTTTCAAAAATGCAAAACAGCTAATTTATTAGCAGCAGCTGATGATTTGACAATTTTACGATTTAACCCATACAAAAAGTACGGGTAAGATCTGGTAAAATGAGAAACACAATTACTCTCTCATGAATACTCTCATTTATCCAATTTTTGTTACAAGAAAAGCTTTCTGGTAAGATTGGATTCCCGCGGGCACCCGCGGTAACGTACGTCGAACACACCTAATATCTGGTCAAAATTCGTATTAAATTGAATATATGTAATTTAAAGTAATTTTTTATATTTAGATACAGTTACAGTTGTATTTTTTTCGGATTAATTTGTAACTCTTGGGGTATTATTATTTTTAATTCAACAGAAAGTTAGTAATTCTAATTATCTGTTATTTTTGTCTTCGTGATAAACCAAATGGCGAGCAACAACTGTAATAAGATATATCATCTCGCGCAATTATTTGAAGTCTTTCACCTTTCACCAACTTTCGTCTCTCCTCTATCCCCTTTCCAAAGAAAGCAACACATTATGAGTAATAAGTAGGAAGAATTTCCTGAGTGTTGCTTCTCTTAAAAAAAAAATAAATTAAAAATATATGTACATATATTTAAAATTAAAAAAAAAATATGCAAGATATAAAAGTATACTTTAGGAGTTCTAAAGTCGACGTTTGCAATTTAACAACACTCATAACAGCTGTTTTCCGTCAAGAAAATTTTTGTGAAAAAAAAAAATGTTTGAATTGCAAAATATTGAAAGGAAAATTATATCAATAAGTAAGGCATTTTGCATAATATTTATTAATAAAAATATAATTCTTTATTGTATTTTTATAAAGTTTTTCCTTTTCACATTTCGCAATTGCAAATCTTTTATTTACACACTTCTCTTTTTTCGGCTAATATAAAAACAGCTGATCAATGTTGCCACTTGTTTATTTTTTAGTACAAAATGTATGCAGGCATTTGGCACATTTGATGTGATACCCATTTAAAGCCAGTTCAACTTAAAACTGGCTTTAATTCTGACTTTAATAGCAGTTTTTAATTTAAGACCCTCGATGTCATGTGTTTTATCTACAGATCAGGAATGTAGCCAATAGAGTTGTAAAATGTCGATAATTTTCAATACTCGATAACACTCAATTTGATTAAGTAAATCAAAATGTGTGATTGCTAAGATGACTGGTATGTAACAAAATATACATTTTAATAGATATTTTGTTCAGGCTTTGCCTATTTATGGAGGCTCTAGCTTGTGTAAAACTTTGGTTTCTGAAGAACACATGTATCAACCTTGCTAAAAATTGTGAATTTGCTTTGTTTTTGGGAATAAACAGAGGTTCAAAGTTCGCTATAAACAAGTAATAATAACAATCAACTTTGAAAACAAAAAACTTTTGAATCAATTGAAATTTGGGAAAGTGATGAATCAAGATTTTAAAGGTCTGTAAGTAAATTTCCATTTTGCAAGATTAGATTATTTGCAGCTAATCCTTGATAAAGCAAAATCAAATTTTCGGGAGAAAAATCCAAAACAAGTTTACATGTAACCCTTAAATTACGCGTTTTAATGAGAAAGTATACTGTAGTTCTAAAAAATTTTTTGAAAATTGTTTGTTAAATTTCTATTGCATAACTCCCCTCCAAAATGCAAAGAAAGCGGGGTTAGCATACAAAATGAAAAACTGATTTTTTGATTGTACGCTAATAGATTAGGATTCCGATAGATTTTTTTTTATACAGATAGTAACAGGAGGATCTCTTTTACAATTAAGAATACTTGTAAAAAAAAAAAAAACTATTATTTTTGTATAATTTGGTACATTTTCCACAGACATGAATTTCTTCTCTAATTTAAAATAATTTCTATATACTAAAATATTGAACAAGGAAAAAGTATTATTAGAAAATTCTTCCTTTATTATATACATATAACTAAATTAGTAAAGAATAACAACTTTAAAATTATTTTTTTTTTCTATATGAGAAATTTCTCTATTTGCAAAATTATTCAGACTCACCCTAAATAATATGTATATTACTTTATATTATATTACATACCTGCATTAACTTAAATTTTTAGTATACATACATATGTGACCATACATCAGTTTTATCTTAATAACAAAAATACATGGATTTATAATTTTATAACATTCATGACAATAAACCATAGAATAATAATAAAAAGTGGCAGTAGAAGTAGTTGTAGATGAAGTACAAGTAAAAGAAGAAGAAGAAGTAGTGGAGGGGGAGGGGTCAGCATAGAAATTGCAGGCAGTCAGTCAGTCAGTTATTCGTATGTTGTTATATAGACAAAGTATTGTATATTTATTGTAACTAAAATTCTATTCCTTACTGTTCTCTATAATTTACAATTTACACACACACACATATACACTTCATTCATGCACACTCATTCCAGGCATATGTGGTGTAAATATATGAATTGTACGTACACACATACGCACACACACACACACGCACACACACACATATGCAAACAAAACAAAACAAAAACATATACATTCATATTTTATTTCATGTATAATATGTATGTGTAAAACATATACAATTACATTAACACACAATATGTATTTTATATGTTTTTCTCTATATACATATATTTTATACCACTTTTTACTTACTATATAAACTTTTATATAAATATGACAATTTATAACTAAAACAAAAAATAAAATTTCTCAAAAATATCTAAACAAAAACTATAAACACAAAATACAAAACTTTTCTACACACCTTCTACTCCTCAACTCAACTTAAAAACTACTCCTTGTTAACAAACAAACAAATTTGAAAATTTAAAAATACAAAAAAAAAATCAAAATCCAAAACAAAAACAAAAACAAAAACATATAAAATGAATAGCAAATCAAACAAGAAAATACACAATGTACTAAGGCTCAAGTAAAAGCCTACAATGATTTGTTATACCTCACACAATTACAACAACAGCAACTGCAGCAACAACAACAACAACATCAGCAACAGCAGCAGCAACAACAGCAACAGCAGCATGAGGAAGAGGAAACAACATATTATACCATAGATGGTAAACATTATAAAATTGTACGTAAATCCCAACAGCAGGTACAGCAACAACAACCACAACAACCCCAACAGCAAGTGCTGCAAATAGAACAGCAACATCCTAGTCCAGCTTCGTCGTCGACCACCACCACCCAACAATATCCCGTTTATGCTGCCAGTCCTGCATTAAGTTCGACTGGTAATTCTTCGCCAGCCTTACATAATGCTAATGTCAGTAATAACAATAACAATAATAATAATAATAATAATGTAGCCACCACACCACCACAAGTTATAGTCTATAAAACTGCGTCCGCCGCGGCCGAATCACCTATACGTCGTACCACACATGTTGCAAATGCTGTTTCGCCTGCAACACCTTCGAATACAGTAGCCTATTCCTCTGTGATACAAAGTACTTTACAACAACAGCAGCAATTGCAACATCAACAACAACAGCAGCAGCAGCAATTAATACAATGGAAAATTGAGGATGCTGCTGCTCAAGAAGAGGATGTTAAGAATGTTTTACAATTACAGGTTAAACAAGAACATCATAATTTAGATTATCAAACAGTGGGAGCAGGCGGTTCAGGCAATGTTGTTTTAAGTGACAATTTAATATTTAATTTACCACCTGGTTTAGAAATAAAACAAACAAATGTTTGTAGTAATAACTCTCAACATTCTCCCACTGTTTTGCAACATACTCAGCAACAACAACAGCAGCAGCAACAACAACAACAATTATTAGCACAACAGCAGCAGCAGCAGCAACAACAATTATATAACGAACAAAAGTTGCAACAGCAACAACCAGATAATAAACGTCGTCAACATATGATTGCTAACATGTTAATGTCTCCTTCCAATCCTACGAACAATACCCAACAACAACAACAACATAACTCTACGTCTTCGTCTTCCCATCATAATACTTCAGCCTCTACGTCACAGATTCAAATAAATTCTAAGGTTTGTATTTTATTATTTTTTTTTAATTTAAAACCAAACATATTATTTGGTTTTTAGTTTTGTTTATTTTTTTTTTAGTTTTAGTTTTATTTTTATTTTTTTGCTTTTTTCCGTTGTTGTTTTATTTTTGTTGTTTTTTTTTATTTCAAAATTTTTTAATACAAAATCATACAAAGAAACTAATTTTAAAGAAATAAAAATAATTAAAAGCTAAACATAAAAGCTTTTAATAATATTTTCCTGATAAATTCCCAGGCTTTTTTTTTCACTATATCTGATTGTGTCAGAACTATTTTGAATTTTGTTTAAAATAAATTATAATATTTCAGAACTAGAATTAATTTTTTCTGAAATGCAATTGGTGTGTAAGAAGTAATTGATTGCATTTAAATGCTTACAATTACAGATTGCGCTCCGCCTAATGAAATTTCAAATCAGATTTTAAGGTATGAATTCATCTATGAATTCATTCACAAATAATTTATTAACGACGCATTCCTTCATAATTTTGAATTTAGGAATATTCAATTTTGTATTTGTTTAATTTAAAAAGTAAATAATTTTATTGTGTGGGAATTTAAAAAATTCTTTCATTTACAATGCAAAATATTAAAAAAAAAAAAATTATTTTCATAAACAAATTTTAAACTCGAATGAATAAGAAATTATTTTAATTCCCAAATAAATCGAAATAATATAAAAAAAATAACTAAACTCTAAATTAAATAAATACTTAATTGATATCATTCACTAAGACTAGATTATTCTTTTTTTATTAAAAAAAAAGTTTAGAAAACTTCCAAGTGATGAGATAAAATTAACATGCTATTTTTAGATCAAGTTATGCATCGGGCGAACATAAATACAATAACAAAAAAGCGTGTGTCCCTCCTTTGACTCACGACGAACATTTAGAGGAAACCCCTATAGCAATTTTTTGTTTAGGTGTAAACAATTGAGCACAAAAAATTTTCAATATATGCATAATCGAAATTCTCATTTGGGAGAGTTTCTTTGTAAGTACCTTTAAAAAGGAAAAATTTCCCTATCTAATTTTTTCCACTTCGTACCAATTTCAAAAATAAAAAATATTTTGTGAAAGTTCGCTCTTATTAAATTTATATTTGATATCAGAATAGTTTTAATGATTTATGGACATTACACAAAAAAAGTAGAAAAGTCTTTCTGTTTTTGGTATAAAAATACAACCCTGTTTCTTTTTTGTGCCTATATAAAAAGTATTCAGTAGTATCGAGTTAATTCTTGAAACAAATTGAGTAGTATCGAGTGTTCAAATGTTTCAAAATCTTACAAATGTCATAATGTTTTGAAATGTGATCCCTAGTAAATCCCCATACAGATTAAAATAGTCAATTCTTTTTCGCTAATTTCAAATTTAGAATATTGACATTTGTTATTCAAGTCTGTTTTTCACAAATCTCTGGAAAAAGTTTGATTATTTATTAAGCAAAAGTTCGTTTGTAATTGGACAATAATTTTTTATTATGAATACGGCTGCTAGTATTTTGTAAAGGAATTTATTTGTTTTGTTGAAAGCTTTAATATGTTTAATGATTCATAATTATTTTTTTATTATGAATACGGCTGTCCGTAATTTGAAAAAGAAAATATTTCGATCATATTTACTCAGATCTCCAATAATTTCTTTTAACTGATGTCAAAATAATCTCAAGTAAGGTAACATTACAAAGTTGTTGGGGATTTTAAAATTTAAAAGCTTTGTAATATTTTTCAAAATTTATTTTTATATGAGAACACTTTTAAAGATTTAACTTGCACTGGATTTATATAAATTTAACGTTAAATAATAGCGCGTAATATTTAGTGTAGTGTGCTTGTATATAAAAAATTTCTTTATTTAAATTCAAATTAAAATATATAAAATTTTTTTTGTAAAAAATTTTCATATATACAATCATCTTCCTCTTTTATGTGTGTAATTTTTTTTTTGTTATTGTTTACTCTGTATAATTAAGGGTGACGGTTTAATTATAAATATATTCTTATCTCTTTAGAAAAAGGACTTTTAAAAATTAATAAAGAGATAGAAAATGTGTAAAAGATAATGTAACTAACAAAATTAAATTTAACAGCCGTATTCATAATGAAAAACTAAAACTTTACTAACTAAATGCTAACTTAATTACAGTAGAAAAGATTAATTTTAAAATTTAATTTTTCATTATGAAAACTGCTGTTCTTTTAAAGAAAGTTTTTCTTGCTAAAGAAAGATTTTCTATAAAATTTGTTAATTAGTTTTACTAGAGTTCTGTCTCTCACTCTCTTTCTTAAATTTTAAACTTTAAAAATGTATCTCTTTTTAAATTACAACAACTTTATTAATACACGTATTAACTTAATATGTATTTTTTTCCTTTGGTACTTGTACATTTTTTTAATACTAACATTCTCTTATTTCTATTAACACAAACATATGTTTATATTATTATTAAATTAATTTTGTTTAAATTAAAAATTATTTGAACCTGTGACGTTTCCAAAAATATAAAAAGTAAAAAAAGTATGCGTTGATGAGGAAGATGAGCGTAAGAAAAAAAATTTATATATTTATACTCCTTTAATTTTATTCTCCAAAAAAAAAAAAATCATAATCAAATAACATTATGATGCTTGTTTAGATAAAAAAAAATAATGAAATTCTTCAGCTGAAAAGGAAAATATTAATCTATATTTCTTTTTATTACAGGCGGCTGAAGAAAAGCTACAACAACAGCAGCAACAGCAGTTGGTGGTAACAAAATCGACAAAGACACCACGCAAGAGACAGCCAAAAAAGACGCTTATAACAAACGATTATGAATCTGAGCAGAGTCCACAGCAACAGCAGGAGACTCATCAACAACAACAACAGCAACAACAGCATGTTCAACAACAACAGCAACAACAACAGCAGCAACAACAGCAGCAACAGCAACAGCAGCAACAACAACAACCTACTTATTATGATTTCAATAATAAATGGAACACTACGGTCTTGAAAACCGAGAACAATACTACAACACCAGCGGTACAGGTACCAGCTATAAATATACCAACATACGTAAATCCTCATACACAGCAACATGCTCAACAACAGCAACAACAACAGCAGCAGCAGCAGCAACAACAACAGCAGCAGCAACAACAGCAACAGCAGCAGCAACAACAACAACAGCAGCAGCAACAGCAACAAACTGTGGCCCATCAACAGCAGCAGCAGCAGCAAGTACCACAACCTGCTCATATGCAATCATCACAAGCCCAGTCACATTTGACTAATCTTACATCTTATTATCCCAATTTTACACAACAAATTGCCTCACAATATACAGCTTGTATGCAACAAACAGCTGCCGCAGCCGGAGCCATACATAATACACTCTACAATCTCAATCAACATCAGCAGGCCGTATCGTCTTCATCGTCGTCGTCGCATCAGCAACAACAGCAGCAGCAACAACAGCAGGAAGAACAACAACAGCAACAAGCCGCCCAAGAGGCAGCCTCTAATAAAGTGATTGTACCCAATATCGAGGAAGAATTGGAATTTTTATCGGATTCTACACCGAAACAAGGTTATGCCAGTGCCAGTGAAACATCGCGTGTTACTACAAATAATTCCTCAGTAAAACCTACTAATATCGGTATATACAATCCCAACAATACTGCGGACGCTAATGCTGCTGCTTCCAAGGCAACAACAAAATCGAATACATCGGCCACATTAGCCGCAGGTGCTGGAGCAACAAATGCTAATGCAAGTAATCATAGCAACACATCTGGAGGAGGAGTAGGAGTGGGCGGAGGATCATCAGGCGTTGCTGGTCCAGGTGCGCCATCGTCGTCATCATCAACATATGTGCCTCCAGAGAAGAAGCCAGTTGTTGGTACATCGATTGGGGAAAAGAAATCACAATTTATGGACAGTTATTTGAAATTCTTACAAGGTGATCGGGAAGAAGATACGGCTACTACAGCGAAAGGCGGACGCAAAAATAATTATCAGAAAACTGCAGGTGGCAGCGGTGGTGGTGGTGGTGGAGGAGGTGGTGGTGGTGGTGGTGGTGGTGGTAGCGGTGGTGGAAAACGTAAGCAACAATCTACACAACCAACAGCTGAAGAGGCTGCTATAGCTGCTGCTCATATTGCGGCCATGGATGCACAGGGTGTTCATGGCCATATGCTGACCGGAGATGATGGTCATCAAATCAAGATACTATCGCAGACACAAATATTACCTAAAAAACGACCACATGCACAAATGCAAGCGGCTGTCGCAGCAGCTGCTGCTGCACAATCTTCAACGTCCGGCTCAAATTCCCATACAGGTACATCGGTAATACAGCAACATCCACAGCATTCAGAACATCAGCAACAACAACATGAGCAATCATTCCGTCCGTATGGACAACATCAACAGCAGCAACAACAGCAGCAGCACCATCAACAACAGCAGCAACAGCATCATCAACAACAGCAGCAGCAACAGCAGCAACAATATTGTGCCCAATTAGGTTTTGGCTCATCATCGGCCGCTGCTGGCAGTCAAGGTATGTTGCTACTTGACCAACAAAATTCTACTAGCCGTAGTTCACTAAATGCTTTCAACAACTCTACTACAGCTCCACATCATAATTCCTCTTCCGCCGCCACTAGTGTACACCCAAACAATCATCATCACTTTTTAAATTTTCTCTGGTCTTGGCGTTGAAAAGATTGAAAGAATCTATACAAAAGATCGAAGAAGATCTAACTAGATATATATGTTTTTTCTCATTCAATGCGTCCGCTTTTCGTTTACACACACTCTCTCTTTAATATCTCTCTCTCTGTCTTGCTCTCCCCAAAAACACTCTCGATATCTTAATATCAGAGGGTAGCTCTTTAAGAGTTTTACAAAAAATAAATAAAATGAATAGAGTAATTCCCGTATTCTCTTTTGTCGCGTTCATAAATACAAAAAAAAACACTCCCCTTTGAAGTTTGTGTATAAAGTAATTAACACCATTTTATTTTGATTTTGTTTTTTTTTTAATTCTATTTTTTTGTACAAAAAAAATTTAATTATATTTTTAATTAATTGTTAAAAGAAAAAAAAAAAAAAAAAAAACAAAGAAAAAATAACGTTGGTCAAAAAAAAGTATTTTTTAAATTTTCACTAAAAGGCAATGATTTATAGTCAAGTAAAAAAAACTAAAGTGAAAACTTATATTTAAAAAAGCAATCAAAAATAATAAAACTCTTCTATGTAAATGTTGTTTTTTTATTGTATGGATACATTACAACTTTCCTTTCAGGCGGAGGAGCATGATGATGAGTATATATTGTTTTTTGGTGGTATGTTAGTGGCTTTAGAATTTGCAATTAAATGCGGATGGAATTTGCTGGCTTTGGAGTATTGTGTTGTTAACTTTTATTTAAATAATATAATTTAAAATTTGTTGTTGTTTTTTTTTTAATATATATATTATATACAAAATGATTTATTTAACATTTATAAAAAAATTATGTTAAATTTTTTGTTATGATCCCTTTATGCAACACATTTTAAAATTAATTCCTCTTTCTATATTTATTTTAAAACCTGTCTATTTAGATTCAACTAAATACAAATGCGAACATTTTTTCAGATAATCAACTTAATTTAAAAGAATTATGGTCAGTCTTAAGTATGAATTTTACATAAGTCTGGAATTTTTCAAACAAAATATCTTAATTAAGTGAAATTTTAGTCAACAATTTTATATAGGGCTGACTATAAAACTGGCCCAACAAATTTTTCAATTTGATAACCGATATTCTCAAATTTTAAGTCCGATCTTTCTCTTATTATTATTTTTTTTATTTTCATGACCGCAGTGCTACTTTTTTAAACTTTCATAAGCGGTATATATTGAGAGCCTACATAAAAAAGTTGTTAGATGTATTTGACTTACGAACGTGTTTAAAAAAAATGTGGCTGACGTACTGACGTTTAAAAAAAAAGTAGAATTAGATACGAGCTTTGGTAGTGGAGTTGTTAAATGTGGATAATTTTGTCTACTGCATATAACCCAATATGTTTCAAGTATTTACACGATACTGCTTAATAATTTGCACATTCATAAAGAAACAGGGTTGTATTTTCATAGTGTTTTTCATGGAAACACTACGCTTGTATACAGGAGGTGTTGATAGTGAAAGTGCCAGTAAACAGTGGCAGTCCTTTCAAATAAACTCTATTCTAACAAGGTGCTAGACTTAAAATTCATTTTAGTTAAAAAGCACGTTGAGTGCGATGTATAAGAAGGTATTCGTTATGTATACAGCTGTACAAATCTTTAAATTTCTGCTCATCGTACAGAAAGTAGTGGACGAATAGAAAAAGCGGTGGACATACAAACTACAGAAAGCAGACGCCTGTATATAAAATTCTTTGCGATCTTAATTAAGAATATAAATTTTGTATATTTTAATGTTACCGGAACCTAGGAGTATTTCGAGAATTTTTGGATTTGAAATTTTTATATATGTGGTAAATTTAATATGAGTGAATCCTACCTACGGAGCTTTGGTAGCAGATAAACAAAATCACAAAACTACATGATGTGGAATATTTAATCGTTGTATTTTTAAAAATTTAATTTTTACAACTCTGTTTCTAATTAAACACTTGGCACACTTCTTGTGAACAACCTAATTATTAAAAGTACATACTATACAAACAATTTTTAGAGTTAATAATATTTCCGTAAAAGTAAAATGCTTCAATTTTCAGATTAACATTATGGTGCATTTAACAAATTGTTGTCACAAATTGTGGTCCCAGTGGCACAAGATTCGATTATAAAAAATGTCTACCAAAAATTTCTATGAAATTTTTTATATGTGATAGAGGGTACAAAACTAACAAACATTTTCACTTTTTAGGCGGCCAAATGTTTTTGGGAGACCAATCTAATTTTTTCATTGATATTATGTGTAGTGTAAACATCAAGTAAACAAAAGAAGACAAATTATGAATGACATACTCAATTAAGACCTTTTGACAATAGGTCCGTTTGAGTACTTTTTCAATAAAGTTTAGTAAAAAATTACTCATTAACAAAATTACAGAGAGTAAGACAAAATTTACTCACAAAAAGAAAAATATTAAAAAAAAGTACGCAAATATAAAATTTGTAAGAATTAGTAAGATAGTTAAAACAGCTGATTGCAAATGCCAAACAAAAAAATTCAGCAGGTCAATATGGAAAATATGAATAAAAAACGAAAAATTAGATGAGAAGTGGTTTTCCATTCGGGACTTTCATCTTACTCCTTCCATCGTAAATAAACTGGTTTTTACATATTGTTTTTTTACTTTTATAAAAAAATATTTACTGGGCAAATTCTATGTTTTTCAATCAGCTGTTTTTTTATTGTTACTGGCTAAAATGTATCCCTCAAAAACTAGTAAGTTCTCTTGCATTAAACTGTCACTTTACTCTCTCCTAATACCCCCATTCATACTGAGCCCCAAACTACGTATTTTCGTCATTTCAAGTTTTCGATTTAAAATTTGGAATTTGAAAGTTGAAAACTTGAAAAAAAAAACGAAAATACGTATTTTGGGGATCAGTGTGTATGTGGTTTTACTGAGTATTTGTGTAAACAAACACCTTCCAGGAAAAACTTTTTAAATCTTTTAGTTTCCAGTCGAAAGGAGGACGTTGAGCTTAGCAGTGACGGAAGGGTCTCCAGCTCTATTGACGCATCGGATCATCGTCGAAATGTGGGTTGTGTAACGCTGTTCTATCGATACTAAGTAAGGTGTTCTACTGAGATAAGTGAACTTATCCCCAGAGCCCAGATTTTCATTCGACACACCCGCTTTTCTAGTAGAGCACAGCGGTTTGTCGATTGTCCAGTGGACCGCACGAACTTGTCTTGTAGAGGACTTCACTGAGAATTACAATGTAGAAAAATTTAAATCGAATGGCTACAAACACTACTCCCTCTTTCCTCCCCTTCATAAACTATTTTCCTGATATCAGCACAATGTACTGCATTTAAAGAGGGTATCCCCTGAGTGTTGGTTCATTGCAAAACAAAAATTATAAAGGAGGGTATAAAAAGATAAAAGATAAAAAAAATATGTATTAAGAATATTTACGTTATATTTCAACATACCATGTCAGCAAATTTTTTTAAAAAATAATGCGAAGATGTTACTCTAGAAGCAAAAATCTATAAAAGTTGACTTTTCTACGCTGATAACGCAGGCCGAAAAGGTTTAAGATGTGCTGAATCCAAATCTGACCTCAGAATAGCCCTATAACGTCAGGTTTTCAAGATATTCTAACCTAAGTGTGCAAAAATACGTTTTTTTTGATACATTTGAGATCCTGCAATTTCCAGAATTTTTTTTTTCAAAAATATCGTTACGGTATCTAAAAGTGCTACTCCTCCCCTACAAAAACTTTTTTAAATTTTTAAAAAATCTTCATTTCCTCCTCCGGCGTAGACATCTTCTCAGAAGGAATTTCTGAAAATTCTTACCGGTGTGGCCTGCCCACACCGATTTAGCTAGAAACCTAAAACTTGAAATATGTGTGCTTACAACACTCGAAAGAATTGGATTACGTGGAAATTTTATCTGCAATGCAGAAGCTACAAAGTCAAAATAAATAATCGTTTAAGTGATAAAGCAAACAAAACTCTACCTTCTTTACGCTAATGATCGGATAAGTTTATTAAAACCGACAACGACTTTTGCATAAAGCTATTATAGTAGCAAATAAAGACGTCACACCAGAAATTAAGATTAAAATGTAAATTTAAAAATGTTGTAAAAAACAAAAAAAAAAAAAGATTTTTAAATAACAAAGATTTATTATTTATATACATTTATTTTTCAAAAGTTAATGCCTCATGTTGCCATTTTTCAAATTTTTTTTTTACATACTCTTGCTGAATGCTGTGTAATCATAATTTTGAAACGGGATTTTTTGAAAATCTGATTATAAAGCTGAATTTCTTTGTATGGGAATAAGGTTTTAATTCCAGTTATGAACTAGATTTTCGGTGAAATCCGTTTTTAAACGAGGTTTCGGGCATAGTGTAAATTCAGTATGAACGGTGCAAGAGGTAGAGCAACAAATACTTTTTATAATTATTCGTGCTATTTAGAGGTGGGTTTTGCACTACTCTAGCAGTTTTCTCTGGGTAGTAAAAGTGTATTAAGGACCAACTACAATTGGCTTAAGTAACTTAGGCTTTGTTTTGGTATGAAACGAAATTTTAGAAATACAAATTTTTAATTTTAAAAAATTTTGAATTTTCGTTTCATACCTATACCTAGCTAATGTCACTTAAGCCAATTCTAGTTGTGCCTTTAATAGTGCATAGTCATTAAAAATCTAGAAAGAAAAAAGTTTTGAGATTAAACCGCTAAAAATGAGCCGTTTTAACCCTAAAACACACACCCGGGTACAAATTTATCCACTTGCAACTTTGCAGTGCTGTAACTCAGGAACGACTTAACTTAGGGCATAGAGATTTCGGATCTAGGAAATATAAATAATTTCTAATCAGTGGTGCAGGAGCTATGAGCTTCCAAAGTCGACACCTACGTAAACACACACTCGGGATATGTTTGTACCCAACCATTTTATATCCTAATTTTGCCCCGTTGAGGACGGGATTGGGGGCAAATGAAAGGGCTTATTACGGCGTACCTTCCATAGGGGACCCAGAATTCCATTTCCGAGATTTCTCAAGATCAAAGGCCCTACCTATGAAAAGCGGGGTAATTTGTGGACCCAGCCGGGAGTTATAGGGGTCAATCGACAGGTCTACCGGAGCCGAAACTTTTCCTAGAACATGCCAAAGAGATACCACCAGGGGATACCACCAAACACGTAGTGGAAGGTATTGGGTACCTAAATGTACCCTTGGTAGGGGGTAATGTACCCAAATTTTTACCTGATTATGGCGGAAGTGGGGGCAAATGAAAGGGCCAATTACGGCGATTATTCCGTCCATAGGACCCAAGGACGTACCTCCCATAGGGGACCCGGAAATCGATTCCCGAGATAAGCACAGCCAAAGGGTTTTCATGGGAATAGTGGGGTCATTTGTGGACCTAGCCGGAAGCTATAGGGGTCAATCGACAGGTCTACCGGAGCCGAAACTTTCCCTAAAACATCCCAAGGAGATACCTCCAGGGGGTACCTTGCATCCCGGGTGTGTGTTCTCGTAGAAAAAGTTGGGTATGCTTCATACGGTTAAATGAAATCGACAAAGCTCTTGTTAGTTATGAGTGACACACAATAATACGACAATACTTTGCATATTGTATTCTGGGGACAATTGACCAAAATGTGCCCAAAGTGTGGCCAAAAATCATCTTTTTTTTTCTTCCCCTCTATCACATAATCGAATTTCATTATCGGCGAGAACCCATTGGTATACCTTCCTTGTTAGCAAAATACAATTTCCGACAATGCTCAAATGAACGCGTTAACCTTCTTAAAAAACTGTCCATTTAAGTTGTGAACACCCAGAAAACAGATTCGTGCTCACAACCGAATTTGTTGCCAATCTAATGGTTTAAATGCATCAACCGAATTTTTTAGTTCTGACTACCGAATTGTTATTGAGGCAACCGAAATACTGTTGTCACAGTCAAATTACTCATGTCTCAATTGGTTTTCAGTTATCACAAGCTGTTAAAGTTTGTGTTATAAAGTAATACATAATAGAGAATTGTTTTTCATTTGGAATTCTGTTAAATTTTACCCGAGTTCCGTTAAATTTTATCGAGTTAAAATCAAATTTTATATGGTAAACAACAACAAATATGCCAGTTAGTACCTAAATGAACATTTGTGTAAATGTCTGAATTTTGAAAGCTTGAAGATTTCTCCACCACGTTACTCTCATACTGTGAGACCACCTAGCGCTGCGTAATGTTCCACGTATCGGCCAATAGTTTTATACGTAGCCAACAAGGTTTCTTTGTATTTACTCTAACAAGGGCTGCTAGCTAGCTAGCTACTTGAGTACCTTGTATCTACTTCGCAACTTGTTGCAGTGCCATGCGCCGAAGGTAGAGACTGTCGAATGTTATCCCAAAGTACAGTCGGAATTCTGATGCCGTCGACTTCAACATCCAGTTCCAGGCTCACTTTCTTCATCTATTTGGTAAAAAACGTTGGACATGATTTGAAAGCAGATGGCTGTTTATCCTGCCAGTGAAGAAACTTTAAGATCATGGAGATTATAGGGTCACTTTCGGCATACGATGTTATATACATTCCCTTTCGTGGTGCCGAAAGTTTCTTTAACCCAATCCCAGCTATTAATGCCATATGGCATTACGCAAATTCCGTTTAGAGGTCCCCCCTCTTTAATCCCCCTCGGGCGGGAACAATGACGGCCCCAAACCAAAAAAATTAATTTTTTACCGAATTTGAATTCGGTGTTATTGCGTTAACTTTACGTGGTTTTGATTTCTGGTTTCTAAACGGCCACATATACGAGTACATATATCTAATTCACGATCCACCTCTCCGTGGTGTTGGGATGATTGGAGCTGTTGAAGAAGGTGGCGTGTTTAATCTTGTGAAATGCTTTGACAAGTCAAGCGAAACGGAGACCGTATGTTCTCATGGTTTTCTCTAGTTCAGACGATTACATATACTTGTAATAATGTAATACTGGTATGTACTGCGTAGAGCTGGGGAGAAGTGTATAAAATATTTTTGCGATCTGTGGTGACAGAAGGGAGTTTGGTCTGTATGAATCTCCCTGGTTATAGTATAGACCTCGGATATAATCAAAGTGGAAATAGACAATTTGAGGTCTTTCGACATGTACTCGCTCCCTGTACATCCAGATGCTTGAGCATCAGCAAGAAAATCCCATCAAAGCCAAATGCTTTGAATGGTTTAGTATGTCTGCAACTTCGCTCGACGTAAAAGCTATTGGGTTTTCATTGGCTGGAGTGTCATATATTTTCCCTATATGATACTTCGTATGTTATTGCGACCATATCATCACGTTTTGTCGGATTCGAGAGGGACTTGGCATTTGACGACAGCTTGCTGGTTCCGGAGCTCAAGTTGTAGTTCTTCACTAAAGAGTCGATTCGTGTACTCCCTGAAGCCAACTCAATTAGCTTTCTTCTTATTTGCGTAGGTACTGCATTCAGAGAGTATAAAATAATTTGATCCGTTTAACGTGATAATTATGGCATCAAATTTGACAGTTTTAGCTTGATAAGTAACTTTGTTATTTGTGTCTTCGCCGGTACATACATAAATAAGACTTAAAAACTGTTTCCCTATACGATGCGATTCCTTACTGACGATAAGAAAAACTTGGTCTGGCTTTAAAAATTCCCCTAGATATAGGACCTTCTATGCAATTGAGAACAAATTCCATAATTGTTGCAGATGATCTCTCCATTAAAGTCAAGATCTCGCCAGAACCTTAAATTGATTGTCTTTAAACATATGGTAAATCAACTAAAAAAAGCCTAATATGAAAAGGGATTGATCAGAGCCTTCGCCTGACGAAGACCTTCGGGGCAGGCGATAGGGTCTTTATAAAGGGATAAGAAAGGGTTGAAGAAATGCCACATTTAAAGTTTCAGTTTGACGTTTCCTTGAAGACAATTAAGAGCTCTTGTTCTCTTTTCCTGCGTCCGAACGGGCGTCAATTTTTTTTTATTTTCTTGTGTTTGACTGTTTTAGTTTGATAAGATTTCTTAATGGCGACCAGACATAATTATGATTATATCACTAGTTTCTATGACGTTTATCGTAACCAAAAATCTTTTTGGCAAATGTGCGAATTGGTTGGCACTTATGGAACCGCATCTAAAATAGTGCTTTTTTATATGGCTGATATAGATAGTAGATGTCGAAGGGCTAATTCTGATATAGCTTCATCCTTTCTATTATTGGATCCATCATTTTCGTAGAGTTGCTTTACTAAATGGATATTATACATTAAGAACCTTTCTGATGTCAGATATAGATGATTCGCGCAAAAGGGCTTTAGTTATCGCACTTTGACATTAAAGTTTAAAGTAGTTTGACTGACTATCATGTCATTTGAAGATAGGCGGTATACGAGTATTAATAATTTGACAGAAATTCCAATCGTCAAATTTTTGGAAAATTATTCTATTTGGGATAACAATTTTTGCAAAGATTTTAAAAAGCGATTTAAATATTTTAATTTCAGTATAAAGTTCCTTTCTTCGTTAGAAGGGCTGTGGTGGAGGCTTCACCCAATAAAAAGCTGTAGTGGAGGATGATTCCAATATAGAAAGTGAAGTCTTGTTGTTTCGTTTTACTTAAATTCTATTGTAATTTTAGATCCTTTAAACTTGCCCCCAAGGCGTGAACAATGTTTGCGTAAGGCCAAAACAAATAGTATTGCTGTATTAGGCACAACCACTGATGTGCCCACAGAGAACGCTATGGCAGAACCTGATGAATTTGCAGACTCTGATACTGATCCAGTATGGACACCACAAGAAGATGATGTAAGTAAGATTTATTTTCATATAGAAAAGAGCAAATTTCTAAACAACTATAACTAAATAATTTAAATAGAGCGAAGATAGTAAAGGATTTAAACGTAAAATTGCAAGGCGTACCAAAAGTTCACCACGTAAACATTTCAACCAACAACCAGAGGAACAACAGCAGCAACAACAGCTGCAACCACAACAGCAACAACAGCAGCAGCAACAACAGCAGCAACAATCTAATGCTATTGTTTCGAATGATGGTTACACTTTGAATCATGATATTGCTAGCACTTCAACAAATTATTCAAATTCTTTAGGCGCTGGCGCCGCTTCAGATAATTTCAAGGTAACGAACACATAATAGTTATATTTATATTTGAAACGCAGTAAATTTTTGTTATAATTAAAAAAGTCTACGTGGCCCCAAAATTGGACGCAAATGAGGTTTTAATTAATTTCAATGGGCCTTTGACGAGATCATTTTGTCCCCTCTAGCTTTAAGGCTTTCTAGCTTTAAATTTATTAACTTTACCAATGTGTATTTTCTTTTTACGTATAATTTCTTTGTATTATTTTTACACTTTTTTATATTTCTGTTAGTACCTAAGTTATATACCTCTATGTAGTAGGCCACTAAACATATATGGCCCTAAGGGCTGGGTTAATTAAATGAATTTAAATAAATAAATATATATATATATAAATAAATAAATGGAATGGAATGTTTACATTAATCTCCTTATAGTTTCAAATGAACTGAAATTGTAATATTTTCTAATATTCTTTTACAGACCGGTGACTTTATAGTTTTACGTTCGGATTTGGTAAATGATTGGCCAACTATATGGCAAGTTGATTCAAAATGTATTTTACAAAAATATGAACCATTTTATCAAAATAGTAAAATGTTCTATCGCAATATGTCAAAGGTAATAACAAAACATATTAAACAATTTGTCAACTGGCAAAATACTATAATACTTATTTCCTTTCATTAGTATGCTTCCTGGAATTTGGAAACTAAAAAATTATATTTAAAAGCTCCTGTACGCATACAAATTCAATCTCATACAGAAACAATTGTTGAATTTTTGCGTTCTGAATTATTGGCTGATGATACTGAACAGTTTATTGAAAAGATCATGGAAGACTTTCTCTCATACAGAGATCATTTTGAAATATATATACAAACTATGATATCCCAAGTATTAGATCCTAGTTTCTTCTCCGAAATAACTAGAGAAAAAGGTAGGTAATCTATTGAATTTTGTGCCAACTTTAAATTAATGAAAAGCCTTTTCAGATGAATATTTCTTGGGAAGTGTACGTGCTATCGATACTATAATGGATAATTGTAAACGTAAACTATTGTCCATCACTCCGTGGACACGTAGCATTATAGCTTCAATTGAGACTTGGCCCAAATGTCATGTCTTTACCGAATGGGGACAAAATAATCTGACACAAAAAAATTGTGCTGGTTGTCATCAACCAGGCATTTCTGTCCGTTTTCTATTGTTCGGTCATACTTACAACTCTAATACTATGCAATCGATACCCACAGATGCTCGCATAACTTATGAAAAGGTAAGATATTATCATTTTGAAAGGACCAGGTTTTCTGTTATACGTATACTTATGGTTTTATTTTTTTTTTTTTTTGTAATTTTAGGATATTTTACTTTGCCGCATTTGTGCTGCTCGTGCTGATATATTCCATAAAATTGCACATGAAAAATATAATTTATATATAAATTGTTCTCGCCGTGTAGCTGAGCTACAACAGGAGAATCCTAGCAAAACATCAACTGAAATATTAAATGATTTATTAGCTGAACATAATTGGATAGATGAGGTAAGTTAAAGATTGTGTCATATAATTATTGTCTTAAAGTTTAAAAAAGTACTTTAAAGATATAGGTATGTAAATAACTCTTATTATCCTAGCGACACTACTTCACTAAGCGATATATTCATATCGGTAATTTTTATAACAGATTATTAAAATAGCAAAAGATAGTAAAAAAAAAAGTTTGGCGCTCTCACAGCAATCTGATATACGTTCCGGGGTGACTCGAACTTTAACACGACCAAGGATTGCGAACCTCCCAAAGGAGGCAAAATATACACTCATTTTACTAAAACGATCCGGAATTTTATATTAAAATTACGTACATTTTCTGAATGCTTCTATTTTCATATTTTCCCTAAACGCTGTTAAAACAACAACATAACGGACATGTTACAGGGTACGTCACGTGATTCGTTCTTTTGTATGAGTGTGAATTTCGCTTAGTGAAAGGACTGAAGTAATAGAACTTGCCGCAGGAATAACAAAAAAATAATATGTCACTGTAAAAAAATCAGTCTCAGAACTGACTTAGTGCTGCCCACACACAAAGGAGCATTAGTAGAAACATGAGCATGTTCTACTTAATGTTCCATCGTGTGTAGCAATGTTTCCTGTTAAAATTTTTTTTCATTTTTGCTTCCTCAAATATCAAATTTTGTTGATATTTTATGCTTCGAAAAACAATGTTTCATCGTCTGTATCGATGTTTACTGTTTTTTCTGTCTTATGTCGTGTGCGTTGCTTTTGCAATTTGCAGAGTAAATAAAAGAGAGACGAAGATCAAAATGGTGATAATTGAAAATAACGAAAATTTAATAAATTTTATAAATGAATATAAAAATTTAGGAAAATTATGGGACATAAAATGTGATAGCTATAAAAATAAAAGAAAAAAAAAAACAAGCATATGAGAAATTATAAAAGGATAAACTAGAAACATTTGTAAAAACAAATATTAAAAATTAGCTTTTCTTACGCTTATATTTGTTTAGTAGTAGTATATTCGAACACACAGAACTAATCGTCTGTACTAAAAAAAGGAAGCATTATTAGAAACACATGTTTCTACTTATGCTGCCCCGTGTGTGCGCAGCATAAGACACCAAGTGGGGATGGGGCTAAAAATAGATTTACATTTCATTATAAAAAAAAGTAATAATTAGCAATAATAAAAAATTAGCGAAAAGTGCCAAGTCGGTGTCGCTGATGAGCTGACAGCTATCAAAATTGCTGAAACTCACAACAGTGCTCCCAAATTTAAGCCAAAAAGTTGGCAACAGTGGACGTTTGGACTATAATCCAATGAACGTTTGGACTATAATCCAAAGTTCTGAACCTCTAAAAAATGACCTATACTATCGAAAAAAACATCAAAATATTTAGTCGTTCCAGTCACAAATTACACATATTTAAGAATCGAAAGTCGAGAAGACTAGACAGAGAAAGCTGAGAACTATACGGAGATTTAAGTTTCTATCTCGCTCTCGACTTCACGTTTTATATGAAAAATTGTTGGCATATGAAAATTGCTTCAGAGCTGTGGTTCTAATTCAGGCGGCTTTTTAAGAAAAACAACATAAATCAGTGTGATGATTAAAAAGTAAAAAGTATTGTATTAACGTTAAATATAATTATTAAAATCATATGTTGTGGGTAAGTCGGAAAATTTAACTTTACAAATTGGGAAATTGAAAAATTCAATTACTTTAGTGTCTTTAAATGTCATAATAAGGGTATTCATGTCAAAAATTTAGGTCTTGTAAAATTGCAAAAGTGAAAAGTTTTCCTTAAACACATGGGAATAATTTTTCACAAACCTGACAATTTTGCACTACCCACAATCAAGTGTAAAAATTTGGTCTTGCAAAAGTGTAAAAATAAAAACATTATGCTGCATTTACATATGGCTTTAAATCCCAAGATTTCAATGAAAATTCTGCACTGAAATCTTAGCTGTTTGCATTTGCACTTAAGCTACATTTATGTTCTATTCGATTAAGGTCCTCCGGCGCTTGTGCCGTCCAATCCATAAGATCGATATTACGATCCGTGAACCACCGCTTTGCTTTCTTTGAGGTATGCTTTGGGTCGTTGTCTTGCTGGAAGACCCATCGCAAAGGCATTTCCTCATCAGCGTAAGGCAACATTACAGCTTTCAGAATATTGTTGACGTAGTAGGTGGCATACACCTTCCCAACGATTTGAGCTATAGGTCTAACGCCATACCACCCAAAGCATAAGCCTGAGACCGCCATGCTTATTTTGCCAAATAGTGTCAGGTTCATCGATAACTTTCTGGCAAACTGGTCTCTTCTTTAGATGATTTTTTTTTTTCAACAAAGGTACTTATTGTTGATGTAGCAACTAGCGCTTTTTAACGAACCGTGTGATCGCATTATCCTGCCTTTTGCTGGTTTTCTTACGACTACCCCGACTTTCGATCTTTGGTGGACAGTTTCGTGCATTTGTTATCATTCCGTTGGAAACAACAAGAATTCCCCTTATGAAAGCATACGTTTTGCCTTCGCTGAGCAATGCTTGCTTCTTTCCATTTTCGAAGACTTTTTGCAAAAATTAGTCACTATTTTGCATAAAAAACGATTAACGGTAACTCAACAATTATATTTGCACTAAGGCTTTGGAATTCTCTCACGTGTGCGAAGTGCAATTGCCGCCCACTTGATTTGTTCTCAATTTTTCGAACAGCTTATTTTGTACTTAGTTCAACATTATTGCCAGCACAAAAAAAATTAGATGTGTTTGAGCAGAATTATTTGTATTTTTAAAAAGCTTTAAATGTGTATAATAAAATGAATTAAAAGTGATATTTTTAAATCTTTATTATCTTCACTTCGCTTGTTCTTATTATTTCGAACACGCCTGTAAAAGCAGTTTAAGTGAGATTTCGATTTGGCATACACAGTTTTTTTTTTTTTTTTTTTTTTTTGTTGTAAACAACCCAAAATAAAAATAACCTAAAATTAAAAATATTTCTATAAAGCACTTTATTCTTTGGCGGAGTACAATTTTCATTATTTTATGTAAACATCTAACGGCTGCTATGTTAGTAAATTCTTCTATTGGAACTACAAGCTAGAGTCAAGAATTTGCTATATATTGATGGCAGGAAACAGGTAATTTGCAAAGCTTTCTTTGTTGTTTCCCTCCATCAGAAGTAAAAATTAGAACTTTATTGGGATTAAAATTATTTTATTTCATTATTTTGTCATATTTTTTGTCATCCGTTGAATATACATATGCATTGCTACGATTTTACCTTTAAAAATCATTTAATTTATTTTCTTTAAATAAATCAAGTTCTTTTTATATTGTAAATCTTTATTTACACAATAACTAAAAAAACAATTACACAAAAGACTTTATTGAAAGTTACACTTTAACAGATTACACAATTTATATTATTTATAATATTATGTACTTTTGTTAGCTATGTTGCTGTCCGCGTTTTATTACAAACTGATTAACATGCCACATTGCGTACTTATTTATATGGGTGGTGAGAATTACTTGAAAGTGGTAGAAGTGTATGGAACATAATGTGGCAAAGCTGTCGAGTGTGTTCTAGTCTTTGCTATTTCAAAGTTGCCAGATACCAATGCAACATTAGTTGTGGTGAAGAGTTGCCATTGATGGCAATTGATTTATGGGAATTTTTGTTTTTACGAGTAAATGGAAATTAATTAATCATATTCCCATAACATTACAAATGAAATCAGTTTTCTAAAACATAAGATTTATCAACTTTTTTTTAATTTTTATAACTTTTTTTAAAAAAACATCTATTCTGTATGAAATGTTCTTCTACTCTTTTTCCTTCTAGCTTTTCCGTAATATGCGTAATTCTTGGGCCGAAGTTGAAAGTCTTGAAAGACAAAAACGCTTTAGAGAAGTCTCTCAATAATTCAATAAATTGTGACTTTCAATAATTTAAAACATACTCACAATGGTCGTGTTGTGGATTATGCTACATATTCCTTGCAATATACAAAATGAAGAAGAAAATTAAACAACCAACAACAAAATAAACTATTCAAAGATAAGTTTTATTTAAAATATATACATAATATATTATTGGAAACGTAAAGCAAATTAGTTTTTTGCTTATAAATTTAAAAATTACACATATAGATTAACACACGTATAATTATTAAATCTAATACATCTAGGATTGCGTTTACATTACGCTCGAAATCTAGTTTAAATTGCATTTCAATCATATGACAATTTAAACTAGATTTTAAAATCTAGTTTGTGTATAATAGTATACAGTACCATTTAGATGGTATGCATTTGCGTAATGTATACATTCGCGTAATGTATACATTTGCGTAATGTAAACGCAATCCAATACTTTAGTATGCAAAAATTAAAAATTTTTGTTTCGTCTTAAAAAAAAAATATATATTTTTTTTTTTTGTTTAATATAAAACTTAATGCGTTGTTTACGAATACAAACATTTATTATTATTAATTTTGAATTATAAAAACAAACAAAAACAATGTTTAATTGTTTTAAATTTATTTTTACATTTTTTTATTTGATTTTTTTTATTGTTTTTTTTTTAGTTGTATAAAGTTAGGTTTTTTCTAAACTAAATAATAAGAATTACACACATAATACTACATGATTTTGTAAAAAAAAAAGGATATATAAAAACTAAAAACATACATACACATTTCAGAAGAATACAATTATATAAATATAAATATACTTTTTAAAACTTAAAAAAAACTAACAAACAGAAATTTTGAACTTTTCTTGTGTTTAAAAAAAAAGAACTGAAAACACAATATCACAAATCGTTGCTAATGCATAATTTTCTAACAAGTTTAAGTATGAATTTTAATTAAAAGAATTTAGAATTTTTGTCATCATTATTTTAAATCATTTATTTTAAATTAATTTAAATTTATTCTTAAACATTTTTTTTAAAGCCTCTTTTTAATATTGTGTTTTTAGTTTTTATTTGACTTCGAAGTGCTACATTTTTTTTTTTTTTAATATTATTTTAAAATTATATATTCATAATAATTGTGTTTTTCTAATTTATTTATAGAAGTGAAATATATATTATATTATAAAGCATATTCTTTAATAATATTAATAAAAAGAAATAAACATACAAAATATCAGAACTGTATTTTGTAATACTGTAATAACAATTTTTTAAAACAAAATTAATGTAAATTTAAACCAATAATTTTTCAAACCATTTAAAAATCGAGAACAAAAGTTCTCAAAACATTTTATATAGACGGCTTAAATGCAAAAGGTCTTAAGTTATAATTTTTTATAGAAGGAAAATTTTGTTAAACTATTATAAAAATTCAGTAGTTAAGTCATGGCAGATTTAGCGATTTTAATATTTTATAGTTGGCAACACTGAAATAATCTGGTAGATTATCCGATAATCTACCAAATTATTAAATTTATTTTACATAAATTTATATTGTCATAATCATCAACAATTTTTTTTTTTTAAACAAGATTAAGATTTTAATCTATGATAATCTGTTTGATTTACTATTTACATTAATGAAAATTAAAATTGGAATGATTATATTTGACACTAATGAAAATAAGCATTTTTTTTTTTACAGATTTAGCGTTTTTAAGCCCACTGATTATGTAAGGCGTAGACGTTTATAGACGTCTTTACAGTAAATTCGTTATAACCACTAGTTTTGCAACAATTAAACAGTCAAGTGAGACTTATATTTCATCATAATTGTATTAGATATGTCAAGAAAATTTGGATTAATATGTAGGCATTTTTACTAAATACTACGCCAACGCCTTGCATAACCAGGGTAATTTTTTTTTTTTAAATATAATCTGGCAAATTATCCGATAGTCTGACAGATTTTAAAATTTATTTTCTATGGGCAATCTTGCAAATTTTACAAGTTCATTGCCATAATCAGCCATTATATTGTTAAATCAAGATTATGTCTGTAATGGAAATAGCCCATAAAACTGAAGATCGCATAGCTTTTAAAAACTTGATTGTGATTGTTTATGTTGTTAAGACTTTTTGCATTTTAATTGATGAGATTTTTTCTAATGTATGTAATTCTTATAAATTTGGTAAATTGTCTAACATTTCATATTTTTCTAAATCTTTTACAATATCACACATTCTTCTCTTAAATATGGGCAATGTACGTTCACTTAATATATCATACTCTTCCAATAGCTCCAAACGTTTATTTGCAGCTTCTGATCTCTCAGTAAGCCTGGGTTCTTCATCTGAATTATCTGATACAGGTATATCACGTATAGCCCCAGCCACTTCATTTAAATCTGGCAATTCACTGGTATTAGCTATAAAAAATGGTATGGAAAAAACTGCCATACACAAACCATAAATACCAAAATCTTTTAATTGTTGTCGAAATATTGCTTTTGGATAGATTTCGTCAATATTTAAATCATAAAATTGTATTTGTTGCGTTAAGGTTTCATAATAAATATCCATAAATTCTTCAAAATGTTGATTACGTAAATCTTTTTCAGTGCAGGCATATAGATAATGGACCAAATCCAGTATTGGCGATGCATAACGTGATAATTGAAAATCAATTAATTTGGCGGAGGTAGCTTGTTGTTGGGACTACAAAGGAAAAAAAATAATAATATACTATGTTCGGCAAAATAGAAAAAAAAAAACAAAATCCAAATCGAAATTGCCCTGTAAAAACACGAAGGTGTACGGCGCACTTTGTTTTTACCGGTAAGGTGGTACGGTCTAGTAAACAGGTATGTTTAGTTAATTCCCTAGGGAATTAAGCGAAAAACTTAAGTCCTTAGGGAATTAAGCGAAAAAGTTAACTCCTTAGAATTTAAGCGAAAATGTTTAGTCCTTAGAGAATTAAGCGAAAATTTTATGAATTCAAGAGGAGTTAATTTCCTGACTAAAAATTGAATTAACTAGATTTCAATGAATTCCCTTGCTAAATTATTTTTAAATTTTATAAATTAATTACAAAATTCTTTTAAGATAAATAAAATTAAAAAAATAAATTCATTCAATTCCTTAAGTTTGATTAGGGAATTAATTCCCAAAATATTACTTCAGTTCAAAAAAAAAAAAATAAAGAATTAGAGAATTAATCCTTCAATGCGGTGTTTCAGACTTAAGTAATAGTTTTCGATAGATTACTTACATTATATTTATATAAAACATTGTTATTCCAAAAATCACCATGACAAATTACAGCATATGGTGCTACCTTCCTGCCATCGACACATTTTAAACATATTTGTTTGAAAAATTTCTCCAACTTTTGTAAAACTTCTTTTTGCTTCTGTGAAGTGTTTATATCTTGTTCCAACATTATTCTTGTGTTTCGTATATATTTTTTACCAAATTCCACTGTTAATGGTTCCATGTTTTGTGTAAAAAGATTATCACTCATTTCTGCGATTAATGCTTGAAATATTTGTGGTTTTTTGTTTTGTAATATAAAAGACATGGCATGCATTTTGGCAATGGAACGAAATGTTTCAAATACTATATCGCATGTAGGCATTTTTGAACGAGGATTTTGTTTATAATCACTTAATGTTAAATCTTCAAATATAATAAATTCGTCGTCTAAATCTAAACAGCTATACAAAATATCAGGTACTAAATCAAAGGTACAATTATTATTGCAGTTATTGTCACTATTACAATTTAACTCCACTAATCTTTCCTGTTCAAGTGCATAGAATTGTTTAAATACTTGTTCATACATAAATACTTCTCGTGTGTACAAATCAACAATACGACTATGATCACGAAATGCGGGATTTTTAGGGGAAATTTTTAATATATTTATTATTTCCTTGGTATCTTCCGTTTCCGTTTTATGGGATTTCAAACACACTTGGTATATTGAACCATATAAATTCTCACCAATACCAGATACCGGCCGGGCGGTTAATTCATAAGAGAGTATACCTCTCTCTAAAGCTATTTGTTTATATGCTTGTAAAATATTTTCTGAGAATTTTGATACGTCATCTGTGTTAGTGGAAGTAAGTGTATTGGATGACGACGACGCATTGTTAATGTTATTTGTATCAGCCATGTTAGCAAACAAAAAATGTTTGTTAAAAATTTAATTTTTTTGGTTTACCCGCTTTTAAATAGTTGCGCTACGTGCTGTTGCTTTCTAACGAACTGTCGAGGTTGGCACTATTTTGTTGAGGTATTTATAGTATTTTTATAGTTGTACACATTGGACGGTTAGAAAAGCTTGCCACGATTTATATGGCAGTATCTTGAGTACTCAATAGTTTTTTTTTTTTTTATTGTTATTTTGAGCTACTGCTTTATTTGTAATGGGCGGGGAGCGGGGGTTTCTTCTAAATCTATATAATAAACACATTAGGGATTAAAAAGATTTTTACTAAAAATAAAAAATTATTAATAATTTTTGTTATGTAAAATAATTATTTGCCATATTATACATTTTTTTTAAAGACTTAATTGCTGAAAGTCTAGTTAAAATTTAAGCCACAGTTACACTAAAATTTTATAGGGGATACAAAAAACATTATGAACTAATTATACTGGGATTTAAACCGACACATTTGTTGTTGTTTACCATATACAATTTAAATTTAATTGTTGGATACATTTTAACGGTACTTCGTCTTATTTTGCCTTAAATAGAATATTTTTCTTAATAATGTGTTCGAAAAGATAGGTATTTAACTATCGTTTCACGTTTGTCTATCGTTTTTTCTTACAGAATCCTAGGCTTTGATAAATCAACTTTAAAGTTTAACAGTTTTTAAAAATTATATTAATATCTTTGGCTTGATAATGCCATATCCCGTTAAAATTTAACCACATGTTAAATTCAACATTTACATAAATGGGAAATAACAATAAATGTGTCAGTTAAAATCCCACGGGACATTGTAATAATGGGACTCAGGGATGGAAAAAATGGTACAATTGTACTTTTTTTGGTACATTTTTAGCTTGGTTGGTACCGTGGTACTAACACGGCTCATTTAGTACAATTTGAAATTTTTTAAAATTTTTAACTTATAACTAGATAAAACAACATAACATAAAGTTAACTTTTTTTAAAAGCAACTTTAAATTAAAAACCTGTTTTTATTTATTCAGCTACTATAGTAAAAAATAAAGTCAGTTTTAAGTTGAACCGGCTCTAAATTGGTGTCACCTCAAATGTACCAAATGTGGCAACATTGAACAGCTGATTTTAAATAACCTCTCAAAACAAAAAAAGTGTATTATTGTTAAAAAGCTATTAAATGCCTTTAAATTTTTTAATAGCAAATCCTGAAAAGGTTAAATAAATTTTGTTTCACCCCGTCAATTTAATTTTTTTTAAGTCTTTTTAGTGTCTAAGCAAATCTGACTCAATACGATAAAATTGCTTAAAAAAAAGCGAAAAAATTTTGGTACCGTAAGGATCGAAAAAGTACAATTTGTTTGTCTGGTTGGTACAATAACAGAAAACATACTTTCCATCCCTGATGGGGCTTAATGTTCAAAAAAAAACTCAATAAAATCTAAAAAACTGGCTATTAAATTTCTTTTATAGAAAAGCCTTAACTTGATTTATTCCTCTAGAGGTGAAAGGATATAAAATTTCTTTATGTGCAATTTTCAATACTGTCAACAGCAATATAAAAAATTGCATTTAAGGAAATTTAATATCCAACATTTTTTTCAAATTAAATTAGGTTTAATCCATCACCTCTAAAGAAATAAAAAAAATCGACTTAGGTTCCTTCTTTTCAAATTATATGCAAGGTGGGTGGTTTATGAGCTAAAATTTCTGGAATTCCAGGCGAAAATTTCTAATGCCCAGATTCTGTAAGGCGATCGACGATGATCGTTCGTTTTCGAAGTTAACTTTTTTATTGTTTTAAACCAAACTGTTGAATTATACGAGGCAAAATTACTATTTTTACCAAATGATTTTTTTTTCACATGAAAATTGTGAACACGCAAATTTATTTTTAGGTAAAAAGTGTCATTTTGGGTTTATTTCAATTTCACAATTTAAATTATGCTTTAAATTCTTTTAAAGTTATTATGAATTTTTTATCACAGGGAAAACAATTTACTATGCTTAATGTGGTAGATATTTAAATTAGAAAGTAGACGATAAACTATAATTGTCTTATAGAATCTAGGCACTGGATTTGTCAAGTGGAAATGGGCTATCATCTTGGCGATTTTCCCACTAATGGAGCGTTTTTATTTATTTATTAGTTCATAGAGTAATACAAAAGCCATCCAGGCCAAAAAACGTATTACATAGCAAAAAAAACCTGAGCAAGAACTTAAAACTTATAACAATAAAAAATATATGCATAAAAAAATAAAAATTATATAACACACCATAAAATTAGACTTGTTGGCTCCCCAGCCGTAGAATAAAAAATGTATCAGACAAAAAATAAATGGACAAAATTAAATTAAAAGTCCGATCAGTCAGAAAAGCAACCCATAGAATAATAAGAATTACAAAACCAATGCAGCACAAAAGCATTAATTATACAGCCACACCCACAAGGTGCTCCAAAAGTTTGAGTCGAAAAACATTATTAGAATGGGAGAAAATACGCAGTTGATAAGGCAATCTGTTCCAGAGACCAGCAATCCTAAAAACAAATGATCTACGAAAAATTTATTGAAGGTCACGGATAAGATGTTACCAAGGCAGATTTTTACTAGAAATTATGATGTTATCATCTTCGAGAGACGCATTTGGACCAGCAAATCTTGAGAGCGCGAACAGGGATCACAGGTTTGGTTCACTGACGGCTCGAAACAGATCAATGAAGATACGGGTGCATGCGTCTGTGGACCCAATTTTCAACGTGCCCTTCCTATGGGCAAGTATCCGTCCATATTCCAGGCGAAGATCTTTGCCATCTTTGTATGCACAGCAGTGTCTTAGAAGGGCTACAAGGGGGGCATTTATTTATATTTTTTCGGACAGTCAAGCGTCACTCAGGGCATTGTTGCCCTATGACGTGTCGTCTAAGCTTGTCCTAAACTGCATTGAGTATCTCAATATACTTGGTGGATCCAACAAATAGATTCTTACCTGAGTTCCTGGGCACGAGGGGCATGCGGGCAACGAATGGGCCGACAAGTTGTGGAACTGCGGGGCCCTTCGTCACTTCTTTGGCCCTGAACCTTTCTGTGGTATATCAGAGAAAAACTTAGGATTTGGAGGGAATCCAATGCCATTGAGTGCTAAAAAGCTACTATTGGTCAGCTCTAAGCCAAGAGATTCAAAGTCCCATCTAGTGGAAAATCCAGGAGACTTTTTTTTGTGAACATTTGAGGATCAGAGGTCTGTCTGACTCAGATACTTGTAGGTTCTGTGAATTGGACGCTGTTACAGCAGAGCATATATTCTGCGTATGTCTTAGGCTTCGCACAGGAGACTACAACTCCTTGGTGGATATACGTTATCCCCCTTCGAAATTTGGAAATCTGTGCCTAGTAAGGTGACTGCCTTCATTGGAAGCCTCAATATTTAGGGCAGAGAATTAGGCTGCACAAAAGATCAACATCTTTTGGTCGCGGTGCATAGGACCTTTCTAATCTGGTGACGGAGGTCATGTTTTTAGTATTTTTTAAATTACAAAAAAAAAACTGGAAAAGCCAACATCATAATAGCTTGAAGGATTTGGTTTCTTAGAGCCACCTTATTTTGTTAGCGTCAAAGCTGAATGCTACTTGTGATCTAATAGTGGAACATCAGTTGCTTTTTTAAGAATAACAAAAAAGATGAAGAATTTTCAAAAACTCAACTTTAAGCAACTGTTTCAAAATACAGAACATTCGTTAGTTGTTTTTTTTTTTATAAATAACTGTAAAGTTGTTTTGAATTTTCCATAGAAAAACAACTGTAGTTGCAGTTAAAAATAAAAAACTCTATTGATTACGACACAAGCCACAGTATTGTAGTAAACTTTAAACCTTGTTGAGTTGGAGTACATGTACTCTCCCTGCACCTTTAACTATGGCCATAAAAATACATAATGGTAATACTTATTTACTCCAAACAAATTACTAAAATCTTGGGACAAATTTATTTGGTTGAATTTTTTTATTTGCCTCTTATAGGTATTATAGAGCCAAGCTGGTAGAATATTACACAAGCATTTAAATGACCAGGAATTGAAATATGTTTGATTACGGCCAATTCATAATATCTACATTTCTAAACAATGCATTTTTAACCTTGGCATAGGGAAAAAGTTTTTTGAACTTATATTATTGTTACGTCAATTTAACCGCAAATATTATTTATCAATTGAAAAATATTAGTTTTTTTTTTTAGAATAACATCTAATACACAAATGTCTTTATCGCCAATTATTCTCTAACGTTTATTTTAATAGGAATGTGTTTTATAGCGCAATGAACTTCAAATAATAAAAAAAACTACCCATAGTGATAATTGCATGACAATTGATTTCAATTATTTAACTTTTTCACAAAAGGAGAAGTGCATTCACCTTTAATACTATTTAGAGAACACCCCCTTAAAGGGGTTAAAAGTTTCCTAATAAAAAACTTATAATTCTCTATGAAATATAGAAAGCTTCGTTCTCTCTTAAATAAATGCAATGATCTCCAACTAAAAATAAAGCTTTACAACTCGTATTATTCGTAAACAACAAATACCAAACAATTTTTTTTTGCATTTGTTATTTTTATAAATACAGTGCCACCTTGTTTAACGCAACACTCAATTAAAATTATTTAAATTGCTGACACGGTTAACGTATTTTTTTTTTCAAATTTCTCAGGCCAACAATTAGTCTTAACGCTTAACGTTACTTATGTCAAATTTGTAGGGGAATGATACAAGCCAACGCTGATTGCTTGTCTGAATTTATATAAATTGCGTTAAACGGGGTTGCACTTTATATTTTTCTATTGATAACGAACACATTTATGAGATACTATGATTGTTTTTAATTTTGCACTAATATGTGTATGTTTAGAAATTTGTCCTTGAATTAGTGCAATGACCATTTTTTCCAACCACGTGCAGTTATGGTTAAGCTTTTCATAATGATCTTCTCTGGCTGTGGCTCTCTAATTTGGCAAAAGTTTTTCTATATAAAATTGCATTGGTAGAGGTTAGATTAAACTTGAAATTGGCTCGATACAAATAAATATTAACGTTGTTATGGATGTCTATCTATATAGAAGATGTATTATATAAAAAGTTTAGAAAATTTGGCCTTGAATTCGGATATTGACCGTATACTATTTTCTAATACAAAAAAAAAACATGCTTGCAAATGTGTTTTTTTTTTATCAATTTATTGTTCATAAATATATTCCAAAATTTAAAAAGAGATTACACTTAAGAATTTCTTTTGGTATTGCCATGCATATTATCGAGTAAAACGTTTAACCGCTTTACCTTGCATTAAATTAAATTTTTTTAAAAAAATTTAAATTAAAAAAAACCCATGACTTTCCGGTTACTTTTAGCCGAGGAAAATAAGTGTTTTGTAAGGAGTTACATCAGTGGTCGGCAGAATGAGAGAATATGAATGTATTGCTGTTTTATACAGCAAGAAATTATTTTATCTTTCTAGATAAATGAATGAATGAATAAATTAATAATATTCATTGAATTAAAATAGTGCATGTTTTTGTTTTCTCTATTATAAAAAATAAAAATAATTCATAATAATGATAATAATAATTTTTTGATTGCATACAAGGCACTCTGCTTCATTTAATATATTTCAAGAAAATAAAATTCTTCCACTTAACGTTCCACATTTTTAATTTGAAATGTAAACGAAAAAAAAAAATATAGACATAAAAATACCTATAATAAAAAAAAAACAAATTTTTTAGAGTGTACTTTTTTTCTTCAACAAAGCGGTATATACTTGCTCTGTTGAAAGTTAGCGTACTACTGAATGAAATAATTGTATTTTTTGTGCTCTTAGCTGTGATATTTGTTGAAATTCGTCTAGTGTATGTGTTAATTGCCGATTGTGTTCGGCCCCTGAGTGCTTTGAGTGTCGATCACTGAATTACATCGATGGTTATTTCCTTGTTAAAGGTTGAAGGTTTTGCTGGAATCAGAATAGAAACCCTATTCACATGGACGAGATTTAGTCAACTTGAAGATTTGTTGCATTATCGTTCGTACCATCTCACTTAAATTTGACGAAATAATTTATAAACCCCGTCAATTATTTTTTAAAAGAAACAACCACAAAAGGTTTTATTTTTAGTTTTTATAAAAAACAAAAAAAAATGTTTGTATTTAATAGTGAAGTTTTTCTGAAATAGAATTGACTATTCTGAAATACAATTGACTATTTCTGAAATACATTTGACTATTTCTGAAATACATTTGACTATTTCTGAAATACAATCGACAATTTTTGAAATACAATTGACTATTTCTGAAATACAATTGACTACTTCGGAAATACAATTGACTATTTCTGAAATACCATTAACTATTCTGAAATACAATTGACTATTTCCAAAATACAATTGACTATATCTAAAATACAATTGACTATTTCTAAAATGCAATTGACTATTTCTGAAATACACTTGACTATTCTGAAATACAATTGACTATTTCCAAAATACAATTGACTATTTCTAAAATACAATTGACTATTTCTGAAATACAATTGACTATTTCTAAAATACAATTAACTATTTCTGAAATACAATTGACTATTTCTGAAATACCATTGACTATTCTGAAATACAATTGACTATATCTGAAATACAATGACAATTTTTTAAATACAATTGACTATTTCCAAAATACAATTGACTATATCTAAAATACAATTGACTATTTCTAAAATGCAATTGACTATTTCTGAAATACACTTGACTATTCTGAAATACAATTGACTATTTCCAAAATACAATTGACTATTTCTAAAATACAATTGACTATTTCTGAAATACAATTGACTATTTCTAAAATACAATTAACTATTTCTGAAATACAATTGACTATTTCTGAAATACAATTGACTATTTCTGAAATACAATTGACTATTTCTGAAATACAATTGACTATTTCTAAAATACCATTGACTATTCTGAAATACAATTGGAAAAGGTGTATTTCCAAATAAAAATTTTCTTTTTCGATCTTTTAAATTCCCTAATTATAAGCTTATACTGAATTTTCTGTTTTCAAATTCCATACAAATTTTAAATGAAAAACTTGAAAAAAAACGAAATACGTATTCGGCTTCTGTATGCACGTATTATAAGTGGAATAGTAATAAGGATAACTCCGCTACAAAATTTGGTGAAAAAATATTATTCTTCCGCCACATTTACTTTAGACAGAAACAGAATTAGTTTAATATTAAATTATGAAGGTGACATATTTGGACATAGTCAGTGACGTGGTGGTAAATTTTACCCCTTTTAATTTTACTAAAAAAAATTATATTCAAAAATGATTTTCTTCATAGCCTCTTTTTATAAGCAAATATTACTTTACCACCACCTCCACCGTTAAAGGTTAAGGGACTTGAAATTAAAATTTTTTAAAATTAAAAATTTGTATTTCTAAAACCTCGTCTCATACCAAACCAATGCTTAAAGGCACTTAAGCCACTTATGTATTAGGCTTTAAATTGAAATTGTTATCTGAAAAACTACTCCACTGATTGGGATTAAATTAGTACCGCTAAAAATACGGCTCTTATAATGTAGGACTATATAATATATTGTCTTTAACAAATCTCGTTATAAGTTAATTCAAGATTTTTTTAAAGCGTATTTTCAGAAAATGCCTGAGAATTAATACTTTAAGCTTAATTTTAAAGTTCAATGTAGCTTCATAGCTTTACAAGTAAAGAAGATATTTATAGTTATACGATGATATTTCGTAAACTTAAACTAATTTCGTTATAATGATTGCGATATACGTCCTAGGTTGTGTTAGAAACGTTAAGCGTATTTCATCGAACCCTATCAACAAATTACTTTATTTCGCTGGGTTTTATTTTTCAAAAGAAATGTATTTTTAAACCAAAAAAAACCTTATACATATTTAATTTTATAACTGGTATAACTGTGATCTTCGACACCATCAACATCTAATCCATCAACAAATCACTTTATTTCGCTATGTTATATTTTGCAAAGGAAAATTATATTTTCAAACCAAAAAATACCTTCCAGTTTATTTATTTTTTGTAAGATGGAAATTTTACTTAAATTTCTTTTTTTTTTTTTTTTGAGAAAAATACAAAATTGATTTTTTTTGTTCTTTAATTGGCGTCAGCTAAGTCAGGATTTAAAACTGTTTTTTTTATGTTGATTACGTTTTTAAACATTTTTTGCAGAAAAATACATCACTGAACATTCCCAGTAAAGGAGGAACTGTAAAATTAAAAAAAATAATAATAAACCTTCTAATGCCCAAGACCAATAAAAACTGGTTTTTACATTTAAATTAGAATTGGTTTATTAAAGCAATATTATTATATCACTAGAAAACATAATTAACTACTTGTTGCTTTTCAAACTTTGCTTGCTGTACAAGCAAACGAGTATCAACCGAGAAGGATGAAAAACAAAATTTCGATAATTTGAAAAAAAAAAATTAATATTTTAAAACCACAAATAAATATAAGAAAAATCGTCAAAAGTGTATTTATTGATAATAAGTTTTCACTTGTAAAATGAGTTACTATTTTTGCTCCAAGACTCACAGGATTTCGCTAGAACACTTTTTACGATAGTCGTCTCTCTAGCTCAAAACCTAGCTAACAGTTTCTTTTTGAAGAAGAGTTAGTAGTAGTAAGCAAACCTAAACAAAAACCCTTTTGATGTTTAGTGTTAATTTTGAGATTTTCAAAAACCGAAAAATGCCATAACTTCTTAAATAACAACACTAGATGAATAAATTTTGCTATGAAATTTTCTATGACTGATAACAAAAACAGAAATTGTTAAGTCTTTATTGTGCTCCATCGTCTAACTAAAGCGATAAATAAACATTTGAATTTTTTTGTTTGCCAAAATAAGTTTTTAACGTTTATCATCGCTTTTAGATAAAAGAGCATTAGAGGGTTAATTTGATTTGTAATAAAAAAGAAAAGAAAAAAATAAGAAAGCCAAAAGGTAACACATTAAAAATATGTAACATATGTATTAGAGTTTTGCTAAATGTAACAACATCTTCAATATGTCTTCTCTTAAAAATTCGTCTCTTCAACTAATCTTCCCTTTTCAATATTAAAGTTGTATCTTATTAAGGCGGTAAAGTTTATGTTTTTTGAAATATTTGTTACTAGTTTTGGTTAGATCACAAATATATTTTTTTTTTTACAAAAATAAACAAACTCTTGTTTTCAAGTCTAATTTCTACATCAAAACTAAATTATGAATTATAAGGTCCATTCGTCTACTTTTCTTAGTCCAGTGAGTAGGACAAATTTACATTTAAAAAGAAAAAGTCCAGTGAGTAGGACAAATTTACATTTAAAAAGAAAATTATCAAAAAAAAAAAAAAAGTACGACAGCGGAAAATTTCCAATAGTTTACAAGTTTGTTAAACAGCTAATTGTAAAACCAAATGCAAAAATAAATTATAAACGGTCGTTATAGAAAAAAGGGTTGTTTCTTGATGTAAAATATTAAGTAGAAACATTTTAGAAGGTTTTCTTTTCCATAATAACATTTTTATTTGTGTTTACAAAAATTTATCATGTTTTTCAATCATGTTTTTCTGCTTAAAAATTCTTGCTGGCTAAAATTTTTCCAGTAAAAATGTGCAAACTTTCAACATCAAACTGTCTTTTGAGACTTTAAGCTATTATTATAATTTTTTTAAGTGTATTCTTATAAAATTTTGCAAAATTAATATAGGTTATTTATTAGTAGCAACATTTTTAAGTTTAAATATTATGTAAAGTACAAAGTCCTTAAATTGTATTACATATGTATATCCTGTCATTCGCTATAGTAAGTATACTCAGAAAAAAAAGTTAGTAGAAAAATTTGTAAACGGTTTTCAATCCCACTCTACTATTTTTGTACTGATTTTTAGTAAAAAATTATTATTTAGCAAATCTTTTTGCTATTTAGATTTTACAAATTACAGAATTTTTACAGAATATTTACAAATTTTTGTTGCTAATTTCAGAAATCATTTTTCAAGTTTTTGAAAACCGATTTGCTAAAATTAGCAAAAAATATTACTAATTTTAAAAAAAATGGATATTGAAGGAAATGTTATTTCTAATTAAAACTTACACCTACAAACTTAAATTTCCTTAAAATGTTACATATATTAAAAAAGGGATCGGAAGTGAAGATATCGACTGATGTCTAAAAAAAGGACATCCACTTAAAATAGCACTAAAAAGGTTTTTTAGTTCTAAAAATCCGCCCTAAAAACAATTAAAGTTTGACCTTAAAAGTAAAAAAAATATTGACTAAAATATTTTTCAAAACAGAAATTACCAAATAAAAATAAAATGATTAATTCGTTTGTTTTAAAAATATATTCAAAATTTTTAATGCTCGATAAGAAAAATAAATTCAAAGCTTTTTACTAATATTAATAAAATTTAGTAAATTTTTTTTGCTGATTTTAGCAAACAGATTTTAAATTCCACTTTACAAAAAGTATACTAAAATTTAGTAGCGGCTACTAATTTTTCTACTAATTTCATTGTACTACACGTCAGCAGACATGTGTTGCTAAGATTAGCAAAAAATACCGCTGGGCTCAAATTAGCAGAATTTCCCGTAATAACAGCAAAATTTTCAGTTGCCATTACAGACTTTTTTTGGTGAGTGTAAAGGTGAAACAATTCTGTAAAAGTTTAGCCAGTGCCCTGTTCTAAGTTCAGAAATTTTCTTATTAAAATGGAATGATTAATTTTAGAACTGTTTATGTGGATTCGAAACACCAAACAACAGCACCGAAAAAGCAGAAATGGAAACAAGTTGAATGTATAATAAAGGGTGGTTAAATTTTAAGGGCCGATGTTGATTTTGAATAAAACACAAATTATTTGGGAAATTATTGTCATTTCCTTTTATTATGATAATATGGTATGGTTCAATTGTGTATGGAACAAAATATCGACCAATTGGCCGCCGCGACCTCGGCGGCACACCTCCATCCGATGGTCCAAATTTTCGATGATGCTGAGGCATAATTGAGGTTCTATGTCGTTAATGTGCCGAATTATCTCATCTTTTAGCTCTTGAATTGTTGCTGGCTTATCGACGTACACCTTTTCTTTCAAATAACCCCAAAGAAAGAAGTCCAACGGCCACATCGCCACCACGTGAGATAACACGGCCATTGAATTTGTCGCGCAAAAGAGCCATTGTTTCGTTAGCTGTGTGGCAAGTGGCACCGTCCTGTTGAAATCAAATATCGTGCAGATCCATATCCTCAATTTCTGGCTTCAAGAATTTCGTTATGATCTCGCTATAGCGAACACCGACGGCGAGTCGAGGTTGACGGCTATTCTGCCACACTATCGCGAACAACAGCAATGTTTTTCGCAGAACGAACTTGGCGAGCATGCACAGGTGTTATCTCATTTCCTACAGACCCGATTTGCAGAAATATGTGCACAATTATCCCGATTGTGGGACAACGCCCATTTTCATAAAAAAGCCTGAATAACTTTATCGCGTTGCTCGATTGTGTATCTTTCCATGGTTCAAATTGAGTTAGTCGAATGAAATGCAGAAAAAAACTTTACGTTTAGGTGTGGTTCACATTCAACATCGGCCCTTAAAATTTAACCACCCTTTATTATCTACAAAGTTCATTAAACCTTAATTGAAAATAATTTATCATGCACTCATTATAAAAAATGACACTTTCACTTTTTAGTTTAAAAAATATTTTTGGAAGTATTTAATACCATTTTTTTTATTACATAAACATTCGACTACTAAAAGCTTCAATGAACTTATCTTTTTTTTGTGTATTGCTTTCATTAGGTCTTTTGGTTAGTCGGTCATGTACAAAATTCGAAGAGTTAAAAAAGTAGGTTGAAACTGTTTGTTTTAATTTTTGTTGATCCAACTTTGGTGGAGGTCAATAAACTTTTGGTAAATCAGTCTTTATTTCAAAATATTTTATTTTATTTGCATTTAAATATAATAGGTTTTAGATGTTTTTTCTCACACCTTCATTTATTCATATAAATTATTTTTTTTTTAATTTGATAAAACCCGTATTACACTTGCTTGATTACTTGGCTTAAGTGACTTAAGCTTTCTTTTAGTATAAAACAAAATTTTTACGAAAAAAAAATTTATTTTAAAAAATTTTGAATTTCTGTTTCAAATCGATACCTATCTTAAGTCACTCAAGCTAATTCTGTTTCTGTATTAAAAATACACTCAAAAATGTTTGCCAGTAAATATAATTGCGAAATGAGAAAACTTTGAATTAAAAAATAAAATTATTTATAATTTTTTGAATAATTTGTACCGGAAAATATTTCAGTTTCCTTCTAAATTGGAGAGAAAATTATCAATATATTCTTGTAAGCTCAGTTTATTTGAAATTTGAAAATTCTTTTAAATAAATTTTAAACCATATTTTCAATTTGCTCTTTCTTACAGGGCCTTTAGAATAAAAGCGGTAAATTTTGTTATATTGTTAGTGATGTGAACTCAATAAATGAAGCAGAGCCCCGAATAACGTTGTAAGCGACAAAATTGAAATTGTCGAGAAATCGAAACAACGTTTTAGAAGTTGTAGGTGTATCCCACTGACACTTCTTTAGATTGAATTTTGACAACGAAATCCTGCATAATTTTGCCTAATTTCATTTTTAAGTCAAAAAAGAGAGTAATCTGGGAAAAAACAGGTTTTGTAAAAATTGTCGCTTAAAACGTTATTCGCGGCTCCGCTTCAAATGTAAAATTGTTGCAGTATAAATGGGTAAGTTTTTAAAAATATTTTCACTGACAAAAGATACAAAATAAAGAGAATGTAAAAAGTAGTCCAAATACAGGTATCACAGCACTCACTTTGGAAATAGTTTTGCAATATTTCCAAACGTTGTTTAAACGCAAAGTGACTCATTTTAGTTCGCGGAGGTATGACACTGACTGATAGTCAATATTTCGAACAGAAAAAAACCATCAGTTTCATAAAAACATATGATTTAAAAAATACCTGTATTTGGACCGCCCTGTGGATTCATTTTTTTTTTTTTTTAATATAATGTAAATGTTTCATACGAATTTAAATATTTATAGAATTTTTATGTAGGTATAAACTTAGCTTTTTATAAATTATTACCAAGTCTTTAAAATTTTTAGATTTTTTAAAAGAAAACAATTATTATAAATATATTTAAAATTTGATAAAATATTAAAAATTACAATAGCCAACAAATGCATAATATGTTTGTTAAAGAGTTTGCATTTAACTAAAATTTTTAGTGGAAAAACATAAAAATTGCAAATATTTTTAATTCTTTACAAAACCTGGGCTTTAAAGGATTTTACATTAACCGTAACCGCATAAGAAAATTGTGCGGTTACGGTTAAAACCGAAATGCAAACTCTAGTTTGTCAGTAAAGGTATTGCAGGTCACACAATACGAATAAATTGTCTTTTTAAAAGAAAATTGAGCCGATAGCCTATGTAGCTCCTTTATTTATATAAGATTTATAATTGTGAATCTAATAAATAATAAAAAAAATTGAGATTTATTTGCGTCACCCATACAGGGAAATAGTAGATTGGGGTAGGCGACCTATAAATTGTCCTTAATATTTCAATCTGGCATCATTCGTTTTTGGCCTGTTATCATTTTTTGGTGAATAGTACAAATTAAGAAAAAGTTGAAATAAACAAAGCTCATTGAAAAAAAAATATAAAAATTGAGTGAAAATTTCTAATTTTATAAAAATTCTTAAATAAAACGTGAATAATTAAAGCATAGTGTTTGTAAGTATTAAAACTACAACATGTCCAACAGTAATACGGACACTGGTGATACTTTTCTATCAAATGATATAAATCAATGTATAACAGAAACTTCACTACCAACTAATGAACCTGTAACACCCAAGGGAAAGTTAATACTCAGCAATATTGAGCCCATAGAATGTGTTACCTTAATTAGCGATGACTCGGATACAGAACCATCACCCAAAAGAAAACCAGCGACGGTAGCTAATGTGAATATTAGCGGTATCAAAAAGTTTACCGGCGATGAAGATTCCAATGATGCGCAAAGAACCGCAGACGAACGACGTACTAGCAGACGCATTAAGCCTAGAGTAGATTATACTAATAAAGCTAATGTTAGCAATGCAGATGAAAAACCGTCAACACCATCTTTAAATATGGGAAATTCTGGACAAAGTTCAAATACTGAGAAAAAATCGGAAAATCGCAATAAAAAATCTGATACCGTGAGGACTCCATTTGTCAAAGATATTACAGATCCAAGAGAAGCTGCTGCCGCTGCAGCAGAAGCCTACAAAGAAGTTTTAACTGGCCTAGAAGGGGCTGCATTCCAATCACGACTGCCATTCGATAAAATGACTTCTAATGAGGCTGCCTGTTTTCCAGATATTACTAAAACTGGGCTGGTAGCTCAAAGAGTGTTCCTAAATGTACGTAATCGTATTTTGCAAATGTGGATCGAAAATCCCAAACAACAATTAATTTTAGAAAATGCTCTCAAAGATATGGAACCTCCCTTTGATAGTGATCCGAATTTGGTAAAACGGGTACATTCCTTTTTGGAACGTCATGGTTTTATAAACTTTGGTATATTTAAACGTTTAATCACTATACCAGCTAAAAAGTTGGGAAAAGTTATAGTTATAGGAGCCGGTATTTCTGGTCTTGCAGCTGCCCAACAATTACAACAATTTGGCATGGATGTTATTGTTTTAGAAGCTAGAGATCGTGTTGGTGGACGTATCGCTACATTTCGCAAACATAATTATATTGCCGATTTGGGTGCCATGGTGGTGACTGGTGTTTGGGGCAACCCTATGACTATATTAAGTAAACAAGTTGGTATGGAAATGGTTCCTATACGTCAAGCCTGTCCTCTATATGGGGCTGGTGGTAAACCAGTACCCAAACATAAGGATGATATGGTAGAACGAGAATTTAATCGTCTTTTAGAATCAGCCAGTTATCTATCGCATCAGCTCGATTTCAATTATGCCGGCAATAATCCCGTTTCTTTGGGCCAGGCTTTAGAGTGGATTATTAAGTTACAGGAAAAATCCGTTAAAGAAAAACAAGTTCAACATTTAACCCAGCTTTGTGAAGCACAAAAATCCATATTGGAAAATCAAACGAAAATTTCCGAAGTTTTATCAAGTATTAATCATTTAAAAAAACTGCATGCTAAATTACTACGTACTCGTCCTCCACGTAATGGAGAGACAGATACTTTATTTATCCAGCATGAATTTGAAATACGTTCCACTTCATACGAATGGACAAAAGCTAATAAACTATATGAGGAGTTATTGAAAGAAGATGAAATATTACAGAATAAGCTTAAAGAATTGGAATCCAACCCGCCAAGGTAGGTGCATGTACCATTACTAATAGACATAACACGAATATTCGAAATATAAGATGTTTTTACTATTCGGACGAATACCGTAGAATATCACTATTCCGCCGAGTTATTCCTTTAAAGTATAATGAGTAGATTTCCAAATAATTTATTTTTCTAATGTCCGTCATTTCAAGCAATAGATACCTACCAATGCTTTTTGGTTTTTGTTTGTCAACACCGTAGGTATCTAAGCACTGGTCGGCTAACTTATCTAAAATAAAGATAAATTTTTTGGTGCGAGATAACGAAGTAGATTTTTAACCTTAACAACGAGTAAAATTTACAAAATATTAAATTGACCACATTTTTAGATAAGTTAGCCGATCCAAATATATAGTATATCTTAGTGCTGTAACCAAAATTCAATAGGACCACGAGATGGCAAATGTTGTATTGATGATTTTTTTATTCTTGATTTGGTTCATTTTGAAACAAAATCTTTTCGCAGGGAGGAAAACTAGGTGTTAAGTTGGGGTGTGTTGGACAAGCACTGAAGCAAGTCCATGGCGTTCAGACTAAAGAAAAAAATTGTTCATTGTACCAAGTATGGTTGCCACATTACAAAAGTCAAACAATTTGACATCCTGAAAAAATAAAGAACCACTTTTTAGTCCTATGAAATCTGACTTGTTTTTCAAAACTGTAAATTTTTTATTGATGTTCCCATCAATATTGAGATTTTTTCCTATTCAACATTTTGTAATTTGAAAGACTAGAGGCCAGTTAATAAATTTCAATATTCCACTCTGTTTAATAGTATACATGTTTAGTTAACTAACGCCATCAGTATCACTTCTAGTTTTTAATTGTTTAATATTCTTAATTGTCCTACATATTTCTACTGGGTTTAGTTTTTTTTATTTTTAATGGTCCTAAATTTTACTTTTATTATTTTGCATTGTTGTTTTTTTTTTTTTTAATACTGATATATTTTTCAATTTAAATTTTTCATTTTAGTGATGTTTATTTGTCATCAAAAGATCGCCAAATTCTTGATTGGCATTTTGCCAATTTGGAATTTGCCAATGCTACACCCTTAAGTAATTTGTCTTTAAAACATTGGGACCAAGATGACGATTTCGAATTTATTGGCAATCATACCACCGTGCGTAATGGTTACTCCTGTGTACCAATCGCTCTAACCGAAAATCTGGATATACGTGTTAACACTGCAGTTAAAACTATTAAATACTTTCCAACTGGAGTTGAAATTGTTACGGAAAATTTAAAAACTAATAATTCATCTGTTACCTACAAGGCTGATTTGGTTTTATGTACCCTCACCCTGGGTGTATTAAAAATAGCTACTGCTAAAGTGCAATCTCAACAAGCTAATACAGTAAAATTTGAACCGCCACTGCCAGATTGGAAACAACAAGCGATACAACGTTTAGGCTTTGGTAATTTAAATAAAGTTGTCTTATGTTTTGATCGTATATTTTGGGATCCCAATACAAATTTGTTTGGTCATGTTGGCAGTACTACAGCCAGTCGTGGCGAGTTATTTTTATTTTGGAGTATATCATCATCACCAGTACTTTTAGCTTTGGTTGCTGGTCAATCGGCGGCTATAATGGAAAATGTTTCCGATGATGTTATAGTGGGTCGGTGTATTGCTGTTTTGAAAGGAATATTTGGTAATGGTGCAGTACCTCAACCCAAAGAGACATTAGTAACACGTTGGCGTGCTGACCCCTGGGCTAGAGGTTCATATAGTTTTGTTTCAGTAGGTTCTTCCGGAAGTGATTATGATCTTTTAGCTGCTCCCGTTATACCACCAAATCCAAATAATCCTAATCCAAATCAAGAATTAGATGAATTGCCACGTCTTTTCTTTGCGGGAGAACATACAATACGCAATTATCCTGCCACGGTTCATGGTGCATTTTTGAGTGGATTACGCGAGGCTGGTCGTATTGCCGATTATTATTTAGGTTATCCCGAGGGAACACCACCGGATATTGGTTATTCTGTGGTGGAAGCTGCTAACACTGCCTCTGTTGGTGATACTGTAGATTTAGTGGATATTGCTCATTCTTCAGACTCTTCTTCTAAGACTTCGGATGAAAAATCCAATCCTGCCAATTCCATTGAGTGAGATTTATGGGGTTTAATCTTAATCTGGTATATGACGGGAATCGATCGAATTAAATATCAATCAATTTGGCTAAAAATCGAAATTTAAACAGTAAAATAAAATGCAAAGAGGATTAAAATTAACTTAAATCAGTTCTTCAGTTGAAACAGTCTGTCGATTTACATAACTTTATATATTTCAATTCAAAATAAAAAGTATTCTGATTTGAAATTTAAAAAAAATTATCAATTTGATATCGATTGATTTTCTTCACATACCAGACTATTTTTATTACGTTCATTTTCATATTTCTAATTTAGCTTTGCAATTAATTTTGTTGAATTTGTTATAATAGTTTTTAGTTTTTTTTTATTGCTACACTTAAATTTATTTTTAATCCACATTACGATTGTTTATTTTTTGTCACTCTTTTTTGCTTATTCTAATATACACAGAATATTGTAACAAAACAAGGTTTCGCTGAATTTTAATAAATTTAAGCAAAACAAACTTTCAAAATATTTAACTGCCTTTATAGCAGTTTGAAATAAATTTAATAAATTAATAAATATTTTTAAATGTAATAACGAAAAATGGTTGTTTTAATAAATAAGCTAACAACATCGAAACAAATCTGGAAACATTTTTAAATAAATATCAAACGATGATACCCATCGTGGACCTTTTCTGAAACAATTCTCAAAAAATGATTTATGATCCTGTGGAAATTCACAATCACTTAAATTATATTTTGATTCCATTGAATAATTTGTTTTGTGATTTAGTTCGCGAGCAATTTTTCAGGGGTATTATTGATTTAATTAATTTAAAAAAATATTCGGTTTTTCAGAATTTTATTAAAAATATTTTGTTTTACAAAAGTCGAATTTTCTCAAAAAGTGCTACGGATTTTTAAATAAACGTTTTTTTAATACAATCATTTTTGATCTGGCAACTCTAGTTTAACAACTACATATTCTAACATTTACCAACACTTTTTTTTTACAAAAGCAACAATTTGACATTTGTCATTAATTTTTGTTTTTTTTAGTTTCGTTGCTGATTCTCACTGATTCTTTTGTGTTTTTTAATTTATCAACATTTTTCAACAATATATCATAATTATAAATAAAAAAAAAAGTATTCCCGTATTATTTAAAAATTAATATCCAAATACTTTGAAACATGGATAAACTACGTAGAGTTTTAAGCGGTGAAGATCGAACACCCGAAGAAGAAAGTAGCATTATAAATCAGGTATGTAAAAAGAAATGATGAAATATGAGACTACCATATTAAATAAAAGGGGGTGTATTGTTAAGATTGGAATAGCAATAAATAGGGCTTCCCCAAGCGGCTTATAAAGTGTTTGCAGGTTATAAAACCTTGAGATGTGACTCAGTTTTCATAAAATCTTGCATTAGAGATGTTGATGCTATTTGTTGTTTTTGTTTTGCCACTACATGTTATAGAATACTGGCATATCAACAGTTTCTTTGAGTATGTAGCTTTTATTAAAAGGGGGAAGTAATTATTAGGGTTTTAAGCATTAAATTACAATTTTATTGTTTTTTTGAGTAGACTTCTTTGTTTGGAATTTTCAAAGTCATTCCTAAGACAAAAGTTATTACATTGAGTTCATTGCTAACATTGAGTGATGTTTGATCTAAAAAATTTATGACAATCTTGCCAAGAATTTGGATTTAAATCGGACAATATATATTGTAAAGTATAAAGTAATAAAAACAACAATCGGCTGTATGTAATGGTTATGACAGAAAACCAAAATTCAGTAGATTTCTTAGGTTATGGCTATGGCGTTATGGCATGTCACCAATGATTACATTGTTGCCCATAGAATTGGTTTGAACATCTGTTATATATGGCTATGGCACACTTGCAGTTTATGCAATATGTATTTCGAATTGAATATCTTTGTGCCTTTTTTTTTTATGATTTGTTAAAAAAAATGTAATGGAGTATTCTCTAATGTTTTTGTATGTTAATAACTGTTGAATGATTGGAAAATATACATATCGCACCCTGAATACCAAAAAATCACTACTCAAAATTCTAAAATTTTCAGGAGCGACAATTTTTAGTTGATTATGAAGGTATACTACTTTGTTTTGCCGCCATTTTGGTAAACATTAGTCTTGAAAATTCATATTTGGCAGTCGTGAAGTAGACATGTGGCAAATTTATTATGGAATAATATTCGATAAACCAACGTGTTTTAATCGTTAAAACTGCTCGCCCATGGCAACCCCGATTTTCATGAAAAAATCATAATGAGTGACGAGGCAAATTTTCATTTGAATGGATATGTGAATAAACAGAATAGTCGGTTCTGGACAATGGAAAACCCTCAAATCATTCATCAGTCACCTTTGCATACATTAAAAGTGACAGTCTGGTGTGCAATTTGGTCAGGAGGAATCATTGGACCTTACTTTTTTGAAAATGAAAACTGCGTAACGGAACTGGCAGCAATATCGTGATATGATTGAAAACTTTTTAACGCCACAACTGCATGCTTTGGGCTTGATTAACATGTGGTATCATAACCCTTCTCTAGGACACTGTTTATACGCAGATGACTTATATATTCTATGCAAGAGTAATAACAATAATGAGACTACAAGAATTTTAGAAAAAATCCTTAATGAAATAAATAATTGTACCGAATACTCCGGGGCCAAAATCTCATTACAAAAAACAAAGAAACTTCATATTTGTAGACAACACAATTGTGACTCAGATAGCCATGTGATACAAAGTAAAGGCTATGCAATACAAAACGTTAAAAAGTTAAAAGTCCTGGGTGTAATTTTTTCACACAGATATAACTGGAAAGATCATTGCATTCAACTTAAAAACTCATTATTAGCAAGAGCCAATATAATACGTTATTTATCGTGGAAAAGCTATGTGCACATAAACACACACACCTAACAAAAACTCTTGTACTAAGCAAATTAGATTACGGCATGTTCCTTTATGGAAACAGCTGTAAATCAACAATAAACATCATCAAATCTGCTTATCATAAAGCTGCTAGAGCCTCAGTCTACGCATACCGAATAACCCCAATAAACCTACTCAATGAAGGTGAACTTCCCTCCATAGAAAACAGAATCTATGAAATTGGCAGGATCCTACCTAAGCTAAAAGAAAGAGGCGTATTCAATCTGCAATAGAAAAATCATTAGAGCTTGCTTTGGAAATGAATATCCCGTCAACAACCTATAAAAAGACCGCAAACGACCGCAGAAATTCAACAAAATATCTGTACATCTTTCTCTATCAAAGCTAAAAAAGAACGAAACATCAAAAAAACAATTTTTAAGACTTTTTGCTGAAAAGAAAACATCCTTAAAGAACAGTGACAGGCGGAACTAAATCCCAATATAACCTTTCAGCCTACGCTCCGGTAGACGACTTGGGCAGCCCCCTTATTCTCAACACTCTAAACCAAGGGTGCCCAAGCCCTATGTGCTTGGTGCTCATTTGTTTTCGTAAAAGCACTTAGCTATAGGCTGTGTGTTTTAATACACACATAGAGCACTAGCAATACGAAATACACAAACAACTTTGTCCTATTAGTTTTTTTGTCGTTCTTCACTGTATACACGCAAGTGCAAAGCTTTGCTGGTAAACATTGACGACAGCAATCATCAATGTAGATTTTGTTTTTGTTTAACGCATGATATGAAATATTTTTTTTCTTTGTATGTATTGGTTTTTACAATAAAAAATATTGAATAAAATTTAGTTATTCTTTAAATGAATTGCTCTTCCATAAGAAACTTTTGGGCACCCCGCCCCAGTTTTACTGGATGCAACTTTTGAAAAAATTGACATTCGTCGCCAAACTACATTAGAATTAAAGTCAAAAACAATCAGGCACACCATCACCACTATCACAACATTAATCCAAACTACAAACCTCCTATTTATCCAACATCAATTGATAAGAACAAAATAAGAATCTTCTCTAGACTTCGCCTTTGACATACAATCTTTTCTCACGAATACAGTATTAAAAAACTACTACACTAACCTGTCTCAATTGTAATAACAACCTCTCCATTAAACACGTTCTCTGCGAGTGTCCAACATTAAGCAGCCTAAGAAGAACACACTTAAGTAATGAACCAGCTTTTAACCTCCTACAAGATCCCTCCATATCAAACATTAACAATATCTATATCTACATAAAACAAACTAATCTAAGAATTTAAACATTAACTCTAACGTTAATATAGCTTTGTAAATAGTACAAGTATTTGGTTGAGCTGATAGCGTTGATATGGCCCTATGCTCCCTCGAGGAGTGATATAGCGTTGGCAGATAGTGCTCCTTTTAGTCTTAGAATTTATTCATAAGATTTAACCAATAAATAAATAAACATGTGGTATCAACAAGACGGTGCCACATCATATACAGCCAAGATTACAATGGAATTACTGCGATACCTCTTTCCACAACAAATTATTTCAAGAAATAGTGATGTTGATTGGCCTCCATGGTCGCCTGATTTGACTGCTCCGGACTTCTTTTTGTGGCGACATCTGAAAAGCAAGGTTTATGCAAACAAACCAGAAGCGCTTGAGCAACTCAAACAAAATATTCGTGATGAAATTAATGAAATACCGCGTGAAATGTGTGAGAATGTAATGAAAATGGGCTCGCATTTGTGAGGCTTACAGAGGCGGACATTTATCTGATATTGTATTCCATACATAATTGCCGACAATAAATAAAACATTTATCAAAATAAGATCCATTATCTTTCATTTAATCAAAACCTATAAACAAACAAAATAGTATACCTTCCCGACGGACACCCTGTATTTATTTGAAAGAATTTTTTAAAGTATGTAGTTAGAGATGCGTACTGTGAATAATTTTATAGAAAAAAGGTAAATTTTGGAAAGTTTTGAGTTGCGACTCTTTTGTATTTAGGGTGTGATATATTGTGGGTCATAGTGCACTTTTGCCGTTTTTTTTTTGCCTGTACATCGAAATTGATGGTTATAACTATGGATTGACTCAATGGCCTCTTCTGATAACATTTCAATAGAAATAGTATAATGCTTACAATAATTTATACCCGTGAATTAAAATTTTGTACACTAATGCAGCATATAGTATTGGGTGTATAACTTAAAAATGAGGGATTCACAACAGATGGCATATCTTTTATATATGGTTTGTGTCTGTAATAATTTATATGGCATTTTGGAGAGTAAACATCTGTCATTTATTCTGAACGAAATAGTGTAAACAACAAAAATTGTTTTATCATTTTCGAGAAGTTTTGCTTTACTTCTCCAATTATCCCGGATATGTTCCAGCGATTTCGACATGCGAGAGATCGTTTTTACGGCTCAGAAGTGGAGACTTTCACACGGAAGACAAAGACCGCCCAGGTCATCCATAAAAGTTCAAATATGATAAAATGGAGGGATTACTCGATCCAGTTACTTTTAAGCCAGTTTGCACCCAGTCTTAATAAAAAATTTAAAAAAAGTTAAAAAAAAAATACAAACTAAATGTTTTCCTTATTTTGAGTTGATGTATAAATTACACTGTACAACAATTTCCAACTTTTTCCAAAATTACGGTGTTCTGACAATGGTTCCTGAAAGATCACTTCGGAAAGTTACCCCCTTTGGCCTATTCGTGTTTACATCTGAGGTGTAGGGTATGTAGAAAATATTTATTTTATTTATTTATTAATTTTCATAAAAACTAAATCAACCCTTAATAAGCAATCTTAAATTGGACTGGTTTTTGGTGTTCTGTGTTAAATTTTGGGCTTTGGTGTGTTGATATATGTACGTAGTAAAATTGTATGTCCAACATTTTTGCAGAACATTTCATTTCATGGGTGTTTTTCACGATTTTTAAGAATAGAGCCAAAAATTACCGTTGTGTGGGGAGTTGTAGGGTTAATATCTTCCACAAAAATAATTGTGTTAATGGGCAATTCCAGCTCAAATCACACAGCACTCGGATTTGTCATCTGCAATTTTAATGAAATTCGCCACAAATATTGTAAATGGGTAGTGTTTATGAAATCATTAACCTTTCGATCGCAAACCCTTTCGGTTTTCGAAATATGGGGGTGCTCCCTGGATGCTTCCCGGGTGCTCCCTAGGTGCTCCCCAGGTGCTCACCGGGTGCCCCCAGGTGCTCCCTGGATGCTCCCCAGGTGACCCCCACTGGGTGCTGCCCAGGTGCTCCACGTGTACTCTCCAGGTGCTCCCCAGGTTCTGCCTGGCTGCTCCCCAGGTGCTCCCCGGGTGCCCCCAGGTGTTTCCCATGTCTTCCCCGGGTGCTCCCTGGGTTTCGAACGCCGCCACTGGGTGCATCCTGGTTGCTCCCCAGGTGCTCCCCGTGTGCTCTCCAGGTGCTGCCTGTCTGCTCCCCGGGTGCCCCACAGGTGCTCTCCACGTGTTCCCCGGGTGTTCCCTGGATTTCGAACGCCGCAACTGGGTGCTCCCTGGCTGTTCCCAAGGTCATCCCCGAGTGCTCTCCATGTGCTCACTGGGTGCTCCCCAGTTGCTCCCAAGAGGCTCCCAGGCGCTCCCCAAGTGCTCCCTGGCTTCTGCCCGTGTGCTCCCTGAATTTCGATCGCCGCCACTGGGTGCTGCCCGTGCGCACCCAGTGGCGGGTGCCACTGTGCGGTTTGACATGGAATGGGCCTAAAATTTTCTACAATATTGCTGAACATACATTTGGGATCTTTGGGATGTTAATCTTTCAAATTATGTGTTTTTGGCTAAATAACGGATTGCAGTCTTTATAGGGAGGCCCTAAACATTCACCCGGTGTTACTATATCTTTATGTTGAAACGTTATAATATAATTTTTTTAACCCACTAATCGGCTTAAGTTCTTTTGCAATGAAAATTATATCACATGTTCGCCTCGAAAAAAACAATAAAAATTTCGTTTTTTCAAAGGCTACGTTTAAATGCAAATTAGTGCAGTATTTCGGTATGTAACACCCTCTCTAATTTATGATAACTCTAATTTTATCTTTTCTTAATTGCTACATTATGGACCTTAAATTTTAAATTTTATTTTAAATTTTATATTTTAGTTATTATTTTAGTTTAGGCATTTTATATAGATTTATTTTTTTTATATAGTAAATTGTTTTTTTAGTAGTATACGAACCATATTTGGCCCAGAGGGCTTGGTTCTTGAATATTTGAATAAAATAAAAAAAAAAAAAAAATAAATTTATTTTTTTATTGTTTACTTAACCCTTTGAGACCCAGACTATACAATTGTGAGCTTTGATGTTTTTGCAGAAAAATGCAAATATTTTGAAAACTAGTTGGTCAATTTGCATAATTTTTTTGTTAGATTCTTAACAAAATTAGGTGTGTTCGCGGGTGCCCGCGGGAGCCCAATCTTACCAGAAAGCGTTTCTTGTAACATAAATTGGGTAAATGAGAGCGTTCATGAGAGAGTAAATGTGTTTCTCTTTTTACCAGAACTTACCCGTACTTTTTGTTTGGGTAAAATGGTAAAATTGTCAAATCATCAGCTGCTGCTAATAAATTAACGGTTTTGCATTTTTGAAAAAAAATTAAAGTTGACTAAAAGTTTACTATAAACAACTTTTCCTTCTTAATAATGAAAAATACATTAAATACATTAAAAATACATGTAAATAGATATTTGCCATTTCAAATATATTTATTAATTAAGCTGTTTTTTTATATGAATAAATTTGACGTTAATTTTTGGGTATGAAATGTGGCTTTGTGCGTTCGCAGTATTTTGGGTATTTTTATGGTTTTGTGAGAGAATTTTTTGCTTACTCTCATTTTACCAGACTTTACCCAAAATTACCTCGTACAGACCTATTCGATTTCCTTACAAATTTCATAAAAGCCCCTCAACAGATTTAAAAGTTACAACGATGTATTTTAAAAGCTAAAGCTTTTTAAAATTTATATTTCAACTTAAATATTATTAAAGATTTTTGAAAATTGTGTTAGTTTCCAAACCGTGCACGGTTCCACAGAAAATTGCGTAAATTTTGTTTGCTATCGGAATAGCTTAATTTCTAATTATAAGCAACTAGTTTGAAGCATTTGTGGCCAATTTCATTAACACACTATGGAGGTGGTTTTACCGGTTATAGGTTTAAATGTTTGTTTGGACCTTTAATTTTTTACCCATTGATTTTTTTTTATTTCAATAAATTTATAACCGAGCCCATGAGGCCATATATGTATGGTTAAAAAGACTAAAAGATTTTAAAGAATATATCGGTCAACTGGGCGCCGCCGCAATTGTTGATAATCATCGTTTTGGAGAGAACTTTTTTCGATAAGTTTGCGCAATCTTGTCGGATGTTCTCTTGTTGACTTCAAAAAATCCAAAGAAAAAGTCTGGAGCGCTTAAATAGGGCGATCTTGCTGGCCACTGCAAATCGCCAAAACGATACGAAAATAGAGCACCATGTAGTGACTTTGAGTGGATGTTTTTGATCTATGTTAATCATGCGTGGATTTTTAGTATCCGTTTAGATGAAAATGCCCTAGTCGGTCATGATAAATTTGAACAGAAAATCGTTCATTGAAAAAAAGTCACGAGTATTCTGTATCTGTTTATTTCACAAATATTAAAACAAAACTGACAGATGACTTCATTTGCAAAAGTTATAGCATCTTCTGATAGGGTGATACATATTTTTATACCCTCCACCATATATGGTGAGGGTATATATCAGTTTTTCATTCCGTTTGTAACATGTCGAAATATAGGTTTAAGACCCCATAAAGTAAATATATTCGTGATCCTTATGCAATTTTAAGTCGATTTAGCGATGTCCGTCTGTCTGTCTGTTGAAATGGCGATCACGACGCGAAGACGCAAGCGGGGGTGCCTATTTTTACCCAGATTATTGAACATCCTCCCGAGCAGTTTGGTGTTTAAAATGAGCAAAATTGGTTCAGCGGTTCAAAAGTTATGAGTGAAAATGTGAAGGTACCTCTAAATTTTCCATACAAATTTGTACAATTTTTCTGTATGTATTTTTTTTTCTGTTAAGTAAAAATGTTATTAAGTCTTCTTATTGTTCGATTACATTTATTGTCTTACCTACTATGAGAATAATAACATTCTTAGAGCTATATGAGTGTTACTCTCTAATAACTAAGTTAACGTAAAAATCAACAATGTTAAAGTCGCTAACAGAGCAGACTTCTGTAAACAACATTGCTAAAACTAAATAAATAACTTTACTAAAACTAAATAACAAAAGTTCGTTACATAAATTGACAAAACATTATCATATTACAGTTCATGCAAAATTTAGTATATACGTATATCATCTTCATCCCCTTTGGTGGAGGGTATTCAAAGATTCGGCACAGCCGAATTTAGCCCTTTTTTACTTGTTTTTTTTTTTTAATATTCCTTCTTGTAATATTTCAGATCAATGATATGTCAACATTAAGTTGGTCCACACGAATTAAAGGTTTTTGTATATGTTTCGTTTTGGGTATATTTCTATCGTTACTTGGTTCTTTAGCCTTGTTTTTACATCGTGGTATTGTGGTCTTTGCATTGTTCTATACTTTTGGAAACATAATATCCATGGCCAGGTAATAGTTCTTAAACATTGTAATACAATGCAATTCTGATAATATAAATCTCCTATTTCTCTCACTTAGTACTTGTTTTCTGATGGGTCCAGTTAATCAGCTTAAAAAAATGTTTTCAGAAACCCGCCTTATTGCCACTGGTATTGTAATATTTTCCATAGTCATGACACTTATAGCGTCTTTAGTGGTATGATTTTTCTTTTATCATCTTTATTAATTTTAAATTATTTATTTTTTTTTTTAATTATAATTTTTTTTTTATTTTTTGTTTTTAGTTACATAAACCTGGTTTGACTTTAATTTTCATAATCATTCAATCATTAGCAATGACTTGGTATTCTTTGTCATATATACCTTATGCTAGAGATGCTGTTAAAAAAACTGTTTCAGCTTGTTTGGATGTTTAAGTTTGTGATTAAAATTGTATCATTTTTTTTTTAATTTTCATCTTCAAACTACTTATCCTGTGTTGTAGTTATTTGCACAAATTTATATTTTTCTTTATATTATTGCTAATTATAACATTATGTACACTATTCATTAAAGTATATTTAAAGTTGCTATTCCATATATATATTTTTTTTTTTTAAACTTATGTTCAAAATAGTTTGATCAAACCAATGAGTATGTAATTCTCTCAACTTCTGTTCATAATTTGTGGATGAAATAGGAAACTGGTAATTTTTAAGAAAAACCAAAGGTAAATTAATCAAGTTTATGCCTAAATTATGACAAAACCTAGCACATAGAAGAATCAAATTGTCAATTAAAATGTGCTACAAAATAAAAATCGAATTTCTATTTGCTGTCACATTTTATATATTTTTTCTCAGTAACTGAGAGTATTGCATGCTCTTTATTTTCTAAACACATATTTTTTTAAAAAATACACCAAAATAATAATAAAAATACACTAAAATATAAAGTTTTATTAACAATTTAGACATAAAATAATTAATATAAATTCCAATAAAACAACATTAATAAACAAAAAATTGAAATTTTCTAACTATACTTAAACCAAAATTTTATCAATACTTAATTTAATGTATTTGAAAATTTTTCACACAGAAAGTAAACGAACATTTTCCAATTGTAGTAAAAGTAGTAAGAATTTAGGAAATCGGTTAAGCTAAATTGACAATGATGGAGTAATTTAATCCTTCATTCGATTTTAAATTCTGTTTGACTATGGAATGATTGACAATTTTTGAATGGAAGTGAATTCTTAAATTTTAAAATACTTCATTCGTTTTTCATCATTTGATTTGTCAATGGCTGAATTCAATCAACTTACAAATTTGGGAATTCAATCGATTTATTGTTCATTCGATTGAGTAATTTTGGAATGACATTCAACTGTCGTCAATCGATTTTAATTAAAAAAAAATTAAGAGTTTTTTACAAATACAAGGAAATCGAAAAATAATGCTAAAATTGTCAAAAAATAAAAAATTGGAAATAATCGCTCAAACTGAAAAAATCGCCAAAATTAAAAAAATCGTTAAAATTGAACAAACCTCTAAAATTATAAAAATAAAATATTTAAATTAAAAAAGCCAAAATTAAAAATTGCTACAATTTGAAAAAAACACTCAAATTGAAGAAAAATAGCCAAAAAATTAAAATATTCGCTAAAATTGAAAAAAAGTGCTAACGAAAAAACGCTAGATTTTAAAAAAATAGCCAAAGTTTAAAAAAATTGCTAATATTAAAAAAATCGCCAAAGTTAATCGAATTGAATCTCTTAGATACAATTTCAATCGACCATATGTGGAAAACGAAATTTTTAGATCGCGTTTATATTGAGAACTATTCATTGCATAGATTTTAACAATTTTTTCCCATTTGTTTCAATTTTGCCTAATTTAGGGTTTTTTCGATTTGTGGCGTTTTTTCATTTGAGCGATTTTTTTTTAATTTTGAAAATTTTTTAAATTTTGGTGATCTTTTTTCTGGTGATTTTCGATATTTGGTTTGGGCTTTGTTTTAAAATATTATATTCTTATACTAAAAATATTATTCATTAAAAAATGTTTTTGTTACCCTTGTTTAGGATAAACGTATATAAAAAATTTGAAACCCTAAGGAATTGTTTATTTGCCAATTTAATTTTCTAATAATTTTTGACTAATTCAAGTAACACAAAAATAAATAAATTCTAATTTCTCTGTGTAAAAGAAGTACTACAACTCTGATGGTGATCAGATATTTAAAAACTGTGGCAACACTACGAATAACTGCAGTTGTGGGTGAATAACAATCAGCTGTGTACAATTTTGCAAATTTAAAATCGAGCTAATTTTATAAGAAAAGTTGCAAGAAAATCAGAAAAATTCATGGAATATATTTTAAATAAAGTTTTAATTAACCACTTTGTATTGAACCTGGATAAACTACAACATGCAAACCGATTATGCTGGCCGGCAATTTTTAAAGTTATGTAAGTCTATTTAACACATTTATATTTTATGTTATTTTTCAACAAGGGCTGTAAGATGGCAACAAATTTTTTTTTTTTTTGAAATTCCTTAAAATAATGAAAAAAAATATAATTCAGCAAACAAATAAAATTTAGAAATTTTTTAATATTTGGAATCTGATTTTTACTCCTTAAAAAGTCGATGTTGTACGCAATTCCAATCAGGGGTCGAATTACGGCATTCGTGGTTCTTGGACGGAACTACAAAATCCGTGATGAATATTTTATTATAAGAAATTAAAAAATTATTTTGATCTAAAAATTACGATCACGAATGCCATGCAGTTTATATCTTGCAATCAATCAGTTCAAAATATACGTTTCTGAGATTCGAAGTTCAGACTGGAAAAACTGCTTCGAAAACTCGTTTAAGGAATCCAAACGTGTATAGATCATAATGGCAAATATGTTTTAAATATTGTTTTATGTTTTTCAAGAACTTTCAATAGTGCATAAAAAGCAATTTTTTTACTTTATTTATACAAAAATATCTTAACATCATTCTCATATTTTTTATGTTATTTACCCATTAAAATTTATTTCTAAGAACGTTATTTGGAGTTACCTATAATCCAATAATTAGGCAAAAATATTAAAAGGCCTCAAAAGGAACTAAAAAACAACCTATTGTTCAATTATTTGTATTTCAGAAATAGTCAATTGTATTTCAGAATAGTTAATTGTATTTCAGAAATAGTCAATTGTATTTCAGAATAGTCAATTGTATTTCAGAAATCGTCAATTGTATTTCAGAAATCGTCAATTGTATTTCAGAATAGTCAATTGTATTTCAGAAATAGACAATTATATTTCAGAATAGTCAATTGTATTTCAGAAATAGTCAATTGTATTTCAGAAATAGTTAATTGTATTTCAGAAAAGTCAATTGTATTTCGGAAATAGTCAATAGTCAATTGTATTTCAAAAAGAGTCAATTGTATTTCAGAATAGTCAATTGTATTTCAGAAATAGTCAATTGTATATCAGAATAATCAATTGTATTTCAGAAATAGTCAATTGTATTACAGAAATAGTCAATTGTACACACTACGTTTTGGAGTTGTTATATTTAGTTTCGTTATTGCCTTGTATTTTAATAATTTTTTTACTTACTTTTTCATAGAACTTGCAATCATTTAAAAATGCTTTATTTCAAATACAGGCTTTATTAACAAAAACAATAAGCTTTTATTTAAATCAAAGTAATTCAATTCATTAAAAATTAATAAAAAAAGAACAAAATAACAACAACATAGAGTTTGATACTATAATTTTTTTTAACCTATTTTATACTGCATTTAATATTTGATAAAGACATTTTTTATTAACAAAAACAATAAGCTGTTATTTGAAAAAAAAAAACAAAATAATTCAATTTATGAAAAATTAACAAAAAAAAAAAACAACATAAGAGTTTTATTAATTAATTTTTTAACCCATTTTATGCTGCAAAAATAAATAGTTTTCAATAATTTTAAAATTTTCAATAATTTTTGTTTAATATTTTTTATATTTTCAAATGCTTAGTATTTTAACAAAAAATCATAGGTTTATATGATTAAAATTATTTTTAAAACACTACGTACATGTTAGGGAAGCCAAATATAAAATTCCAACATTCCAGAATTTTAAAACATCACTGCCGATTGGAATCCCTAATACATTGTACAGAGTGAATCGAAACACAAATATTCAGTATGACAATGTTAGCGTTTGGGTACAGTAAAAGATATTTGAAGAATCAAACAAATGTGTAATATAACATAGTATATGTTCTTACAATGTAGGGTGTACTATTTTTTTATTTCTGAAATACAATTGACTATTTGAAAATTTATAAATATTTAAACAAAATTATCTTGTTTGGAAATAAAGAAAAATCACTTCCTACGATAGCATCACTTTTAGAGTTATAATGCTTTTTTAGAAGCAATAATAAAGTGATCTTTTGGTTTTCGCTCGGAATTACTTTTGGAAAACCTGTACAAATATTTCTACCAGCGAAAACTTTCGAAGCAATGAAAAAAGTTATAAAGCATGACTTCCAACTTATTTGGAACATATTTTAAATAAATTACAAAAAAAAAACGTTTGTAAAAATTTTTATTTTTTAACAAAACTATTGAAAACATGTTTCATAATACAATAATTAAAAAAAAACAGCGTTTGTTATTTGAAACAAATCTAAATTCTGTATATAAGTAATGATACACTTAAAAAAATAACCTTTTTATAATTTTTAAAGGGGATCTTTTTTTTTCTTTTTGTCACTAAATTTAAAAAAAAAAAAATTTTAAATTTCTAAACACCGTTAATGAAGTTTAAATTGATTGATTTTATTTTTTTTTTAACAAAATTAAAAACAAAGTTACTTTGCTTAATTTTTACAAGAACTGACACATATAAAATTTTAAATTAATTTTGGACTATTTAGTAATTGAGTCTTGAAAGATATTTAGCTCTACAGTCAAATAAATATTTGCCAATAAATAAGGTAAAATTGTTCCATCCAAGTTTTTTATTTACATTTTCCAGTCAAAAAAGTGTTAGATCTTCTTAAGATTTTGGTTAAAAAATGTAAAAATTTATAGCGTTAGCTTACAAGAAAAGTATCTCTCTGTCTGGGGTCACCCACCGATTTCGCTGACATTCAGATATATGATAAAGTAGAGATGAACAACTATTTTTTCAATTTAATTATTTTAATATATCCGGGCCCAGTAGGCCATATATTGTTAAAAAAGATACTACATTAAATATTACAATCTCATGTTTACACTCAAAATAATCTATTTATCTGTTAATACTCCATTAATCCAAGTTTAAATTGATGGATTTTATTTTTTGTTTTAACAAAATTAAAAAAAAAAATATGCTTAGGAGGTTTTCTTTCAATTAGTTTTTAATAAATGTATTGTTAAAAAAATTTAAAACCATTAAATCAAATCCTTAAAACATTTGTAGTATTATTAAAAAAATGATAAAGAAAATAATTAAATTACAATTGATATCAGTGTAATTTTATGAATTTCATATATTTTTATTTACTTTAGTACGAGTTTGCATTGTTAAATCCCATGGTCACTATAGAAAAACACCGATATTTTGTCCAATGTTAGAAGCTGTCAGTAATTTGGAGTTTTATCTCAGAAGATTTGATAGCAGCACGATGGGCTAGTGTTGAAATTCTAGTTTCCAGTAAATTGAGATCACATAATGCCGCCTTTGAATATAAGGTGGTAGCAGTGGTCGATAATGAAGCTGTTTACATACGGTACAAATCATTGGACTGTGCAAATCATTGGACAGAAATGTTGGCAAATGTAAGTTAAGTTAGCAATTATTTATATCTGAAGTTTAATATTATTTTTACGATTTTTAGTATTTCAAATCAACTATGGTGGGTAAATCATGTGATGCTGATATATCTATGACCGAAAATCGTATTAGATCATCTGCTGATTATTTTGGTTCGAGTTATAAAGCTGATACCTGCTTGCCAGATCCTGAACAAGGTCGGAAACTTAAGCACCGCTATGTGATCCTTATAGATGTGAAGTTGGTAAGAAACACTGGGGTAGAAGAGCAGCTTTGTTTTGTTAAAGCAGTGTTGGTGGCAGTGTATCCTTGGCTCGTTTAGATGATGTTGAAAGAAATTTCGCTGTAAGTTTAAAAAAATAAAAAAAAAAAAACTGTCGGGGGTTATGTGCCCAAGCTAATCCTAGTGAATATAAAATAAATAAATGCTACCAAACCTTGTGTTTGGATAGTCAAACCTTGGCCGGTAATAGCAGCTCGTAGAACTTATACCCCTCCGGTTCAACGTCTTGTTACTGGCCTTACTTATGATGACCCCTCAGGCTGGCAAAATGCCTTATTGAGTTTATTGGAAACCTATTATATCGATATAAATCCTTTGGATAATGTAGTAGTATCTATTTATGATTATCTACATCAGGCTACAGCTTTTCAAAGTGCTTATAGTTTTTGCCGAATGCAATCCTGCGAGATCTATTGTAATTTGTACCACTTCCATTATACAACACATTAAATGCTCTTGGCTACAAGAACCCTCTCAACTCTATGATGTACAACCGAATATACAATGTATAAGATCAAATACTCTGGAGACATGACTAGATGATATTAAATACAAAACAACCGATATTGTAGATCATGAACACCGTATTAAGGCTCAACGGGAATATAATCTTAAACCAATTTTATATGAATTTTCCCCAATATATGCATGAACGTTATATTACTATAGCCGTGTTACATTAAGATTCTAAATTTGAATCATCCAGCCTGTTTGCCTTCATATCGGTTTTAGAAACTATACAAATTAAAAGTAAAAATTCGATGTCTCAACACAAATATTTCCATCATGATTCTTGTTTGGGGAATTCACAAAGATCTACAAATTATCCAGATATTTATCGAGGTGATGAGTTACAGAAAATACTGCATGTAAATAAATTGCTTCAATATTTGGAAAGGTAAGCATTTTTCCATAAATTGTTTTTAGTCATTCTATCATTTGGCAAAAAATTTTGTTCAAATGCAATAACTCTACAGGATTATAACAAAATCTGTCCACGATACCTTTCTGTCCACTAGGGTCGCCATACTTCAAATATGTTTAATAATCAATTAAACTTGTGTAAAAAAATCTAAAATACATTATACTCAAATGAAAGGGAATTGCAAGGGCTATTTAGCAGTACCTTAATCTCTGGAAAATTTTAAAATGTAATGTGGATATTAATGCATTTCGCATTTTGATGATTTCTCACTTATAGGTATATTTTGGATGCCCTTTCAACTCTCTTTCTTTTGAGTATAATATTGGACGGAAAAAAACGAAAATTTTTCAGTCAATATTATACTCAAATAAATGGGTATTAAAGGAGCTATTGAGCAATACATAAATCTCTGAGAAATTCTAAGATGTAGTATGGAATTTGATGTAGTATGGATTTGATCCTCCATAAATATCATTTTCTCAGTTACCAAAAGGAATTTGGAAGTGAAAAGTAGTTTTATTGGATGCTCTTAGTATTCCCTTTAATTTGAGCATATTATTTGGCGAAAAAAAAATATTTCATTTTTTGGCAAAAAATGCAGTGTATACATCATCCTTTTTTGCAAAAAATCGAAAAAATTTTTTTCACTCAATATTATACTCAAATTAAAGGGAATTTAAAGGGCTATTTAGCGGTATATAAATCTCTGCGAAATTCTGAGATTTAGTATGGATTTTGCATCAAAATTGCCATAATCGATCCTCCATAATCACCATTTTCTCAGTAACCAAAAGGAATTTGGAAGTGAAAAGTAGTTTTTTTGGGTGCTCTTAGAATTCCCTTTAATTTGAGCATATTATTTAGCGATAAAAAAATATTTCATTTTTTGGCTAAAAATGCAGTGTATACATCATTCTTTTTTGCAAAAAATCGAAAAAAATTTTTTCACTCAATATTATACTCAAATTAAAGGGAATTTAAAGGGCTATTTAGCCATATATAAATCTCTGCGAAATTATGAGATTTAGTATGGATTTTGCATTAAAATGCATTAAAATTGCCATAATCGATCCTCCATAATCACCATTTTCTCAGTAACCAAAAGGAATTTGGAAGTGAAAAGTAGTTTTATTGGATGCTCTTAGTATTCCCTTTAATTTGAGCATATTATTTGGCGAAAAAAAAATATTTCATTTTTTGGCAAAAAATGCAGTGTATACATCATCCTTTTTTGCAAAAAATCGAAAAAATTTTTTTCACTCAATATTATACTCAAATTAAAGGGAATTTAAAGGGCTATTTAGCGGTATATAAATCTCTGCGAAATTCTGAGATTTAGTATGGATTTTGCATCAAAATTGCCATAATCGATCCTCCATAATCACCATTTTCTCAGTAACCAAAAGGAATTTGGAAGTGAAAAGTAGTTTTATTGGATGCTCTTAGTATTCCCTTTAATTTGAGCATATTATTTGGCGAAAAAAAAATATTTCATTTTTTGCAAAAAAATCGAAATTTTTTTTACTTAATATTATACTCAAATTAAAGGGAATTAAAAGGGCTATTTAGCGGTATATAAATCTCTGCGAAATTCTGAGATTTAGTATGGATTTTGCATTAAAATGCATTAAAATTGCCATAATCGATCCTCCATAATCACCATTTTCTCAGTAACCAAAAGGAATTTGGAAGTGAAAAGTAGTTTTATTGGATGCTCTTAGTATTCCCTTTAATTTGAGCATATTATTTGGCGAAAAAAAATATTTCATTTTTTGGCAAAAAATGCAGTGTATACATCATCCTTTTTTGCAAAAAATCGAAAAATTTTTTTCACTCAATATTATACTCAAATTAAAGGGAATTTAAAGGGCTATTTAGCGGTATACAAATCTCTGCGAAATTTTGAGATTCAGTATGGATTTTGCATTAAAATGCCTTAAAATTGCCATAATCGATCCTCCATAATCACCATTTTCTCAGTAACCAAAAGGAATTTGGAAGTGAAAAGTAGTTTTATTGGATGCTTTTAGTATTCCCTTTAATTTGAGCATATTATTTGGCGAAAAAAATATTTCAGTTTTTGCAAAAAATCGAAAAATTTTTTTTCACTGAATATTATACTCAAATTAAAGGGAATTTAAAGGGCTATTTAGTAGTACATAAATCTCTGCGAAATTCTGAGATTCAGTATGAATTTTGCATTAAAATGCATTAAAACTCCTATTATCGATCCTCTATAATCATCCTTAGTATTTATTCCCTTTCATTTGAGTATAATATTTGGCGAAAGAAAATTTTAATTTTTTGGCAAAAAAGACAGTGTATTATACATCATTCTTTTTTGCAAAAAATCGAAATTTGTTCACCCAATATTATACTCAAATGGAAGGGAATTAAAAATGCTATTTCGCAGTGCATAAATCTCTGGGATTTTAAAAAAGTTCTTAATTTTTTTTCTTTCAGTACAAAACCGAACAAATCTGACGGAGATCCAATTGATCATGGCAGAGCCTTAGCTGAGGCATTACAGGTAATGTTTTCAACAGAAATTTTAAAAAAATATTATAAAAATTAATCGAAACAATTTTTTCTATAATACAGGAGGCAATAGCAATGAATCCAGACAGTGGAATTAAGTGGAAATATGAAAATCAATTCATAGTAATGCAACAACAAAAATATAAACCACGCCACGCCCTCTGTTCCTGCTCTGTCACCCACATCAACAATACACTATATTAAAGTAATTAAAATACAAATTTATTTTTTGTTTGTTTTTTTATTAAATAATTTTTATTATTAAATTTAAGTTTATAGATGTTAAAATTATATACATATATATATTTAATTTAATATTAGTTTAATTAATAATAATTTAATATTGTCTCTTGATATCAAATAATTACATTTTAATGTTCTTTATATTTAATAATATTTTTTGTATTTTTATAATTAATTATTATAACTTTTTATGTAATTTTTCTTTTTTTTAATAATTTTATTCTCTATATTGTTTTTAAATATATTAAACAAAATCTTATTATATAATCTATTTACAAATAGACAATAAATGAAAATGATTTTTAAATTTTCCAAAACTTAAAGAAAGAGAAGTAAAAATATAATTTATTTTTTACTTCTCTAAATTTAGCTACTGACTTATTTTTTGGGTGTAGTTTACTTTTATATTTGCCTACTAAATTATTTTTTGGGTGTAAAAAGTTTTCAGTATCACTAGGCCAAATTTTATATTACTTGCACTAACTAATTGTTTTGGGTGTAAAAATTTATTCCAAAAAAAAACTGGCTAAATTTACTAAATTAGCCGTCAACTTTTTATACTAACATATTTTTTTTGGGTGTAAAATTTCGTTAAAGGTTCTGGGTACCACCAGGAATATTTTTTATTAGCAGTTTACAAACTGATTTTTTTGGGTGTAAACAAATAAATTTGAAAACGATTGCTAAAAATGCCAAAATTTGTCGACCTTATACCAGGCAAACAGAAATCAGCAGAAGGTGGATATTTTTATTTTTTTTTTTTTTAAGAGAAACATTTTCATTGTAGGAGGAGCCTAATTATATATTATTGCGAGGGAAAAACAATTTCTCGAACATGCTTTAAAAATTTTGTAAAAATTTTATAGTACTTTTGAAGCCTGAAAATGATTTCAAGTTACCAGGCAAACAGAAAAATCAGCAAGCAGAAAAATATTTTTTAAAAACAAAAACTTTCTTTGTAGTGGTGTTTTAAATACACGCATAAGTTGCGTGTGTGTGGGTGCATATTTGTTAACCAGTGATGCCAACTACTTTTAAAATCAAATAGCTGGATCAGACCTAAAAATCGCTAGATTTTCAAATTGTGCAAAATTTAACAAACCCTTAATGTTGTCTTAAAAACATGTTTAAAATAAATCGGTAGTCATTAGAAGAGTTGTAAGTTGCATTTTATTGGAAATAAAAATAAATAAATTAACTTTTACAAAATTAAAACTTAAATTGTAAGCCGCAAAAAAATTTTTCTATTTTTTAAATAGCTTTTTTATTTTTATATGGTCATTTTAAGATTTTTGTATGAATATTTGAAATTTTTTGTTGTAAATCATAGAAAATATTTTATAATATGTCTTCTACCTGGTATTAATATGCTGTGTTTTCTACATAAATACAATAAAAAGATTATTAACTTTTACAATTACGTTTTGAAGACAAATAAAATCGCTCGATATGCCGAGAAAATCGCCGAATTGGCAACAGTGAGCTTTTTTTCTAGTCTATGGCTTTACACGTAGGGACAACAACAACGATTCAACTGAAAATGCAGTTTTTTGTGCTGTGTATAACAAAATAAAAAAAAAAAACAGGACCAACAACAACAACGATCTATGCATACTACTATTGGGTTATTAGACTTTTTGTTGTTGCAAAAATTTAAAAGAATAACTGTTGACAAAAAAATCCCCCTACACGAAAGTCGGGGTGTAATGAGTTTCAGCTGATTATCTATTAATAAATCTATTAAATAATTAATTTTTTTTTACAATAGTTAAAATATTTTTGGTAGTTACAAACATTGTGTTATATTGTTGAAATAAAGTTTTTATATTTGCAGGAGCATCAATCGGCTCACGCTCGTGATTTCAAGCGAAACCCAGATATTTACTGTAGTGTGAATTTTATTTGGACAATAAATCATACCTAGAAATTTAAGGCAATTAGAGTTATATTTGGACCTAGTCCCCATATAAACACATCTCCCGGTATTTACTTTTATGATTTTTTTAAATTAATATTTAATGCATTTTTTATATTATTTATTTTAAATATGCATTTTTCTGATCTGTCCTGAAATTACCGAAATATAACTCAACTTGGTGTAGGGTAATCGGCATCCCGGCTTTTTTAAAACAAAAAAAAGGAAAAAAATTCTAGGCATTTTTTGTACTTTTAAGTCTGAAAACGATTTCAAGTTATCAGGCGAACAATAAAACAGCAAGCAAATAAATATTTTTAAACAAATTATTTTTATTATTATTTCTTTTTTTTTTAAACAACAACTTGGTATTTTTTTTTCAAATATGTAAGTCAAACAAAAAATGCTCGATTTACAACAACTAAATACATGCATTACATGCGTATGTACGTGCGTTTTTGTTATTATGATTTGAAAGAAACACACAAAAAAATAGTGCAAAAAAATGTGTTATAATTTTATGGCTGTTGATGGATGAGGAGGAGGAGAAGGTAATTTTGTCGAAAACAATTTTTGGTTTTTCTTTAGCTTGAAACCGGTTTGATGTTACAAAAAATCAGCAAGTAATAACATATATTTCTACACACTGTTGCCAATTAAGCTATTTCCTCGTCGCATTTAGCGATTTTTTAATACATTTAGTGGGACAAAGTGTGATTTAGCTTTTGGCGGACAATCTAACGATTTTTTTTGCAAATCAATCGACGTTTTCTTACACCTCTGTCATTTGCTTTTTTTAAGTGACTACAAGGATTTTTCTACAAATTCGGTTAAGTCGCTTCAAAAAAGTAGATGCCTTGTATACAATAGCGTTTTTATAAAAAATTTTCTTTGTTAGTATTTAGAGAATATTGCCCCTAACTTTTTAAAATCTGGCCGGAAATATATCAAGCTTTAATTTTTCTTTGCTTTTTTTATATATTTATTTCTTTGTCAGTATTGTTGAGATGTTTTTGTTTTGCGATTTATTGCTAAACTTTAAGTTTGATAATTTCTTTAAATAAATTGTAAAGTTGTAAAAAATTAGTGATTCTTTCAATTTGTTAAAAACTTAGCTATTTTCTAGCGATTTTTTTTTCGTCTAATTAATCGATTTTTGTAAAAACTTGGCAGCAGTATTTAAAAAAAAAAAATATTTCAAATATGCAAAATAAACAACAAATCAACAACGAAGATTAAATTTTTTATGCAGTAAAAAATAGTACTGTTAATTGCACAAAAATTTAATCGTTGTTGTTGCTCCTGCCTGTTATTGTTTTTTTTTTATTAGTGCTTGTTTTTGTTTTGCATATTAAAGAAAAATACCACTAAAGTTGTTGTTTTAAAAATAAACAATAAAAATAATTTGTTTTAAAATGTTTTTTCTGGTTTTTTCTGCTTTTTTTTGTGTGCCTGGTACATGGTGGAGAATTTTTATAATTTTAAGACATCGTTTTTACATTTATTTTTTACACCCAAAAAAATGAGCTAATAAAGTTTTTCCTGGTGGTACCCAAAACAATTAGTGAAAAAAATATATAATTTGGCCATATCAGTAAATAATTCCTGGTAACAACCCCAAAACTTTTTACCTTAAAAAAATTATTTAGTTGTTTTAAAAACAAAAATATTTTTTTATGTTCACCTGATAACTTCCAACCGTTTTCAGGCTTTAGGAACAAAAAAAGTAAAAAAAAAACATCATCAGGGTTGGGCACGCATTTGTCACCGAGGGCCATATTGTTTAACTTTAATTAGAACTTTACTTGAAAATATTTTACAATCTTGCATATTCCAGAACTGATTCTACCAATTCCATGGAACTTAAATGTAAGGTGACTGAATTAGTTTTAGGAGAACCAGTTCAATTTTGAAGCAATATAAACTGTTGCTTTTAGGACAATTTTACACAAAAGCCAATCATCGGATTTATTTTCGTTAAAAATTTCATAGTTGGTTTTCTAATTTCAAAGTAATTATATTTTTGTCTAAATCTAACAATTAAATGAAGTTGAATCCAAAAGAATTTAAGAAATGGATAAATCCGTTTTGGATTTAGTTAAATTTAATTCCGGTAATTGCAATTTTGCAAAATTTAAGTCTTTCTTTCACAATTTATTAGAGAGTAAGAAGTGAGATTAAGATGGAAACAGAATTTGTTCAAAATTAAGAAACTAAATATTGCATTTTTAATGAAAAAAATGGTTTGCATAAATCCGGGATCAGTTTCAAAAGTATTGGTGAGAGATTATTTCAGTAATGCTGGCAAAGCTATGCCACCGCCGGAGTACTAGACCTTTAAAAACATAATTCCTTAAATCAATTTTAAAAATCTGTTTTAACGAATTAATTTTTCTGATTGAATTATTTGCAATCTTTATCTTATTAGAAAAATCAAGTTGATTCTTTTTATAAATCAAACGAAATAATTCAATTTGAATAACTTAATTTTAAATCAAAGAATCAAATTAATTTTGATTTGATTCGCGAATCAAAAAAATAATTATTTTGATTTTCGAATATGATTTGATTCGCGAATTCAAATATATATATATTTTTTTAAATCACGATTAATTTAATTTTAAACCCGAAGGGTTTCATGGAATTTTTATAAAACAGCCTCCTCGGGATGTTTTCCGGACCTGGCTAATTTTTTATCATCGCAGTATACTAATACTCTACTAGAGCAAAAATTTTGTTTGGCAACTATCTCGCTTAGTTTTCGAGATACCGGTCATTTTAAAAAATTGCCATTTTATAAAATGCCAAATATCTAGAAAATCAAGCGAGATTCGCAAATCAAATCAATCATTTTTTAATTCGCGAATTAAAAAAAAAAATATGTTTGAAATGATTTGAATTAAATCAAAAAAGATTCAAATGAATTTGATTAATCAATTATGGTTTTAAATCTAATTTATAAAATATTGAATCAAATCGCTGATTTACAAAAAGAATTATTTTTTTTCGCGAATTAATTCAATAAAGATTTATCTTTTTTCAAGATCTGCGGAGTACTAACCAATAAAGCTGTAGCAGCCACAGATTATTAACAAATTAACATACATGATGATGATTTCTTAAAATTTTAACATGATAATAATTGTTGTTGTTGTTGCTACTGATGATCACACCATGAATAAACTACCAATGTCTGTTGTTGTAGTTGAAGTTATTTGTTATTTATGGCTTGTGATGAAGAATATGTTGTTGAACGCGATTCACTACCAATTGAAGTTTGTGGGAGGTGATTTATATTGATGGCGATATTAGAGTATAGTTGGAATCTGCACTTCTAAGATATAAACGATCTGATGATAAAGCACTGGCGATGAGGGTTAAGCATATTTCCAAAGCCAAATACAGAGATCCAAACTAACTGTGATTTTTCTAAAAAAAAAAAAACAGAAATTTCATCAAATACAACAATAAATGTATAAATAATGTGCAAATGTATAAAATTATATTTCATACTAAAATTATACAATTTTACAAACTTTTTAGTTTTTGAACTTTTTTATTTCAATCTTGTTATTTTTTGATTTTTATTTCAAAACAATTTTAAATTATATTTGATTTTAAAATAAAAATTAAATTACACAGAAAAAATTATTACAACATTTTAAGTAATTAAAAATATTTTTAAAAATTCAAATTTGATTTCTAATAATTTTTTGTGTGAAATGTTTGTAAATTGTTATTTTTCATATAAAAATTTAAGTTCCAAAAACAAAAATAACAAAAAAGTTTTAGTATCTACAAATTCGATTGTTGATGCCTTTAAAAAAAAATATTTGTATTTACAAAAATATTCTATGAAAGATGTTTAATATTACAAACAGAATTTTGCAATTTTGCAAAAAATAATTAAAATTATTGATTTTTTTTTAATACAAATTTTAATTTTTTACCTTTGTCCGTTGTGAACTGTCAATAAATAGCTTTCATGGTCTTCGAACTTCTAAATTTTCCTTTGATTTCTTATAGATGAATTCATAGCTTCATATTGGTGTAAAACAAGTCATTATAGTGGTGTTCCAAAAATCCTTTTCATTCGGCTAACATTATTTCATGCTAGATTAATTGTTCTTAAGGGCTAACACCTATGAAAAAAACTGAAGAAAAAACTTTTATTAATTTTTGACTAGTAAATAAAATTGTTTGACATATTTTTCACTACACCTTTACCAATTGTATTTCAGAAATAGTCAATTGTATTTCAGAAATAGTCAAGTGTATTTCAGAAATAGTCAATTGTATTTCAGAAATAGTCAATTGTATTTGAGAGTAGTCAATTGTATTTCAGAAATAGTCAATTGTATTTCAGAAATAGTCAATTGTATTTCAGAAATAGTCAATTGTATTTTAAAAATAGTCAATTGTATTTCAGAAATAGTCAATTGTAATTCAGAAATAGTCAATTGTATTTCAGAAATAGTCATAACACATTTTTAATGTTTTTTCAAAAATTGATCAAGACGAATTCAACTTGCATGAATGTATTTGCAAATCTTTTATTTATTTATTAAAACAACTCAAAAACCAAGCCTTAAGGGCCAAATATGGCTTGTCAACTTTTTTTACAACATAATTAATTTTTGCTTTGAAATTTGAAATTCTTAGCCAGAATTATAGTATCCTATATAAAAGATTTTTTTTTGTTAAAAATCGCCATAAGAAAATGATTTGCATATACAATTGTGCAGGTCTTTAGTGCAAACTAATATTATTCACTTACAATAAATAAATTTATAATCTTTGTGCATATTTTAATTTAAAATTCAACACTTTCTTTTTCAAATTCATTTTCATTTTATTTTTTTTTAATATCTAGTTTAAGAAAAAATTAACAAAAAAATATTTCTTTTTTTAATATGTATTAAAAATATTCACTAACAGCTGGTTTTTATCTTTCCATTGAATTTTTTTTTTCTAGTATAAATAAATAACTTAAAAATTTCAATTAAACTTAAAAGCCTTATTTAATAACACACACAAATTGTACCACTTACAATCAAAACTTAAATTGTAAATTACGTTTTTAAAGGCTTAAATATAAATCCACTAGATTTTGTCGTATTTGTTAAACAAAAATTATATAAATTTATATAACTACTATATTTTGTCTTATTTCTTAAACAATAATATTATATAAATTTCATACCCTCTAAATGATTAATTATTTCATAATATATGAAATATGAGGGAAAATATATGTTCAAAAGTTTAAAACAATAATTATGTTAATAAAGAAAAAAATAAATAAAATAATTATATAACTTTATTTGATCTTTTTTCAATATTAATATTTTATTTATTCAGCTAAAGATCTTTTCTTTTTTTTATAAAAATTCTTATTTTATTTTCAATATTTCGCTAACAATTTGTTAGCATCTTCAGGAAAACAAAATTATATAAAAAATTTTGTTTTCCTGAAGATGCTAACAAATTGTTAGCGAAATATTGAAAATAAAATAAGAATTTTTATAAAAAAAGAAAAGATCTTTAGCTGAATAAATAAAATATTAAATAAAATAATATTTCACAATGGTGTTTTGCACAAATTACAAAAAAAAAAAAAACTTAGTTTGCATCGTCATATTTGCTCTAGGCTGAGAAAATAAAAATATTAGGCTGAACATTTTTTGCAATGTGTGCACATCACGATCGTGTTTACTATAGCTATAGCTAAAAAAATTTTGTATATTTTTTTTTTTTTAAATAAACTTTTTTTGTTATTACGAAATGATTTACTTTTTAGTATTTAATTTGTTTTTATATGTATTTTTGGTGGTTTTAAAATGACTTTTTGCTTTGTATGTAGCGATTTTTTTTAGGCAAAAAAATAGTTTTTTGTTTTTTTTTTAAATAATGGTTCTTTTTTTATTTTAATCAGTACAAATTTTTTAAAAAATAGACATTTATTTGTATATGTAGTAAGTAAATTAAATATAAGATTAACTTATTAAATAAGTTTTCTCTTTTTTTCTTTGTTTAACTAAAAATTTTCTTTGTTTTTAGGAGGAGTAAGGGGAGTAGTAGTTTTTAAAAATGAAGAGGGGAGTGTTTCTCTTAAATGATTATAAAAACTTATAAATTCATTTAAATTATTCAATCTTCTTGTCGTTGCGTTTTTGGGATTTTTTGGGTGATACTTTGCCTAGAAAAGATACAAAAAAATCATAAAAAAAACAATTGTAAATTAAAAATGTCTCAACAAAAAACCATAAAGAATTAAAAATAATATGCAAGTGCATTATTTTTTAAACTACACATCTAGTTTTTTTTTCTGTTTTATCTTTTGTTTTATTTATGTATATAGTATGTATATAAAGGATATTGTCGTTTTTTTTTATAAATATTATTTAAATGAAAATAAAAGAAATGATAATAAATGTATACATTTAATTATTAAACAATTTTTATTTTTATATCATAAGGAGTGCTTTCAATATCAACATGTTTGCTAATGGTTTTATTTAACTTTCCTCGTGCATGTTCTATGATTCTAGGATGTACATAGTAAATGGGACCTGGCCAGAAGAGAATATTTGTTTTCGGTTTTGTTAAAAAAAAATAAATAAATAAATAAAAGGAAAGAATAGCATGATATTATACACACATAATAGACAATTAAGATTAGTTAAGTGTAAAATGAAAATTAATAAAACTTATAAAACACATACACATTGAGCCATAAAAGTGCTTCATTAAAAAATATATAAATATTATAAAAAAAATATAAAAAAATTACCAATTTGGTATAAACTCCAAATTAGAGGTTAACATTTTAAAGGACACTTTAAAAATAAAATAAACAAAAATGTAAAATTGAAATATAACAATTATTAGGTTAGGTAAAATTACTATTATTGTAAAAATCAAATCAATCACGTTTTCTCTATCAATCAATGAGGAGAATGAGATGAAGAAAGAAAGAGCAAAAAACCACCTACATAAAGTTTAAATAATTTCAATAGATTTGTTTGAACTTGCACAGAACCACCATCACCATTTGCAGCGTAAATAGTTTTATTCTTTTATTAAGTTAGCATAATGTGAACGCTGAGTTTGATGCAACTTTATTTCAAACTGCTCGAGAAATATATAGAAGACATTCTTCTGAATAGCTAAAAAATAGTCCAACAATATTAAGCAAAGTACAAATAATGTTTTTTTTTGGCGCCCTATGCTCCAGTGGGAGTTAAAGGAATATAAAAATAAATACAAATAAGCCAACTTTTAAAAAGTTCCATCTCTGTTAATTCGGTTCATTTACAATCAAAACTTATCGTACCGAAATTAAGAATATTAAAAACATGTCAAAAAATTATATAAAGAAAAAAAAAACAGCAATTAAAAAATAAAACAAAACAAATTAAAATTCCAGAAATTAGTTAAATAAAATATTGTTGTTTTTTTTTTAATTTGTTCAGTAAGATTCGTCATACATACAGGTTGGTTGAAAAGTTCCTGCGCTCACCAAGAAATGACACTGCTAGCTCCAAACTTTTTTTTTTCTCAAGTTGGTATTACTGCCCTGAGAACACATGCAAAGTTGCAAGTCATTCTGCCAATTCTTTCTTTGTTTCTTTGCCATTTAAAGTTGACGTGTCATTGATTTTTTTTAATATGGAAAAAATTTAATATCGTGCAGTCATTAGATTCTTTGTTTTGAAAGGTTTAAAAGCAAAGGAAATTTATGAACAATTGTTAAAAGTGTATAAGGAGTCCTCACCTTCAAAACACACCGTTAAATTTTGGGCTGGTGAATTTAAACGTGGTCGTACCAGCCTTAAATACGATCCACGCGAAGGACGACCAAAAACTGCAACCACAGCTGAAATCATTGAGCAGGTACATAATATGGTTAGTGAAGATCCAAGTTTGACTAAGCGTGAAATTGCTAATGCCATAGGCATCTCAGACGAACGAGTACTCCATTTTTTACATGAAGAATTACGTATGAAAATTTAGTGCCGCACACATTAACAATTCAACAAAAACTGGATCGAAAACAAATTTCTCAGCGTAATTTTGAGCGTTTTAAGCCGAATAAAACAGACTTCTTGCATCGTTTTATAATTATAGATGAGACTTGGATCTACCACCATGATCCTAAATTGAAACAAGAACGTTTACAGTGGACTGAAGCTGGTTGTTCAGCTCCAAAGCAGGTGAAGTCACAACGATCAGCAAAGAAGGTTATGGCTTCAGTTTTTTGGGATGCAAAAGGAATTTTGTTGATTGATTATCTTCAGAAAGTTAAAACAATCAACTCTGAATATTATTGCAGCCTTTTGGATCAGCTCGATGAAAAAATTCGTGAGAAAAGACCTGGTTTAAAGAAGAAAAAAATCATTTTTCATCAAGACAATGCACCTGCTCACAAAAGTGTTTTGACGATGGCTAAATTCAAAGAATTAAAGTACGAATTGCTTGAACATCCACCGTATTCACCAGATTTGGCTCCCAGTGACTACTATCTCTTCAGAAATCTCAAACAATTCCTTCGTTGAAAGCATTTTTCGTCGAATGAAGAGGCCATAGCAGCCGTAGACGGTTATTTTGCAGAGCTTCCGGAAAACCATTATAATGATGGGATAAAATTATTGGAAGATCATTGGAACAAGTGTATTGAGCTTCTAGGAGATTATATTGAATAAAAAAATATATTTCGTAACAAAAACAGTATTCTTTCATATCGAGCGCAGGAACTTTTCAACCAACCTGTACTCGTATAAGGTTGTCAATATTCATTGTTTGTGATGAAGGTCCATATAAATGTGGCCGAAAGAATAAATAAAAGTTTTAGTTTTTTTTTACACTAATTTTCTTTATTTTTAATTAAAAATTATCTCGAAAATCATTTTATTTTAAATTATAACACTACACCTTTTCCAATTGTATTTCAGAAAATGTCAATTGTATTTCAGAAATAGTCAATTGTATTTCAGAAATTGTCAATTGTATTTCAGAAATTGTCAATTGTGTTTCAGAAGTAGTCAATTGTATTTCAGAAATAGTCAATTGTATTTCAGAATAGCCAATTGTATTTCAGAATAGTCAATTGTATTTCAGAATAGTCAATTGTATTTCAGAATAGTCAATTGTATTTCAGAATAGTCAATTGTATTTCAGAAGTAGTCAATTGTATTTCAGAAGTAGTCAATTGTATTTCAGAAATAGTAAATTGTATTTTAGAAATAGTCAATTAAATTTTATTTATTTTTCATTTATTATTTCAAAAATAGTCAATTGTATTTCAGAAATAGTTAATTGTATTTCAGAAAATGTCAATTGCATTTCAGAAATAGTCAATTGTTTTTCAGAAATTGTCAATTGTATTTCAGAAGTAGTCAATTGTATTTCAGAAGTAGTCAATTGTATTTCAGAATAACCAATTGTATTTCAGAATAGTCAATTGTATTTCAGTATAGTCAATTGTATTTCAGAATAGTCAATTGTATTTTAGAATAGTCAATTGTATTTCAGAAATAGTCAATTGTATTTCAAAAATAGTCAATTTTATTTCAGAAGTTGTAAATTGTATTTCAGAAATAGTCAATTGTATTTCAGAAGTAGTCAATTGTATTTCAGAAGTAGTCAATTGTATTTCAGAAATAGTCAATTGTATTTCGCTTGTTGTGCGCTTTCATGTAGGTTCGAATTTTACTAAGGACCGGAACACACTCCTTTACCTTAAACACTTACCATTTTCTACAGCTTGCGCACGGCTGACTTCAGTCAAGACAAGATTTCTGAGGAAAACCTTAGTTTACTCAAACCACGCAGGTTTTTTTTTGAATAATTAATCCTCTGCGACTGACGTGGTAGCCTAACAGACACCAAAAACATGAATCGTCATTTTGAATTAAAATACAATTATTCAACCTACACCCTTAAACTATAAAAAATAATAATTTCAATAGGTTTATAAAACAAAAATATGTATAATTTTATAACTTTTTTTTTTAAATTTAAAGGTGCTTCAGCACCACATTTTTAATTGGTTCTTAAGAACTGGCTTTATACTAAATTATTTTATTTAAAGTACTGGCACACTACTGGTTATTTTTAATTTTTTAATAGTTTCTCAAGTCTTTTTAAAGCTTAAGGCTTATGCTCGCAAGCCTATAAAAAATTATTTCTCAAGGGTTTTGGTCTATTGGGAATGAGTTTTCACTATAAACAAAAGTTTTAGCGAAAGAAAACCAGATGACCCTGAATATGACTGAACTACCTCTGACCATGAGACAAATGTAGGTAAACCTATTTAGAGGTGTTTCTTTGCTCTATCTCTAAAAGTTTTCTCAACCATATTCATTTACAACATTTACTTTAAAACATTTTGCCTAACCCAATATTAGAAACAAAATACTTGAAAAACTACATACCTTTTGATTCTTTATTTTCTAAAGTTTTCACTTTTTTAGTAGGAGATTGTTGTAATTGTTTAGTAGATTTACGTTTTTCCATCATACGCTAAAATGTACAAAAAGAATTCAAATTAAATTTTATAATTTTAAAATTCTTTAACCTATAAAACTTACCTGCCATAATATACAACCATATACAAATGCTACTGATATTAAAACTTGTATAACTAACCAGATTACTATATTTATAGCTTGCGTGCGTTCAAATAATTCTTTGCCATTTTTAATACATAAAATAGCTTCAGAAACCATTATGGCACCATATACCCAACATTGGGTACCAACACGTTTACAACGTGTATCCGTTACATATGTATAATATTGTCTGAAAAGAAAAAAAAAATATTAAATAAAATAAAAACAATGTTGATGAAGATTTTACATACCTTACTGAAGGCGCCACAAACATGCCAATGAATACTAAACGACCTATAACAATATAATGATCGGGTGGCATTTCAAAAATGTGTTTAAGGAAGAAAGTATTGAGTTCAGTAACCTAAAAAAAGGAAAAAAACTTTACATAAAATTCAAAAATTTTTTATAAAATTTCTAAAAATGTATGCAGAATTTAGTTTAGTGTATGTCCTACTAAGATTAGTTTAGTGTATGTTGTACTAAAAATTTATTCAGAATTTAGTTATATGTCCTACTTTTGGACCCAAGTCGGCTGTGAAGAGTATTTTCACTTCAGATTCCTCTTTTTGTTAACCAAAATCTATATAAATTTAAAAAGGTTTTTTTGTTGTGCTCGTTTTAAATAAAAATCCGCCATTTTGGTAAATATTAGTCTTGTTAGTTCATATTTGGCAGTCGTGAAGTAGACATGTGGCAAATTTCTTATGGAATAATATTCGATAAACCAACGTGTTTTAATCGTTAAAACAGCTCGCCCATGACAACTCCGATTTTCATGAAAAAATTATAATGAGTGACGAGGCACATCTTCATTTGAATGGATATGTGAATAAACAGAATAGTCGGTTCTGGACAATGGAAACCCCTCAAATTATTCATCAGTCACCTTTGCATCCATTGAAAGTGACAGTCTGGTGTGCAATTTGGTCAGGAGGAATCATTGAAAATGAAAACAGCGTAACGGTAACGGTGAATGGGGAGCGATATCGTGATATGATTGAAAACATTTTAACGCCACAACTGCATGCTTTGGGTATCAACAAGACGGTGCCACATCGCATACAGCCAGGATTACAATGGAATTACTGCGAGACCTCTTTTCACAAGAAGTTATTTCAAGAAATGGTGATGTTGATTGGCCTCCACAGTCGCCTGATTTTACTGCCCCGGATTTTTTTTTGTGGGGATATTTGAAAAGCAAGGTTTATGCAAACAAACCAGAAACGCTTGAGCAACTCAAACAAAATACAGGTTGGTTGAAAAGTTCCTGCGCTAACCAAGAGATGGCACTGCTAGCTCCAATCTTTTTTTTCTGAAGTTGGTATAACTGTCCTGAGAACACATGCAAAGTTGCAAGTCATTCTGTCAATTCTTTCTTTGTTTACAAGCCATTTGAAGTTAACGTGTCATTGATTTTTTTTAATATGGAAAAAATTTAATATCGTGCAGTCATTAGATTCTTTGTTTTGAAGGGTTTTAAAGCAAAGAAAATTTATGAATAATTCTTAGAAGTGTATAAGGAGTCCTCACCTTTAAAACGCACCGTTGAATTTTGGGCTGGTGAATTTAAACGTGGTCGTACCAGCCTTGAAGACGATCCACGCGAAGGACGACCAAAAACTGCAACCACAGCAGAAATCATTGAGCAGGTACATAATATAGTTAGTGAAGATCCAAGTTTGACTAAGCGTGGAATTGCTAATGCCATAGGCATCTCAGACGAACGAGTACTCCATATTTTACATGAAGAATTACGTATGAAAAAACTGTTTGGAAAGTTAGTGCCGCACACATTAACAATTCAACCAAAAACTGGATCGAAAACAAATTTCTCAGCGTAATTTGGAGCGTTTTAAGCCGAATAAAGCCGTCTTCTTGCGTCGTTTTATAACTATGGATGAGACTTGGATCTACCACCATGATCCTTAATTGAAACACGAACGTTTACAGTGGACTGAAGCTGATTGTTCAGCTCCAAAGCAGGTGAAGTCACAACGATCAGCAAAGAAGGTTATGGCATCTGTTTTTTGGGATGCAAAAGGAATTTTGTTGATTGATTATCTTCAGAAAGGTAAAACAAACAACTCTGAATATTATTGCAGCCTTTTGGATCAGCTGGATGAAAAAAATCGTGAGAAAAGACCTTTTTTAAAGAAGAAAAAAATGATTTTTCATCAAGACAATGCATCTGCTCAAAAAAGTGTTTTGATGATGGCTAAATTCAAAGAATTAAAGTACGAATTGCTGGAACATCCACCGTATTCACCAGATTTGGCTTCCAGTGACTACTATCTCTTCAGAAATCTCAAACAATTCCTTCGTGGAAAGCATTTTTCGTCGAATGAAGAGGCCATAGCAGCCGTAGACGGTTATTTTGCAGAGCTTCCGGAAAACCATTATAAGGATGGGATAAAATTATTGGAAGATCATTGGAACAAGTGTATTGAGCTTGTAGGAGATTATATTGAATAAAAAAATATATTTCGTAACAAAAACAGTATTCTTTCATTTCGAGCGCAGGAACTTTTCAACCAACCTGTATTCGTGATGAAATAAATAAAATACCGCGTGAAATGTGTGAGAATGTAATGAAAAATGTGCTCAAAAGAGCACATTTGTAAGGCTAACAGAGGCGGACATTTATCTGATATTGTATTCCATACATAATTGCCGACATTAAAAAAACAATTATCAATATAAGATCCATTCTCTTTCATTTAATTAAAAATTATAAACAAACAAAGTAGTATACCTTCCCGGCGGACACCCTGTAGTTTAAAATTGCTTAAGTAGTGTTTGTGAAAATTTTTTATATTGGTAATTTTTTTTATTATATTCCACTTTCTTCTTTGAGAAAAAAAATCTAGCTAACGAAAAAGTTTATTGTGATCTCTTGAGATAAGAAGTGAGACCACTAACCACTCTTTGGAATGGATTTATCAAAGGACTTAACAAATTTTTGGAGTTGGAGAATGTGTTACTCACTTCACCCCATCCTCTTCTATTTTATTTTTTTTTTATATAATTGAAAAAACTCTATATTAATTAAGAATTCTTAGGTTACTCATAAAATCTAAGTTATAAACAAATTTTAAAAGTTTACCTTATGTTGGTGAAAAATTTTATATTTTAAGGACTCAGGGCCAGTATTATAGTCAGCACTCAGTAGTATTAAATTTTTATATTGAGTATACAAGTTAATAGTCCATATTAAGTCGAATTTGCTGATAACTATGTAGTTAAAAGCACAACTTTTAAAAAATTTTCCTCTGAATTTATCATAAGTAACAATCGGATTATAAAAAAACATATAATCATAATTTAATTTCTTCATAATTTTTAATTTATGCAAAACCATTTTGTATGGAGTCGAAAATTTCGAGTACAAATTCGACAACCGTAATCAGGCCGATTAATGTCGATTTTTTGCTTGAAAATGCATTTATTATAATAACAAAATGAATTGATACATTATTCAAAGTATTGTCCATCGTTAGCCAATACTTTTTCGCATTTTTCTGGTAGCATATAGATTCCGCGCCAAAAGAACTGCTCCGGTTTTAAGGTAAAGAATGAATCAAGCCAATTTCTGATACCCTATTCTGAAGTTAAGCGCATTCTGCATCGATCGAAACAAATGGTAGTCAGAAGAGGCAAGGTCTGGGCTATAAGGCGGGCGAGTCAAAACTTCCCATCCACTGCTTTCTAAATAGTTTTTGACCGGTCTTGCAACATGTGGCCGAGCGTTGTCATGATGGAAGATTATGGACTCATTTCTGGTCGAATATTCTGGTCGTTTTTCGTTTACTCTTTTCAAACGAATCAATTGTGTTCGGTACAGGTCCCCTGTGATCGTCTGACCCGATTTCAACAGACCATAATACAAAACACCTTTCTGATCCCACCAAATACAGAGCATTTCCTTGGCGCCATGGATATTCGACTTCGGCGTTGATTTGGCTGGTTGGCCGGGCTTTACATGACTTTTTGCGCTCACAATGCTCAAATTTTTCATCACCAGTAACAATACAATGCAAAAAAGACTTTTTCTGGTAGCGTTCAAGCAGCATTTCCGACATGCAAAATCGCCTTTTAACGTCTCTCGAATTTAATTCATATGGGACCCAATTTCCTTGCTTTTGAATGAATCCCAATGCTTTTAAACGTAGGGAAATGGCTTGTTGTATGACTCCCAACGATAACGCAAGTTCTTCTTGCGTTTGACAATAATCTTCGTCGAGTAATGCTTTCAATTTCTCATCTTCCAACTTTTTCGGCTGATCAGGCCTCTCCTTGTCTTCTGTGTCGAAATCACCACTTTTAAATCGCGCAAACTATCTTTCACAAGTTTTTTGAGTTGGTGCATGCTGACCGTAAGCTTCTACCAACAATCAATAACTTTCAGCAGCCGTTTTCTTCAAATGAAAGAATGTTATCAGACTTCCCCGCAAATCATCTTCTTTAGGTACAAAATTCGACATTATAGCGTTTAAAAAAGATGTGTGTTTACACTTTGGCCCATTATTGACACAAACCACATGTGATAGTTATGCCATCTGTTGTCCAAATCGACACTATTAACTTGTATACCCAATATTAAATTTTACTAAGAAGTTTAAAGAAAAAAATTTCAACTTATTACAATTTAAGTAAAAATGTTTACTAAGAGCTAACTATAATACTGGAGCTTAGTTTCTAAAGTGTTTTACTTGAGTAAAAATCTTAGATTTTAAACTTTTCTGTATTATGCGAGATCTTGCAATAGAAAAATTTTCAATATTCAAATTTTCGATACTTATAATATTAGAACCTGTTATCTTTTTTTTATATATATTTTTTTAATTTTGTTTTGTCGAATGATTAATATTTCCTTTACCTGCCAAAATATCACCAATTGTATAACAGCAGCAAAACGCATAGCAGTCGATTTAGGATCTAACCATCTAATAGCTGTCCAACTTTCTGGAGTAAATTGTAACATGGCACGCTTAATTTTACCACTTGTCGATGAAATATCCTTAATGCTAGCCCATTTATATTCACGCATTTCTAACATTTTGCAGAATTTCAAGCCAACCCAAATACCCAAACCATTGCACAATAAAACATCCAAGATTAATGCATCCCACCAACATTCCACGAAATTTGGTAATAAATGAGCAAAGGTTATTTCAGTAATTTCCCACATAACTGAAATGGCCCACAAAATGCCCATATGGCGTATGAGCACAGCTTTAAAGGCCCACCCTAAAAAGTGGCCCCAGGCAAAAACATCTAAATGGCCTTTAACACGTTCAAAGGAGACATCGGAACAGTTGACACCATATTCCTAAAAAGGTAAATAAAAATAATAATAATATAACTTAAATAAAAATCCCATGCGAAAATTGAATTATATATGAACATACATGTTATGGTATATGATCATACATGGGCATACATTATCATACAGGTTGGTCGAAAAGTTCCTGCGCTCGAAATTAAAGAATACTGTTTTTGTTACGAAATATATTTTTTTATTCAATATAATCTCCTAGAAGCTCAATACACTTGTTCCAATGATCTTCCAATAATTTTATCCCATCCTTATAATGGTTTTCCGGAAGCTCTGCAAAATAACCGTATACGGCTGCTATGGCTTTTTCATTCGACGAAAAATGCTTTCCACGAAGGAATTGTTTGAGATTTCTGAAGAGATAGTAGTCACTGGGAGGCAAATCTGGTGAATACGGTGGATGTTCAAGCAATTCGTACTTTAATTCTTTGAATTTAGCCATCGTCAAAACACTTTTGTGAGCAGGTGCATTGTCTTGATGAAAAATCATTTTTTTTCTTCTTTAAACTACGTCTTTTCTCACGAATTTTTTCATCGAGCTGATCCAAAAGGCTGCAATAATATTCAGAGTTGATTGTTTTACCTTTCTGAAGATAATCAACCAACAAAATTCCTTTTGCATCCCAAAAAACTGATGCCATAACTTTCTTTGCTGATCGTTGTGACTTCACCTGCTTTGGAGCTGAACAACCAGTTTCATTCCACTGTAAACGTTCTTGTTTCAATTTAGGATCATGGTGGTAGATCCAAGTCTCATCCATAGTTATAAAACGACGCAAGAAGTCGGCTTTATTCGGCTTAAAACGCTCCAAATTACGCTGAGAAATTTGTTTTCGATCCAGTTTTTGTTGAATTGTTAATGTGTGCGGCACTAACTTTCCAAACAGTTTTTTCATACGTAAATCTCGTTTGTCTGAGATGCCTATGGCATTAGCAATTTCACGCTTAGTCAAACTTGGATCTTCACTAACCATATTATGTACCTGCTCAATGATTTCTGCTGTGGTTGCAGTTTTTGGTCGTCCCTCGCGTGGATCGTCTTTAAGGCAGGTACGACCAAGTTTAAATTCACCAGCCCAAAATTCAACGGTGCGTTTTGAAGGTGAGGACTCCTTATACACTTCTAACAATTGTTCATAAATTTCCTTTGCTTTTAAACCCTTCAAAACAAAGAATCTAATGACTGCACGATATTAAATTTTTTCCATATTAAAAAAAATCAATGACACGTCAATTTCAAATGGCTTGTAAACAAAGAAAGAATTGACAGAATGACTTGCAACTCTGCATGTGTTCTCAGGACAGTTATACCAACTTGAGAAAAAAAAGTTTGGAGCTAGCAGTGCCATCTCTTGGTGAGCGCAGGAACTTTTCAACCAACCTGTATATCTCCATATATATCTCAGGGTATATAATCCAATCTACACAATCAATATACACCGAAATTTCGGATCCGAGATCATACTGAATTCATGTTTGATCATATACCAGGCCATGTATAAGCACATATAACATATTTTGATGTTTACATGAAATATATAAAAATGTATTTTACCTTATCCATATTGATATGAAAGTCTTTTAATTTCGGATCCAACCAATAGAATATATTCATTATGGTTTTATGATTTTGAAACATTAGAAATTGTAAGGCCATTAAATATAGCACCGAACAACCAAATAATATACGCCATACAGCCGGATGAGGCCTTGTAAAAGGACCATTAGGAAATGCCAATACCGATATAATTAGGAAAAAGAATACCACGCATAATATACCAGCCCAAATGTTCTCCTCAAAATTGCCTTCGTCCCTGTTTATATACATATAGAATAGCATAATAGATAATTAGTTTTAGCTTATTTATAATAAAAATACATAGAAAATAAATATTTTTTATAAGATATGTTTCGCTCGTTTAAGTTTAGGAAAATATTTAAATATTTATAGAATACACAGTAAAAAATTACTTGACATTAGACGAATGGAATGCATTTTCTTTTCTGATCGGCTACGATCTTCATAAAGATTTAAGATGGGGATAACCCGCGCCCCTACGACTATAACTGACACATTTGTTGTTCTTATTGGGCTTTATAGTGTTAATTGTAAATAACTCGTATTTAACTCACAATCTAAATGGAAAAAACTATATGAGAAATCATCCACTTTGATTTATTGGGTTAAGATGACATTTACTTGCGGAATATTTTTTTAAATAAACTGGGTGTAGGAAAACAAACAATATCATAACCTTAAAGTGTTTAGGATAAAAGTCATAAGCAGTTTCAGGGCCGCCTTTTTCTCTCAGTTACCAAACCTTGTATAATATGTAAAAAAATTAATTTGGCCGCTTCTTTCGATGTAACCTCTATTCTTATCATTTCTCTGTTATTAATTATTTACACACTCGTAATGTTATTTGGGAAAAAACAACCAAAAATACTCTTTAGTTTTCAAAAACATATCAATTGCCTTTTGTATTTAATTTAACGCCTTTTACCTTTTTTCGAACGTTTTCTAAAAAAGGAGTAATTAAAAGTTGATTTAAACGTCGACTATCCTTATCTGCTTTTACTCAGTATTGAATTTTAAAATTAACAACAAAACAAGAAAATAATAAAAACGTTAGAAAAAAATATATTAAGTTTATTGTTTTTAAATGTTGTATTTTTTGTGGGTAAGAGATGACTAAATAAAATGTAAACTAAATTCAAGTTCAAATTTCTATGAAATTTTAAAAATTGTTCAAATATTTTGTCAATTTTTATTTAGTTTAGAATTTATTTAGCTACCACGCACAGGTCCTAAGCGGAATTATTTTCTTTTAAAACAAAACCGTGTATTACTTTTTTTTTAATTAAAAGTCTGAGATTCAAATACCACATTAAGTCTTAACCTTTGTCCAGCGGAAGAATTTTACAACGTTAAAAGGCGGTATGGGTACAATTGTACCCTTATATACTTAACACTATATGTATGGCTTTTCCTATTTATATAATTAAATTATTCTGTTCTTATTTAATAAACAAATGATAGAACAGGCCCGTGGCTAAAAAGTATATAAAAGTTTAGAGATGTCAGAAAATTTTAGATATCTAGTATTAACAAAAAAAAAGTTATTGCAATTCAAAAACGAAAAAGGTACAATTGTACCTCTTCCGCTGGACAAAGGTTAACTGGAATCCCAAAATTTTCAGATTTATGAGTATATTTTTATATCAAAATATATGTATTTTATATCAAAATATATGTATTTGAAATTAACAATTAAACTTATATAGTCTTTCAAAGTAGTTATAGCAGGTAAAAAGAAAGATTTTATAAAAATGCTGCCAAGTCTTGGCAATTCTTGGCTTTTCTCTTTTAAATGTAAACGAAAATATTTGCCATAAAAATATTTGTAATTTTTCTATTTGCAATTTTATAAAATATTAAAACAACAAAAGATAACAAATAAATTATGTGTTTGTAAGTTAAGGTAGATCAGGGCAAATAATATAATTGCTCTATTTCCCGTTTCCGCACAGTTCATATACGAAAACAGCTTTCGTACAAAGGGGGCATACAAATGTAGAGCATACAATATAATTGCTATATTTCGTGTTCCGGTGAAGTCCATTTATGAAAACAGAGAGATATAAAAATAAAGCTTTTTTTTTATAAAAAATATACAAAATAGCCCAAAAATGACAATCGAAATTAAAAAAATACAATTTAAATTAAAAAATTCGTAATCGATACTTAGAGATCAATTAAAATAAAAAAATACCAAACACAATTAAAAAAAATATTGAAATTCGACAAATATTTATTTTATTTTATTTTAAAAATAAGAATAAAAATCATTTTATATAAATCAAATATTTTAGTGATGCGCAACGACTGCCTTTCAAAATTGTTCAAAAATTAAGTAAATTTCTGCTCTCCGTTTAAGAGTCTGTCCTCCCAGCCAGTTCTTATTAAATTTGCTGGTAACAATGGAAGAGCCATCAATTTCCGATATGCGGTTTTTGTAACATCCGACGATCTTATACAATTTTTTACATTGCGTCCTAGAGTTTGGCAATTTTGAAACCTGTTAAGAATTATATTTGTTTTTAATGTATGAAAAACAAAATTTTCGACGTTTACAACTTTTAATATACGGAAAACAAAATGAAAATTTTTTAACAAAAATCGCGCGATTTTTGGTTTAAAATTTTCGCCTGTGAGAAAATTTGTTTAGAATATAAGATTTTTTCAAAAAGAAAAATGTATTGGAATCTCCAGATTTAATTTTTTAAAAGAAACTGAAGATGTTATGCAAATCTGAAACACATTTTTCAAAATCTGTGATGATTTTTGTAGGCAAAAATAATCTGAATTTTGGAGTTTTTCTTTTTATAAAAAAAAAAACGATATTAGATGTATTGAGTTAAGATGAAAATTACTTGCGGACTATTTTTTTTTTAATAAACTGGGTGTAGAAAAAAAAATTTTAAAATGTTCTTCAAAAACAAATTACAGAAATTAAATGGTGGGAAAATATTATAGCCTCAAAATTTTAAAAATAAAAGTCATCAGAATCTAATTTTTTCAAATAGTTTTTTTCTGTGATAAAATTTGTTTTAAATCTAAGATTTTTCCAAAAAGTTTTTCTTTTCTTGTGTGGGAATCTCCAGATTTTTTCAAAAAGTTTTTCTTTTCTTGTCTGGGAATCTCCAGATTTTATTTTTTAAAAGAACTTGAAGATGTTTGGCGTTCTGTGGATATCGCGGGTATCGCGATACCAACAAAGTGCAGAAAATAAATAATGTGAAAATATTATAACCTCAAAGATTTTAGGATATCAATCATCAGAATCTAGTTTTTTGAAAAGGTGTTTTTCTGTGGGAAAATTTTTTAGAATTTAAAATTTTTTCAAAACGAAAAGTGTCTTGGAATCTCCAGATTTTATGTTTTACAAGTACCTGAAAATGTTATGCGACTCTGAAACGCATTTATCAGAATCTGAGATGATTTTTGTATTAGATTTATTGAGTTAAAATCGAATTTACTTGCCGACTATTAAAAAAAAACTGGGTGTTAAAAAAAAAAAAACAATTTTCTAAAATTTTTAACCAAAACAAATTGCAAAAAGTAAATGATGGGAAGATATCATAACCTCAAAGTTTTAAGAATAAAAATCATCAGAATTTAATTTTTAAAAAAGTTTTTTCTGTGATAAAAATTTGTTTAGAATCTAAGATTTTTTTCAAAAAAAAAAAAATTTCTTGGGATCTCCAGATTTTATGTTTTACAAGGACCTGAAAATGTTATGCGACTCTGAAACACAATTTTCAGAATCTGAGTTGATTTTTGTAGACAAAAGTCCTCTAAATTAAAGAGTTTTTCTTTTTATTAAAAACGGTATGAGAAAAAGGTCGAATACACTTGCATTGATAAGAGGTAATAATTAACTTTGTTTCCTTTTTTTTAATAAAATAAATAATTTAGAATTTATATAAAAATTAATATTTTATGCAATCGGCAAAAATGGTCAGCTACGAGTATTTAGACAGTTTGTTATAAATATTAAACAAGGTTGAAAATGAAAAAAAAGACAAGACTTAATGTGTTTGAAATAATATATTTCATTGCTATTTTGTTGCTATTTTATAAATCTAATACAATTACTTTGGTGTTTTTATACCCTCCACCATATATGGTGAGGGTATATATCCGTTTGTAACATGTGGAAATATAGCTTTAAGACCCCATAAAGTATATATTCGTGATCCTTATGCTATTTTGTCGATTTAGCGATGTCCGTCTGTTGAAATGGCGATCACGACGCGAGGACGCAAGCGGGGGTGCCAATTTTTACCCAGACTATTGAACATCCTCCCGAGCAGTTTGGCATTGAAAATGAGCAAAATCGATCCAGCGGTTCAAAAGTTATGAGTGAAAATGTGAAGGTACCTCTAATTTTTTCATACAAGTTGGTAAAATTTTTCTGTATCTATTTTTTTTCTGTTAAGCTTGTTGGTTCTTCGTATCATTCCATAAAATGTATTTTTTGTTTTTGTAACCAAAGACATTTATATATAAAGAAAGAGTAAAATACATAATTGCTTTAGTGCCGCTACTTTTAAATAGGCGGTGCTGAATTAACATAAACCAAAGAAATTAATTTGTTAAAGAAAGAACATGAGTTGTAACTATTTGTCCATAGATGGCCCATCAGAAGGTGCATTCTCTCCATTAGGCATATTCTGCTGCAGAGCTAGTCCCCATTAGCCAGTAATAAAACTGAGTATTTGCCAAAAACTATGCTTTAAAATGTGTTTTTTGTGCAGTCCATGGTTAAAGAACTAGTGAAAATGTAAAGGTGCCTTTAAATTGCCCATACAAATTTAGTACAATTTTATAGTAGCGACTGGTAGATAACATATTTTCTCATATTTTTTTCACGAGTTGCTTAGCAGTAAATATTTGGTATTTTTCACCACTAAATTTTTTTTTCACCACAAAAAATTTTTTCACCTCAAAAAATTTTTTTCACCTCTAAATTTTTTTCCACCAAAAAAGCTCTTTCCACATCTAAAAAAGTTTTTCACCTCGAAAAATTGTTTCACCTACATTATTTAACTTCAAAAGTTTTATTATATTATTTGTATCAAAAACATTAGAAAACATCTTTTTAGGATATTGGTAGAGGGTATTCAAAGATTCGGCACAGCCGAATTTAGCCTTTTTTTACTTGTTAATATTGACTTTATAATTTTGTTTAGAAATTACAAACAAAACAAATTAAAAAAAAAAAACTTGCTACGAGGGTGGGCCAATAAGTCCGTGACTTTTTAAATGAAACACAGTTTTTTTTGCAAAAAAAAAAACATTTTTCAACATAATCTCCTTTTAGCTCAATACACTGAGTCCAAAGTTTCTCCAATTTTTGTATCTCTTCCAAAAAATAGGATTTTTTGAGGTCCATAAAATAAGCATTTGTTTGATCAATAATTTCATCGTTGGAGCTAAATCTCTTTCCACCGAGCCATTTCTTTAGGTTTGGAAATAGGAAATAGTCAATGGGGGCTAAATCCGGAGAATAAGGCGAATAGGGGGGCAATTCGTAGTCTACTTCATGTATTTTTGCCATGGAAACTAAGCTGTCACACGATTCCGTTAGTGGTCGAATGTGAGCAAACGTGGCAGCCATCTTGCCCAAGTGATCGTCATCTCATACCAAAGTGATCGTTCAAAATTGAAACCACTGAGCCATGTAAGATGCATATGCCTTCCACAATCTATCGCACATTCAATCTCCGATCAGCCAACATCATATCGTGAACTTTATCAATTGTTTTGGGTGTAGAGACCTCAACTGGGCGTCCAGAACGTTTGGCACCTTTCGTGCTTCTAAGGCCACAGTAAACCACTTTTTACTATTAAAATCTATGGTGCAGAGTCCCCATAGTATTTATCAAGCTTTTCCTTGGTTTGATTGACGGTTTTTTTTTTGCAAAAATTTACCCGAAATTTACTTTTTCCATTTAAAAAAAAAAAATCTACAACGTTTTGAACAGCTGTTTTAAACGCAAAGTAAATGACGGAACTTACTTAAAATTTGACAGTAGTCTATTAACAGGTGGTACTTAATGGGAGCAGTGTTGCATTTGATATAACTATGAGGGAAGTTCGAAAAGTCACGAACTTATTGATCCGCCCTCGTAATAAACAAATATATTTACTTCCACATTATCTCAAACTTGGAAACAATTCAAAACAAATTCAGTTGGTAATAAACTAAGAAACAAAAAAATTATTATACATATTTAATAAGAGATAGAGAATTAGAAACGTTATATGTATCGTACGATTTATACACAAAACTACAAAGTCTAATATTTTATAGAAATTTTAATAAAAGCATAAGATTGACAACTGTTGGTATGTTTTTTACAACAACAATGGGCACCATCGAATGATCTTATCTTCAGCGATGCCAACTTTTAAAAGCAAAAAGCGTCGGCCGAGCAGTTAAAAAGTGCTAAATTCAAAAATTTACCAGTTTTTGTGTTTTTCTGTTTATTTTATTTTTTCAAATTTGTACTTTTAAGAGATCGGTCTTACGTTTTAATAAATAAAATACATATTTAAAAAAAATATTATTGAAATTTTTAAATTAAAAATGTAGAATTTAAAAGAAATCGCTAATATATTCGTTTTCCCACAAAATCGAATTTTCTTCTTCAACTTCGGGCTATAAAAGTGTCTTTTTAAAGGGTGGTTAAATTTTAAGGGCCGATGCTGAATGTGAACCACACCTAAACGTCAAGTTTTTTTCTGCATTTCATTTGACATTTCTCAATTTCAGACTAACTCAATTTGAACCATGGAAAGATACACAATCAAGCAACGCGTTAAAGTTATTCAGGCTTATTATGAAAATGGGCGTTCAAATCAAAATGCACTTTGTGTTTTTTATGGTCAGCATAATCGACTAAATGTATCCACAATTGGGATAATTGTGCACATATTTCTGCAAATCGGGTCTGTAAGAAATGAGAAAACACCTGTGCATGCTCGCCAAGTTCGTTCTGCGACAAACATTGCTGTTGTTAGCGATAGTGTGGCAGAATAGCCGTCAACCTCGACTCGCCGTCGGTGTTCGCTATCGCGAGATCATAACGGAAATCTTGAAGCCAGAAATTGAGGATATGGATGTGCACGATATTTAATTTCAACAGAACGGTGCCACTTGCCACACAGCTAACGAAACAATGGCTCTTTTGCGCAACAAATTCAATGGCCGTGTTATCTCACGTGGTGGCGATGTCAATTGGCCGCCAAGATCATGTGATTTGACACCGTTGGACTTCTTTCTTTGGGGTTATTTGAAAGAAAAGGTGTACGTCGATAAGCCAGCAACAATTCAAGAGCTAAAAAGATGAGATAATTCGGCACATTAACGGCATAGAACCTCAATTATGCCTCAGCGTCATCGACCATCGGATGGAGGTTTGCCGCCGAGGTCGCGGCAGCCATTTGGCCGATATTTTGTTTCATACATAATTGAACCATACCATATTATCATAATAAAAAGAAATTACAATAATTTTCCAAATAATTTGTGTTTTATTCAAAAATCAACATCGGCCCTTAAAATTTACCCACCCTTTATAAACTTGCACTTTTCGTAAGTTTGGTTTGAATTAATTTTTGCAGAAATACTTAACTCTATTTTGCAAATTGAGCAACGGGTATTGCTCCTTTTGAAGCCAATATTATATGGATTAAACAATTTGATGTATTTAATGCAAGACGTTTATTTAATGCATACACTTTACAACTGTTGGTACAACTCGCTTTGTAATCGAGTTGGGCGTTTTGCACACAAACGATATAATTTGTTGTACAACCTCAATGCCTCGTCGGATTAGTTCTCCAAGCTTTTCTATATTTTTGGTTGTAAATTTAAAGGGGATTTCTGTAAAAATAGTTTTTTACTAGTTGCTGTGAAAAAATGTATTGAAATTTATAAAAAAAAAAATTCAAACATTATGTAAAGTACCAAAAAAAAAAAAAGTTGTCAGATTATGGACAATACTAACAAATGACTCAAAAGAGCTAAAAGGGCTGAAAAAGATAACAAAAAGAGCTATGTCAACCCTTAAAAAAATTAAAAGGGCTAAATAAAAAAAATACGTGTTGAAAGCAATCAAATATAGCCCCAAAAGAGATAACTTGGCATCGCTGTTTAAAAACAGAGACGAAGAGTTTTATTTTAATTTCCCCTACACCAAAGTAATAGAAAGTCAACGTATAAAATTGTGGTTGTTTCACATATTATTTCTATCTTATTTGACACACAGGAAATTTTTTGAAACCCGTTCTAAAATTACTAATTCCCAGGGAATAACTAAATACATATTCATTAAAAGCATCCTTGAAACTAGTGGTGATGCAACTAGTTATAAAACCCATGCAAAGCGGTCGCGTATTTAGCATTTTAACTACATTCGTAGTGTGTTTTGGGAACCAGTTATTAAGAAGTACTTATACATGCCTTCTACGGTGATGATAGTTCCAAAAGAGCTCCATACAGCTGTTAAAACAAATGGAAAATTTTAAAAATTTCTTCCACCTTAAATTAACAACAAAAATATTTTTTTAATATTTCTCTTATTAAAAAGTAAAACAACATAAGAAATATTAATGCAAAAAAACTATAACGGTGAGTAGGAAGGAAGGGCAACTTAATAGGGTTACCGCTTCGACATTGGCATATTTCTCATAGAAATGATATTAACTACCCAGGGAAATTTTTAGAACCCCTTCTAAAATTACTAGTCCTAGAACTGTCTATCAGGGAATAATTACATAATCTTTAAAAGCATCATTGGAATTAGTGGTGATGCAACTACACTCAAAAAAAAAAGAAGTTAGTAAAGTCAGCAAAAAATTATGCTGAGTCTGGAAAAATTTTTGTCTGGAAGGTGCTTGCAGAAAAATTGCTTATGTTAGCAAAATCGTGTTGCTGAGAATCAGCGAGCTGATTTAAAAAAAAAATTAGTAAATTTAACAAAAGTTGTGCTTGTCGATTGTAAATAATTTTTTTTTTTTTTGCTAAAACCAATCAAATTTTTTGCTGAATACTTGTTGAATGAAAAAAAAAACACTCAAATTTTACTTTATTTAATTATTATTTTATTAATTATTATTTTACTTAATTAATTTATTTGCTGAAAATTTAGTGCTAGACATTGTTTTTTTTTTTTAATATTTTACAAAACTTTGTAAAATATAAAACAAGTAAGAGCGGCTAAATTCGGCTATGCGCAATCTTATATACCCTTCACCATGGTTGGGAAAAAACTGAAGTTTATATATGGAATGGACAGATTTATATACGGACGTCTGTAAGAGGAAATTAAAAATTTAGTTTGGTGAAAAAACTTGGACTCGGGAAGATTTATGGTTCCAGAAAATAGGTATTTAAAAAAAATTTATGTTTTGGGCATAACTTTCTTGTATCTGAACCGATATTTCCGAGTTTTTCAGCAAATAAGTTATACTACTAAAGATTTCCAATCTTTTGCTATATAAGACGTATCCATAGGTCATATTACAGCTTTAGAATAGTGTTTGTTGTTTGTGTATAAAAGGTGACGAGGTGAAAGAAAAGAATTTCAACAAATGGTTAAAAGAAATCACTAGAACTGCCTGTGTTTTATTTCTACAAAAAACGTTTGATTTAGCTGGCAAATTTGCATTTGGGATTTTATTTCGCTTCTTTATTACAAAATATTTTTAATTTCTTTAGCTTAATTTTACAAATTTGAAGGAAAATACTTTATAATTTTTTTTTATAAATTATTATAAGTTATGACCTAAAATAGTTGCACTCAAAGGAAAATTATGTATAAAATTTTCTTAATATATGAGAAATAAAATGGTTTAAAAATCTTTTTATAAATTCTTTTAAATCGGAGCAAAAAATAGAAATAAAACCGTTTGTATTTTGTTTGTGTCAGAGGGTTTTTATAATAATTTTGATGTTTTTAGCCTATTTATGGATTATTTAATTATTAATATAAAATTTTATTCAAATTAATTATTAAATGTTAAAAAAAAAAAAAACAAAAAATAAAAAAAAAAAAAATCTTAAGAAAATAAAAAAAAATGTACAAAAAAGTGAATTGACCGGGATTCGAACCCGCGACCCTTCCACCTGTGGTGAAGGGTATAAAAACGTTTGTATTTTGTTTGTATCAGAGGGTTTTTAATACAAATTTTGATGTTTTTAGCCTATTTATGGATTATTTAATTATTAATATAAAATTTTATATAAATTAATTATTAAATGTTAAAAAAAACCAAAAATAAACAAAAAAAAAGTCTTAAAGAAAAAAATATAAAAAAATGTACAAAAAAAAAGTGAATTGACCGGGATTCGAACCTCGAACCCGCGGCCTTAGAGAAAAAAAAAGTATTTGTGACATAGCGTCTAGACAACTGAGCTATTGAAGCTCACACAAAATCATCGTCAATAGATTAACATATATAAAAGTTTTCGTTCATTAGAGATTTGTTTAGTTTTTATTTAAATGACAAATCTTTGTATGTGTGTTGTTTGTGTATAAAAGGTGGAGATGAAAAAAAAGAATTTTAACACATGGATGTGTTTGTTATGCATAAAATTATACATACATATTAAACAAAGGGATTTTACCGAAAAAATTAGAGGTAGTCCTGGTTTTTTGCTAATATCTCAGCCATTTATTAACCGATCTGTCTGATTTTTAATAGCAAACAGAAATCAACTTTGCTCTTCATAAGGACCCAGAATATATATACTTTATAGGGTCTAAGATCAATATTGTAGAAATTACAAACGGAATAACAAACTTATATATACCCTTCCACCTGTGGTGAAGGGTATAAAAATACAGATTTCCGCATTGTGTACATGATTTAATTCAAAATCTAAAAATATATAAAAATTGTTATACATAAAATGGAAACAAAATTATCTCTCAGTTACTCACATGCTGAATATTTGTTATTATTTTCACTTTTTATAAATTACTTTTTATAAATTTATATTTATAAATACACATTTACAGCCATATGCATAGACATTTAGTTGATTCTCATAACAGTCTTATAAGGAAAATATGTTGTTGTTTTACATGTTAATTTAATTTACAAGTCTGTAATAAAAATCAATAAAATGTCTATGCATATGGCTGTTAATCTTTATATTTATTAAAATATTTTATTTTGTTTCTAATTTAAATCATCAAACAAATTGGAGTAAACACAATATTATATTTTTCTATATTCAAATTTCTGTAGGTATGAAAGAAATATAGATACATTAATCTTTCACAGTTATATTTTTTATGTTTTGGAAGCTGCAACATCTAACTCTTGTATATCTGATAGTGAATTCTGATAATTAGTAAAAAATTAGATATATATAAAAAAAAATATATATCTTAAGTTTTTGCTGAAATTGTGTTTTCATATATAAAAAAAAAAGATATATAAAAAAAAATATATATATCTTAAGTTTTTGCTGAAAACACAATTTCAGCTAAAAAAAAGGCTTAATGTTCTCCTTCTGGTTTTGATACAAATAATGTAAAAAACATTTAAAGTAAAACTATGGAGGTGAACAAATTTTTTCGAAGTAAAAACAAAGTTTTCTTGTAGAAAAAAATTTTTTGAGGTGAAAAAATGTTTTGTAGTGAAAAAAAAAAGTTTTGTTGTGAAAAAAATTTTTTGAGGTGAAAAAAATTGTTTGAGGTGAATATAAAATATTAATTCTAAGCGACTGGTCAAAAAACAAAATAAAATATTTTACTTGCCATTTGCTACTATGAAATTGTACTAAAATCAAACATGGGACTTATGCATTGATTGAGATGATGATTTCATTACCATTACATTGATAACAATTGTAATGAAATAAATTCCGTTACCATTGTTTGAATTAATGATACTGATTTAAGGATCTGATTTCATTGATTTTTTAAATATCTATATCATTACTAATGCAAAAATTAACTAAAGAAAACAATTAAATTAATTAAAGAAAACAATAGCATTATTAACCATCATGTTAAGGGTATTCATTTCAGTTTTTTTTTGTTTGTAAGGGTATTCATTTCAGTTTTTTTTTTGTTTGTAGTTGGAAAAATGGAAAAGTGGAAAAATGCAACTTTTATACAACAAACTCAAGGAAAAAAATTTCCACCAAAAGTTTTATTTTTAACAACCCATAACCAAGTGTAAAAAAATCAGAATAAAAAGTTGTAATTTTCCATTATAAACGTCAAACGAATGATGTTGCCACTTTTAAGAAAATCGTTAATTTGTAGTTCAAATTACCAGAAACTACATCTCTTTTTGTAAAACCATGAATTATACAATCATGATTTTAAGTCATGTGTGACGTTTATATTTCAAATTAGCTTTTTTCTCATTCAATTCAACCGTTATTTTTTAAGACGAAAAAATTAAAAATGAGTTCTATGAAAAAAATATTATCCAAAGGGTTATAAATAGGTGTCTCGGCCAATTAAAATTCTGTGTCATCCACGTAACCAATGCATTGCGGTAATTCACTAACCGTCTCCTTCACACTATGAGCTCTTTAGTCTCTATCGGGCCAAAAAATAAATTTTTTTTAAGTTCCAGAAACGCCCGAAATACTCGTTTTGTTATATTTTGTATAGTGCCCCCATCTACATCTCCTGAAGCCGCAAATCTATATAGAAATTCATCACTGGAACTTATAAGTAAGACAAGATGGTGGAACTGATCTTTAGTGCTTTGCATCATTTGACGAAATCGGTTGTCGTTGAACTTGGAGAGAATATCCTCACACCATGCCTTAGATTTGGGAACGAAGTACTTGTTTCCACGGCGCAAAAACATAACTACGCTCAAATCATCATAAAGAATGTTCAATTCTTTTTCCACCGAATTGTCGGAGATTTTTTCAGTTGCTAAATCATCATCTGATGTAAAAGTTTCTAAAAAATAATATTTAAAAAATTATATTGTATTGTGTTTTCTTTTGAAGAAATTATCTTTTCATAAATATTATCAATTTCCATTAAAAATGCCTTAATAAAATAATCAATCAATTCACTTTTAACACTTCTATTCGGCATGTTGAAAAATATTAATGATTGTCACATCATTGACAGCTTTTCTTTTTTTTTTTGACAGTTAAAATATTTATATTTTTTATTTCAAAAAAAGACCGCTTACATCAATAAGAGTGTAATTTTTAATTTTTCCATTTTTCCAACCACCCATGTAAAAATCGAAATATATATGAGCATACATGATCATACATGGGCCTATATATGATCATACATGGGCATACATGGTCATATACGTCCATACATTGTTCAATATATGACCATACATGATTTCATATATCTTCGGATCTGAATTTTGAGGGTATATGGACGTATATGATCATATACGAGCATACATGAATAATATATGAGCATGTATGATAATATATGCACATATATCACCATATACCCTCAAACTTCGGATCCGAAGATATATGGTCATATATGAGATCATGTATGGACGTATATGACCATGTATGCCCATGTATGATCATTTACAAGCCCATGTATGATCATGTATGTTCATATATATTTCGATTTTTACATGGGCAACAAAATCTGAAATGAATACCCTTTTTTTGTGTTAATGTTTATGTTAATATTTATTTATGCGAGTTAATATTTGTATATTTTATATTTGTTTTTATTATTTTTTGTATAAAGCTACTTTGATAATTTTCAAAACGTATACATCTTGCTGTAAACAAATAGCTTTCAATCAAATTAAATTAGTTTTTTGGTAATGACCAAAATACAGGGACTGAAACCCTGAAAAAATGGATTCAGGTTCGGATTAATCGAAATAAAAAGTTCAGGTTCGGGTTCGGTTCAGGTTCAACATTTAAAAAAAGTACAAATGTTTTATAAACAGGAAATTTATTAATTTTTTAGAGAAATTTTCGTTTTATATTATAATTAATATATTTTTTAAGTTTTCTTCTTTAAAATTTGGTCTTTGTGGCGACAAAATTAGTTTCAAGGCTGAAATGGCTCTCTCATTTGAAGAATTTGATATAGAAAATCGTTCCTTCTTTTTTAGAACTTCTTCGAGCATATCTTCATCATCTTCTAAAGAACAAGATATTGATTGATTCTCTAATAAAATTCTATTCTTCTCTTTCCATTTGCAAATTTTTTAAAACATTAATATTTTTTGCAAATAGCTCTGCATTTGCTTAAAAGGACTAGATGTAGTGTCGAGCGCTGCAAACTGGAATGCAATAAATGTAATGTTCTTTATGATTTTTCTATCAAACATTTCTCACGCCATGAACAGCAAGAATATTTTTTTTTTGTATTTTTGAACCCGAACTTGGTTAAATTTTTGGGTTCAACGGGTGGGTTCGGGTTGAAAATTTTTATAAACAGCGAACCTACACCCGTTTGGGTTCGGTTTCAGTCCCTGCTAAAATACACCAATCTGTAAGGAAAATTTAGAGGTATCTTCACATTTTCACTCTTAACTTTTTAACGGCTGGACCGATTTTGCTCATTTTCAACATTAAAAATCTCGGGAGGATGTACATTAATTTAGGTTAAAATGAGAACCCCCCCCATTGCATCCTCGCGCCGTGATTTCCATTTTAACAGATAGACGGAGAATTTGTTTTCACATCCAAAAAAGTTTTTCACCTCAAAAAATTTTTTTCGTCTCCTCAATTTCACTTCTAAAGTTTTTTACATTATTTTTATCAAAAACAGTAAGAACATTTTTTTAGGACATTGGTGTAGGGTATTCAAAGATTCGGCACAGTCGAATTCAAGCTTTTTTTTACTTGCTTTTAATTAATTTTATTGTAGAATATTAACCAAAAATTTATAGCTAACATTTTTAAATAATTTTCAAAAAATTTGATGACAAGAATAAACACATCACATTTTATTTTACTGTAGAAATTATTTTTTTTACGATGCTTGTTAAAAAATTCGAATTATATAGAACTAGATAAAATAAACTAAAATGCAGTAATTTTTAAAGATTGTTTAAAAAAATATAACTGTCAAAAACATTCAAATTTGTTTAAAGTAAAACAATTACACTTAAAATAACTACAAATTCTTTTTCTATACTATAATAACTGTCATGTATTAACTGCAAAACTTTTTTGAGTGTATTTACATATTAACATTTTTATTTTCTCTAAAAAAAATTAACTTCATTGATATTCATAATGACGCCACAAAACTGGCCTAGATTATCAACAAAGTACTATATCTATAAAAATATTACTTTCATCATATTAAAATCAGGGTTCGGGTACGTTCGTAAATGCAGTAGTTGCGCATCACTGCAGCATAATAAAAGTAAAACGTTCAAAAAAGCATCACTTCGCAGCACTGATTTACGTCAAACGTTTTTTTATGCAAACAATTGACAGTGCTGGCGCAAACTTTTGCAACTATGGCATCATTAAAGTGTCTGATGCATTAGTGCAAAATTAGTCTTCTTTTTCGTTTAATTGTTTTTTAAAAGTTAAAAGTCTTTTCATCTTTGTATTAATTCTATTTTTATTATAAGTTAACAAAAAGTTGTCAATGTTATTGCGGTGAACATAATTATATCTTTTGCAAAACGTTCTAAAAAGCAAACTGTGCAGTTGTTGAGCAGTAGCAAAGCATCTGCAACAGATGATCACGCATCAGCAACAAAAATTGGTATAACTGCCGCAGTGATGCACAAATTTTCTGCATTTACGAACGTACCCTTCATTCAACCCATGATTTTGTTTTGATATCTCATGGAAATTGTATATGACAAAAGAAATATTTAATCATGGCAAAATATCTAAAATTTAATTGGATTTCTTATAAATCGAATGCTGAAAAGACAAAAATCAAGTAAACACACTGTAAATAATTTTTCTGAAAATTAACCAATCAGAAAATTTTGTTTTTGAATTGATCGATTTTCAAAAAAAATTTCAATTATATTGAAATTGTGTACTAATATACACCTTAAGCATTTTGTTATTAATGAATTAAACAATTTTAGAAAATAATATTTTTTTTCAATGATAGAAAGTACCAAAAATTAATAATGTCTCAACAACTGATCCGATCTTAATAAAATTTACTCAGAAGAATCAATCCAGATCATTTAGGATAAAGAGAGAATGCTCTACAGTGTCTAGATACAGACGCAAACCATAATTAAAATAATAAAAATCATGTTTCAGCATTTTTGGAGAAGAATTGAATTTATTAATTATTTTGTGATTCAAGTGAATGACCATTTTAAAAGGAATAAATTCATGAGAGAATTCAAGAAAGAAACATTAAGCGAGAAATAGCTACAACTTTTTAAACTATAAAAGCAAAACTTTAAATGTTTTGTTTCAAAATTTAGTAATAAACCGCTAAATAATAATTCTAGAATAATGCTATGCTAGTAGCTAACAAATTATAATCGATTTGTAAGAGAAAGAGCACAAATGTTATAGTCAATCGGTAGTCTTGTGGACGCTTTACTGTGAGAAAAGTTAAAATAAACGAGAACCGAATCGAAAATAAACCTGTAAATAAACGATATACAGGTTGGTTGAAAAGTTCCTGCGTTCACCTAGAGATGGCACTGCTAGCTCCAAACTTTTTTTTCTCAAGTTGGTATAACTGTCCTGAGAACACATGCAAAGTTGCAAGTCATTCTGTCAATTCTTTCTTTGTTTACAAGCCATTTGAAGTTGACGTGTCATTGATTTTTTTTTAATATGGAAAAAATTGAATATCGTGCAGTCATTAGATTCTTTGTTAGGGTTTAAAAGCAAAGGAAATTTATGAACAATTGTTAGAAGTGTATAAGGAGTCCTCACCTTCAAAACGCACCGTTGAATTTTGGGCTGGTGAATTTAAACGTGGTCGTACCAGCCTTAAAGACGATCCACGCGAAGGACGACCAAAAACTGCAACCACAGCAGAAATCATTGAGCAGGTACATAATATGGTTAGTGAAGATCCAAGTTTGACTAAGCGTGAAATTGCTAATGCCATAGGCATCTCAGACGAACGAGTAGTCCATATTTTACATGAAGAATTACGTATGAAAAAACTGTTTGGAAAGTTAGTGCCGCACACATTAACAATTCAACAAAAACTGGATCAAAAACAAATTTCTCAGCGTAATTTGGAGCGTTTTAAGCCGAATAAAACCGACTTCTTGTGTCGTTTTATAACTATGGATGAGACTCGGATCTACCACCATGATCCTAAATTGAAACAAGAACATTTACAGTGGACTGAAGCTGGTTGTTGAGCTCCAAAGCAGGTGAAGTCACAACAAACAGCAAAGAAGGTTATGGCATCAGTTTTTTGGGATGCAAAAGGAATTTTGTTGATTGATTATCTTTAGAAAGGTAAAACAATCAACTCTGAATATTATTGCAGCCTTTGGATCAGCTGGATGAGAAAATACCTGGTTTAAAGAAGAAAAAAATCATTTTTCATCAAGACAATGCACCTGCTCACAAAAGTGTTTTGACGATGGCTAAATTCAAAGAATTAAAGTACGAATTGCTTGAACATCCACCGTATTCACCAGATTTGGTTCCCAGTGACTACTATCTCTTCAGAAATCTCAAACAATTCCTTCGTGGGAAGCATTTTTCGTCGAATGAAGAGGCCATAGCAGCCGTAGGCGGTTATTTTGCAGAGCTTCCGGAAAACCATTATAAGGATGGGATAAAATTATTGGAAGATCATTGGAACAAGTGTATTGAGCTTCTAGGAGATTATATTGAATAAAAAAATATATTTCGTAACAAAAACAGTATTCTTTCATTTCGAGCGCAGGAACTTTGTAGATTAATAACTTTTGTTGTTTTTTTTTTTATTTTTATCTCATTTGCTTAATATTGTAAAATAGATTGCAAATAAAGAATCGAATAAAAAGATATAATTATAAAAATCCAAAAATTGTAGCATAGCCGTTATTTTTTTACCTCAAAACATCTTTTAGGCATTAAGGCTATGAGCTTTTTAATATAATCTTCGGGAATTTTATCCCACTGCTTTTTCAACTCGGCGAAAAGTTCATAAACATTTCGGAATACTTTATTATCAATATTCCGTTTTATAATTTTCCACATGTTCTGAGTCGGGTTGAGATGCGGAGATTGTGGCGGCCACGACATGACACTAATATTATTTTCCGTTATCGTGCTGGAATGTCCATGAAAGTGGCATTTCCCATTCGGAAGCATAACTGAGCTCAAAAGGGGTCTATATATTGTGGCCGTCATTATATTAGTAATCCGGTGAATTGGGCCATAATGATTCCACCTCCGTGCTTCACTGTGGCCGTTGTGTATCTGGCATTAAACTTTTCGCCTCGTGGTCGTCGAATGTAGGCTCTTCTATCTGAACCGCGAAGGTTGAATTTGTACTCATCGGACCATAGTACTTTCTTTCATTGCTGTTGGGTCCAATTTAAATGGGTGCGGGCAAAGTAAAGACGAGCTTTTCTATTTATTCCGACACAAAGCGTTTTTTTATGCATCTAAAACTTCTAAGACCATATTCTCGAGCTCTTCTTTTAATGGCGGAAAGACTGGCATCTATGGAAAGTTCAGTTTTAACTTCTCTAGAAACTGCTTTAGGATATTTCGTGAAAAAATTTTTAATTTTCTCTTACAGTAGTATTACGGGGTCTTCCTCCTTTGTGAGTTATTTGGATGTTACCACTATTTACAATGCGACAAGTTGTTGATTTTGGAACGGAATATTTTAAGGAAATTTTATTCTAATAAAGTCCATTTTTAAAGTCATTTAAAACGTTGACCTTGAAATCAGAATTGTATTTGTTTCCTGCCAATTTTCACAAAATTAATTCTTACGATGTTTATGCTTCTAAAATCATATTAAAACTCTTATAGCAAAATAATTATGCTGAGTTTTTTTTTTAATAAAATGCAAAGACCTAAATCACTAATTACCGTTATTTCCTAGCATTTGTTAGTGTTAATACAGGGTGTCCGCCGGGACACTTATATCTTATATTAATAAATGTTTTATTTAATATCGGCAATTATGTATGGAATACAATATCAGATAAATGTGCGCCTCTGTTAGCCTCACAAATGCGAGCCATTTTGAGCACATTTTTCATTACATTTCCACACATTTCACGCGGCATTTCACGAATATTTTGTTTGAGTTGCTCAAGCGTTTCTGGTTTGTTGGCATAAACCTTGCTTTTCAGATATCCCCACAAAAAGAAGTCCGGAGCAGTCAAATCAGGCGACCGTGGAGCCCAATCAACATCACCTTTTTTTGAAATAACTTGTTGTGGAAAGAGGTCTCGCAGTAATTTCATTGTAATCCTGGCTGTATGCATATGTACGGCGGCGTAAATTGTCTTGTAGAAGAAGCTCTTGTGTCAACTGAATCTTAAATGAAAACAAATGCAAATCCTTGTGCAAAAAATTGTGGTCAAAGTTGTTCTTTGAAGACCAAGCTCCTGAGCACGGCGCCGAATTGAGCTTGATGGATTGTTTTGAACACTTTCTTAAGCAGCCGATCTTGCAGTACTTTGTGATCCATGCTTGGGCCTATCACATAGAGGCCCTCTTTCTCGAATTCATTCACTACACGATAAATAGTGCGTTTTGTTGGCACGTTGTTTCTCCAAAAAGTTTCACGTAACTTTCTCATCGTCACAGTAATCGATGATTGGTTTTGATAAAATGTTTTAACGATTAAAACATGTTGGTTTATCGAATATTTTTCCATAATAAATTTGCCACGTGTCTACTTCACGACTGCCAAATATGAACTTTAAAGAGTAATGTTTATTAAAATGGCGGCAAAACAAAGTAGTATACCGGCGGACACCCTGTAGTATAGTTAAGAGTAAAATAAAATTAAGAGTAAAATAAAACAAAAAACGCTGTGTGGCTTGTGGCGCCGTCCTGTTGGAACCACATGTCCTCCAAGTCCATACCATCCAATTGGGGCCAAAAATATTCGGTTATCATTGAACGGTAGCGATTCCCATTCACAGTAACGTGCCGGTCTTGATCATCACGGAAGAAGTACGGCCCAATGACGCCGCCGGCCCATAAACCGCACCAAACCGTAATTTTTTCGGGATGCAATGATGACTCATGGAGTACGTGTGGATTGCTGTCTGACCAATAACGCATATTTTGTTTATTGACGAAGCCATTCAGCCAGAAATGAGCCTCATTGCTGAAGTTGATTTTTCGATGAAAATCCGAATCATTTTCAAGTTGTTGCTCAGCACAATTCACGAACATACGACGCTTCTGGTGGTCAAGCGGCTTCAGTTCTTGCGTTAATTTGATCTTGTAAGGATGTAGGCCAAGATCTTTTTGCAAAATTCGCCACAACGACATCACAGAGATGCCCAACGCTTGAGAACCACGTGTGAGAGACACATTTGGGCTTTCTTCAACTGAAGCCTCAGCGGCAGCAATATTCTCGACACTACGGGCACTTCTTTGTCTCACTGGCACGGGAACATTTTGTACTGTGCCTGTGGATTCAAATTTTTCCACTAGACGCTCAATTGTTGATCTGCTAGGACGATTATGACAACCATAAATTGGACGTAGCGCTCTTAACGTTGAGGCCACTGACTCCGAATTTCGGTAGTAAATTTTAATAATTTCGACTCGTTGTTGGCTTGTATATCTTTCCATCATGAAATGGCAAACCTTACTGAAGAGAAATGTCAAAAGAGCTGCAAGAAATATGGCGTCGTTTGCTGTCCCTGTCGCTCTACTTTTGTAGCGTCTCTGTTGAAAAACCCTGTATGTGCCTTCCTACTGAGTTTTCGGCCTACGTGTTATATTCATTTTTCCAAAGCAAAACGTGATACATGGTATAGTATGGCCTCATGGGCACGGTTATATATTTATTAAAATAATAATAATAAAAAAATACCAGCTAAGAGTTTCTGTATTTTTATCGGTAATTTATATCAATTTTAAAGGGTTTTGTAAAGCTATCGGTGCCAACCTTGTTTGAAAATAATCCAAAATTGGAAAATTTTGAATATTTTTAAAACAAACCAACAAACAATAAGTTACACTAAGTCCCAGTTTTTAGCATGTAGATAATCCTTGAACTCGGTGATTTTGAAATTTGTTTTAATTTATTTTATTTTAATGAATATCAAAATTGTATGTAACGAAATGAAGTTCCAATAAATTTATGTTAATAAACATGGAAATGGCAGACAAAATTCTTTTTCGGTTAAACTAAACCAAGTTTAACTCACATTCCAAAAACTCGGCCTAATAATCATTTAATCATATTCATAAATTACTGTCACACATGTAACGAGCATCATTAATTAATCAATCAATCAATTAATTGCCAAATCTGTTAGCACATGTTTCCAAGCTTCATAACATTACATAGCAGACGAAAAATAAACCAAATACCAAAATAACAAAAAAAAAAAGAGGCATAAGTAGGAACGAAAAATAAAACCATATAAGCTATTCGACTAAATACACTCACTCTCTTAATCAATAAATAAATGAAGGTTAATTTAATTTGATTTTTTACATAAAGAAAATTATTTTGCAAAAACTTTTAATACATTTTTTAAATTAAACTGTCAATTTTTGGCGTTTAAGGAAACAAAACAACTTACGCATCCATTTTAGATATTCCTTGAATGTATTCAAAAGCATTTGCTAAGCTTAATACTACAATTATTTAATTTTTTTTTTTTATTGTACGTTATATTTTATTAAATCTGATATTTTATATTGAAATTATCATTTAATTGTTTGTATTATTATTATTATAAATAGTAACCATAATATTAAATTTAGTAACATTTGTTATTAGTAAATTTTTGTTTGATTTTTTATTTTTTAAGATTTTTTCTAAAATTAAAAAATTTTTTTTATGAAAGTCGAACTCATGTAGTTTCCACGTTTAACTAAAACTAAAAAGAAATGACATTTATATTTGTGTCAATACAAATTTGCAAGAAAGGAAATTTGCAGTTTTCTTTTTTTTAAATAAGGGTAGCATGGCAAAAATAAAACAGTCAGAGGTGTGGGCAGAAAAGGGGTCACTTTATGATAAAATGTTGCTACTACTAGAAAATATTTATATTTTAGTAATTTGATTTAATTTTAAATAAAAACTCTGAAAAAGTATTTGAAAATCATAACAAATTTTCTAATTTTGACAAAAAAAGAAAAAAATAATTAGTAATAAAAATGATTGAACTACAGGTTGGTTGAAAAGTTCCTGCGCTCACCAAGAGATGGCACTGCTAGCTCCAAACTTTTTTTCTCAAGTTGGTATAACTGTCCTGAGAACACATGCAAAGTTGCAAGTCATTCTGTCAATTCTTTCTTTGTTTACAAGCCATTTGAAGTTGACGTGTCATTGATTTTTTTTGTTTTGAAGGGTTTAAAAGCAAAGAAAATTTATGAATAATTGTTAGAAGTGTATAAGGAGTCCTCACCTTCAAAACGTACCGTTAGATTTTGGGCTGGTGAATTTAAACGTGGTCGTACCAGCCTTAAAGACGATCCACGCGAAGGACGACCAAAAACTGCAACCACAGCAGAAATCATTGAGCAGGTACATAATATGCTTAGTGAAGATCCAAGTTTGACTAAGCGTGAAATTGCTAATGCCATAGGTATCTCAGACGAACGAGTACTCCATATTTTAAATGAAGAATTACGCATGAAAAAACTGTTTAAAAAGTTAGTGCCGCACACATTAACAATTCAACAAAAACTGGATCGAAAACAAATTTCTCAGCGTAATTTGGAGCGTTTTAAGCCGAATAAAACCGACTTCTTTCGTCGTTTTATAACTATGGATGAGACTTGGATCTACCACCATGATCCTAAATTGAAACAAGAACGTTTACAGTGGACTGAAGCTGGTTGTTCAGCTCCAAAGCAGGTGAAGTCACAACGATCAGCAAAGAAGGTTATGGCATCAGTTTTTTGGGATGCAAATTTTGTTGAATGATTATCTTCAGAAAGGTAAAACAATCAACTCTGAATATTATTGCAGCCTTTTGGATCAGCTGGATGAAAAAATTCGTGAGAAAATACCTGGTTTAAAGAAGAAAAAAATCATTTTTCATCAAGACAATGCACCTGCTCACAAAAGTGTTTTGACGATGGCTAAATTCAAAGAATTAAAGTACGAATTGCTTGAACATCCACCGTATTCACCAGATTTGGCTTCCAGTGACTACTATCTCTTCAGAAATCTCAAACAATTCCTTCGTGGGAAGCATTTTTCGTCGAATGAAGAGGTCGGCCACAGCAGCCGTAGACGGTTATTTTGCAGAGCTTCCGGAAAACCATTATAAGGATGGGATAAAATTATTGGAAGATCATTGGAACAAGTGTATTGAGCTTCTAGGAGATTATATTGAATAAAAAAAATATATTTCGTAACAACAACAGTATTCTTTCATTTCGAGCGCAGGAACTTTTCAACCAACCTGTAATTTTCAAATATACTAGATTTTGGATTAGAAATTTGAAAACTAGTTTATTTATTTATATCAATACAAAGGAAGCCTTCATGGCCAATTATTTATGTATTGTTAGATAAAAACTAAATACCATAATGGTACAATTTAAATTTAAATATAAATACATACATAGACTGTTTGGCAGATTATTCCAAATTTGATAGACACGAACAATAAAAGATCGATCAAATATTGAAAGATGTCTAAAGGGTACATCAATCTGAACGTTCCTTGTTGAATTAATGAATGAAAACTCATTCACTAGGTCTTCCGGTTTTTGCAATTTAATAACTTTATAAAAAAGATGTAAAGTACGAAATTTTAAGTAGTTATCGAAACTACATCTTAAAAACTCAGGAACACGCTCCGTTACACGATGATGTTCATAAATTCTCAAATTAAATACATAACGAACAACTTTTCTGACAATTTTCTCAAGAATTTTTATATTATATAACCAGGGCCCAGAGAAGGCCTCAAGGCCATAATTAAATTGGGACATAATTAGGGAATCAGCTTGGCGATGTCTTACAGGTCTAGGTGTATATTGTTTTAATGAGTATAATCTTCTTAGAGTACGACAAATTTTATTGGAAAGAGAATTTATGTGATTGTTGAAACTTAGTCTGGAATCCAAAAAAATACCGAGACATCTAAGAGAATCCATATACTCAATTACCTGTCCATTTATATATATCCTAGGATAAAGAAAATGCCTGTTCCGTGTATGAAAAGCAATTGCTTTAGTCTTAGTGGAATTGATCTCAAGACAATTTAGGGACATCCAATTGGATATTAAATTAAGATGGTTATTCAAGCAGGTCTCAAAGCGGTCAATATGATCAGAACCGGGAGTATACAATATCATAATATCAACAGCAAATATATTTAAATGGCAGAAATTGTTGTCCAAAAGTAAAATACAATCATTTAAATATGTGAGGAATAAGATGGGACCCAGTACAGACCCTTGAGGCACACCAAATGTCACTGCACCTATAGAGGAATTTAACCCATTGAGGGAAACAAACTGAGACCGTCCCAGTAGGTAAGAAAAAACCAACTTACATGAAGATTTAGAAAAATTGAAATTTTCCTGAAGCTTCCTTATAAGAACGTTATGATTAATGCGATCAAACGCTTTGGTTAGATCCAAAGAGACCCCCATGCAATGCTTACGATTATCAAGTTGTCTTCTTACAGTATCAGTAAGAGAAAGAAGTAATGACGTTGTATTACGATTTCGCCTGAAGGCGTATTGGTTTGGATGAATCAAATGATGATTGGTTTGAATGATCTAAAATTTGTACCTTCATTATACTTTCAATGATTTTCGACATTGCAGGTAAAATTGTAATTGGCCTTAAATTATTAATATTATAAGTACCACTCTTTAATATTGGCACAACACGACCCAGTTTTCATGAAGTCGGAAATTTTGACGTTGTAAATATAGAATTTATTATAAGAAGAAGCAGGCTAGATATAAATGGGAAAATCAATTTTATAAATTTAATCGGAACTTTATCATAACCAGTCGCATTAGATTTAATGGAGTTAATTGCCAGCAAAAGATCACATTTCGTGATGGGATCAAATGAAAACGAATTGGGGTTGTCAATAAAATTGTCAAAATTTAATTCACCCAGGTTTAGATTATTCAAAAAGTAGTAGCCATAGATTCAACATCAGATTCATATATTTCAGAATTCTCCCGACCAACACAACCTAACCTGCGAATCCTACTCCACATTTGAGTATTATTAACATCAGTAAAAAGATTTTTCCCATACTCTCTACGAGACATTCTAATGATAGATTTGCTTTTATTTCTCAGTCTACAGTAACCTCTCCAGTTTGCTGCGGTACGATATCTTAAATACGCCCCATAGGCTCGATCCCTTGATGATCTAGCTTCAACAATTGCTCTAGAGTTCATCCAAACAGAATCATCATATTTTGATATAATTCTTGATGTAGGATCACAATTATGGAGATTATTCATTAAATCATTTAAGGAGAAAAGTTGAGAGTCTACATCAATAGTAGAAAAGATTGGTGATACATTAAAATGATCAAGATGATGATAAAAATCATCATAATAATAATAGTTCTTAAAATAATCATTTTGGGAACTAGTTGTTTAGTAGTAGTTTATAAGTATCGACAAGTTTAAGTCTCTGTTTGCTTACCCATAATAATAAATCATAATTTTGCAAATAAATATATAATTTTTTTTTATTGTGAATTGAACAGATGTCACTCTAGAACTATTTTCGTAAATGACTCATTAGTACCAGTTTGGCTAAATGTTTTTCTTTCTGAAACAACAATTTCGAAACTTTATTTCAAAATATTCAGAGACTGTTTCAAAATTTTTTATTGTGACTTAGTGTTTCCAATTCGGCTAATAGATTAACCGATTCCTCGATTAATCGCCTCTATTTTAATTAAGGGCAAACCAAATAATTTAAAACTTAAATACTTTAAAACTTAAATACTTTAAAACTTAAATACGACCTGAAAAATCGATTAAAATAGGTCGATTAACCGGTTAAAAGTTTTATTATGAATATTTCTGTTATTTTTCTTAAAACTTTCTAATTTTCTTAACATTGGCAAGAAAATCGTAGAAAAAAACATCATCTTAAATACTATTTATTTTCATCTTAAATGTTATTTAGGCTTTAGGAAATATGATAGAAAATTTTAATTTTTGTTTCAGTTCCTTTAAACAAATAAATTTTAAATAATATAAAATTATATTTTCATGTCTAAAAAATTGAATTAGAGCTTTCAAACTCCATATACATGCATTTCTAGCTGACAATAGATCTCATCAGAACGCGAAGTTTTTGAAAAGCTAGAGCCTCTAAGCAGAGTTTTATTAAAAAACCTATTAAAATATATATTTTTCTCAGTAGCAATAAAACACGTGACTGGGTATATTCCTAACAAGCACTATGATGTTACTTTTATTATAAAATAATAATATTAAATTGTTTTAAATTCGAAAACTGCAGTTTCATTAAAAAATGTATGAAAAAATTTATAAAAACTAAAAAATAACATGAAATTTTGTTTCTTATTTGATTTATCAACGAATTTTGATGAAGTAGGTACTTCAGTAGAATTAAGTTGTTTAGTCAAAAATATTGAGGAATCCGCTTATTTGAATTCTTAATTGCACAAACACAGAAAAATCCTCACCGATTTTTCCGAATTTTGTCCAGAATATGCGTGATTTTTATATCTTTTCTAATAGATAACTTCTTAAACCAGGTAAAGAAAGAGTCAGGAAACTGTGGCAGTTTTATCAAAATTTGTTTGTGAATATTTTTGAAGGCAGCTCTTGTTTATTTAGACATTTTTTTATTCTGTACAGTGTCGCATAAAGAAAATAAAAGCCAATTTTATCGACTATCTGTGTTTTTAAGGGCTTACTTCCACTGGACACGTCTGACATTTCCTTTAGAAAGGGTCATCAAATTTCTCTGAAAAAACCCAAGATTATAAGGCATGATTCTTTAAAGAATATCAGAATGCTTTGAATTGTCCTAAACAAACACTTTAGAAACCAATGCAATAGACTTTACTTGTTATATCAGCCAAAAGCAGCTCTTTGTGTTCTTATTGATGAAAGAAATACACTTATTTTGTATTAAACGATTAATCTCCAAATTTTCCGATTAATCGACCCAAATAACCGATTAATCTATTTTCTTTATTTTATGAATAATGACCTAACCGATTAATCGGCAGGGTCGACTAATTGAAAAATATCATTTAGTACATATGACTAATTATCTTAAGAGGAAACTATAGATCCAATATACGTTTGCACCTTTGTTTTGCATCTATTCATATAATTCGGGTCGTAATCGACTACCGAAGATTGACGTTATATCTAGTTCCCCGATTACCACATTACTACCAGTTTTGCTCCTTATTTTCGTCAATATTTGTAGTCTCAATGTGGAAGTTTGGAGACAATTGCCCCCATACCTAAGACATCTCCATGTCAAATTATACATTAGTCTCTATGCAAGGCGGTAAAACTCGTACTAGTTGTCTGGTTCAAATAAAATAGTACACAACTGATTGTGCACTAGTATTTTTTGGTGCTGGTTACTTTGTTCAAAATTGAATTTGCATCTAATAGTTTTTCTAAACTTTTAATTTTTAATGTAATGATTGAAATAATGTGATCTATTGATGGATTACATGATTGACGCTTATATTTTTTTATAGAATATGCCGCAGATCGCAAATATAAGCATATGACGTAAATCGGTATGTCTGCGTATATGAAATCATGTCTTAACTACACAATTTTTAAAAACCTCGTACAAATAGTTAAATTTTCATTAAAGTTAAAAAGCATGGTCTTCTTAATCTACAAAGGCTAAATTTTAACAAACTCTGGATTATATCAATAAGTTTTTAAAATAAACAGAATGCAAAATGTGGCTACAAATAGGGAATTTGTTCTTAAATAGATTAATATTTGCCACTGAAACCCATCTCATATTTATTATAATAAAATTTATCTAATCACATTTAGTTTTCCTTAAAAATTGCCCGATAGCTGTTTTAGGGGACAAGGTCTTAACAAAGGGGGGGAGAAAATTACATAGCAATTGATAATATTAATATAAATAAATCAAATGAAATTGTAAATGAATTGTAATATATATTTCAAGTACAAAAGGATCTTCGATTAGACGCTTAAGTCGAAGTTTAGACTTAAAAAAAAAAAACAAACGATTGTGTTTGAATGGAAATATATTTAAATAATATTAGAGGTAAATATTTTTCATTTTTTGCATATTAAATTTTAACCGCTGGATAAATTTACCCTACTTTCATTAACAGACTGCTTCGAAAAAACAAATAAAAAAAATTTGAATTGAAATTAATCGTAAGTAATCGTAATTTAAAAAAACGGACATCGTTTGATTGAATTTATGTTTTAAAAAGATTAAAAAGATTATTATTATTATTATATTTAAATTATATTTTATTTAAAAAATTAGTCATAGACATAATTATAATGATGTTTATAATAACTATAAAAATAATTTATCTTTAAGTACGCCTCTGCTTTCAAATCTCCTTTTGAGCTAGATTTTGCGCAATGTTAAGATTTTTGTTAGTTTTAAGGAAGAGGTGCGTGTTTTATCACAATATTTGTTTTGATTGTTACATTCTTAATGCAACGTTAATTCCTGTTGGATTTTTAGCTATAAAATGTCAATGGCTTTTAAAATCGTTAAGTAACAAACCCAAGATAAATTAAATATTTTAGAAATGAATCACAAGCCTTTTGTAAAAAATCGTTAAAAAAAAGACATAGGGGCAGTCCTTAAAAAACTGACGCCAAACCTGTTGAAATTATTTGTAGACATAAAAAAATATTTATAATTACCTGACAAAAGCAAAATACATCATTGCCAAAGCAGAGACTAACAATAATGTTACTGTATGAGGTTTATAAAAGAAATCCAAGGAAATATCATCGACAGGACGTTCATTGACCACCAAAAAAGTTTCAGCTATTTCTTCGGGTTTATGTTTAACGCCACCCCCACCACCACGTGTTTTAGTTGGTGTTGTGGGTGCACTACTGGCTCCAGATTTATAAGTAGTAGGTACATTTAAATTATTCGTCGAGTTGGTATCGGTAGCCTCTGGACTACCACGTGAATTTGTACGTTTCTTCATTTGTTTTGTCTTTTTAAGCACTACACTATCAAATATTTTCCAATTTTTCTTTATTGAATTATAAAAAAACAAAACAAAACTACTTTATAAGAAACAGTCTTTTGTGTAGCTAAAAAGGGGAGGTGGAGTTGCGCAACCACTATATTATGTGGTGCTTTGTTAACAAGCGAAAAATTTTTTATAAACACTTTTTAACTATAAGATAAATATTCTCATATTAAACTTCACTTAGAATTTTTTTCTGGTTTTAATTTATTATTTAATTTTAGTTATTCATAATATACTTAATTTTTCGTCGAATAAAATTTCTAACAAGGAACACGTCCCGTTCTATTGGAAATTGCCGGAAAAATGAGAATCAAAAAAAAATAAATTCTTGTTGATTTTGACATTTAAAGAACAGAGTTGCCACGAAATTAAAAAAATTGTTAAGACGGGGATATTATAGGGATTTAGTTTTGAAAATTTCACGTGAGCCAAACTTGCAAATATTTAATGCTTCATAGCTTATATATACAAGCAAAACAATGTTTGAAAATTTATGTTAATACAAAAATTTTGGTTTGCGTGTGTAATTTTTGCTAATATTTATTTTTGTCAATATATTGACACATAAGAGAGCGGTGCAGATGAGGCAAATGTAGAGTTGCTGTCTCGATGTTGCTGGTCACCAAAATCAATAGAAAAAATTAATTAGGTCAGTTAAGTATTGCTAAGTTTGCCGTTTTTTTTTTTGTAGTTTCACATTTACTGCATTTTATAGTTTTTTTTTTGTCTTATGCATGCGTGAGTAAAATCTTATCATAATTTCTAACAGCCGAATGCATAGATATTTAATTGGTTTTTATAACAGTCTTATAAGGAAAATTTTTTGGCTGTTAGTATTTAACTATTTTTCATTTTATTGTTATGCATTTATTTAATCAAAAACTTTCCAATTATTGGACACCTTGATAGGAGAAGAATTTGTGTGCATAATGAGAGATAAGCTGTATAGCATGCTTGATCGTCTATGAATATAAATAGTTGAGACCACTGTCAGATTGTGTACAAAAATATAAATTGTGTTACTATTGAGCTAGAACACACGAGAACAATTATGCTGGCATAACATGCCAGGTTGTAGGCAAGCGGGGTGAAAAGAATGGTTTTTGGTGGCGTAAAGTTTCAACCAGCTTCTACCCCACATTAGCAGCACAAAACCAATACAAGCCCATTTTTAAAAAACGCTAAATGTTAAATGCATACAAAAAACACTAACACACACAAAGCTATGTATACGTATACATTTTATGCCAGATGAATATCATTCTCGTGTGTTACGACAAGAACAAAAATTATGCGTTTGTATATTTTAGTCGGTGTGTGTTGGCGGATCGTTTAGCGTTTTGTTGTTGTTGCGGAATTCCACGCCTTTTTATGAGTTGGCATCTCTTACAAAGTGCTGCCAAATTTTATTTATCCATTATTTTGACTTTCTTCATTCTCTCTATATTCTTTATGTTATGAAAGGAAAACTCCTATAAAAACAAAAAGTTTTACAAAAATATTGAAAAATTCCGAAATCAAACAATGGAAACAGCACATAATACAACAAATACAAAAGGTAAACAATTGAAGAATATATAGAAATCACTCAAAATTTTATTTATTATCTCTAAAACCACAATGTCTAGAATTTGAAGTTACGGGTGTATCACGTAGTGGACGAGTACGCAAAAAATCTTCCAAACTATTAGATTTTGAATCACCCGATGAAGTGGAAAGGAAAATTTATAAAAGAACCACCAGTACACCGACTACAACTAGAACGGGATCAGTGAAATACTCGGGACGAGGTCGTCCCAGTTTGGCGGCGCTAAAAGCGCGCAATGAGGCTAGACGTCAGCAGGTCGATGAAGAAAATAATGTAGCTGCAGACGATGAAGACGTTGAGGATGTTGAGGATAAAGAGATAGATGATACAGATACAGAAACTCCGATACATAATACCGACGAAGAAGAGGATGACGAACATTTAAATGATGTTTTACGCAATGCCAGTGGGTTAACGGCTGCCTCCGATTCTGATGATGATGGATTTGGTGAATTGGTAGCCGACTTAGTGGGCACTGAGGCTGCAAATTTAGAAAGCTCTTCGTGCCTCCCAAAGTCACAATTCAGACAATCTTTGTATATGACGGAAAAAAATACAAAAAGATTAAAGGACGGAAAAATTGAACGTAAAGACAAGGGCAAATCCCGTTTTACAGCCTATGGCATGTGGGCAAGAGAACATCGTAAATCTAGTAAATATGGTAAACCCACAAATATGTCAAAATCAGCAGAATCTATAGAAGCGGCTAGGCGTTTAAGTGAATTATGGTCAAATGTTTCGAACAAAGAAAAAAATGCTTGGAGACGTAAGGCCAAGATGCAAGCAGCAAGAGCTAAACACAGAGAAATGGCAGGGATAACAACAACTACCAAAGCAGCGGCAGTATTAGCAGCAAATAATATTAATAATCAAAATTCTTTTATCAATAGACCAACTACTAGTCGTACCCGTAAGTTGGCTGAGGATAAACAAAAAGCTAAAGATGACATAGCTGATGCTAAACCTTTGGCCTCTAAAAAACTCAGAAATAATTCATATAGAAGACAACAAAATGCAAACAATTCCTCGCCCACTATTAGTAATAACACACCCCTATATGCAGCAGCTAATGGTTCGACGGCAGCATATAATATTTCCAAATCGCTAAATAGCTCCCTCAACAATATTTATCCTCCTCTACCTACCATCGAACCCGTTGATGCTGCTGCTCATTTAAAATTGCTGGGTGAAAGTCTTACAATTATTGGTGATCGCCTTAAAGAACACGAAGGACAAATTGCTGTTTCGGGTAGTTTATCAGTACTGCTGGACAGTTTATTATGTTCTTTGGGTCCTTTGTTATGTTTGACCACTCATCTACCGGGTTTAGATAAGCAACCTCAATTGAAGGCAAACTTGGCTACCACTTTGGATAATATAGCATATGTTATGCCAGGACTATAGGCGAAGTAAACTTAAGTTTAAGCAAAATATATGAACAGATTTTATAGCTTCAAAAGAATTAATTCAATTTGAACTTAATTCACAAACAATTAAATTCTGAATTAAATAATGTTCAGACGCCATTCTGTTAAGTCGTTTCTGAAGAATTCATTTACCAGCTTCGTTTACAAAGCTTTAAATGTTATTGAATGAATTGCTTACTTGAATGAATTATCGATGATAAGTTCATTTAATATTTTTCTAATTGAATTAAGAAATTTAAATATCATTGATTTAGTACAGTCAAGTTTGATATAAACACATTATTTAAAACATAATACATATGTAATTATAGACAAATGTTAAAAACTTTTCTTTTGTATTATGTTAATATTTTAAATTGCATATATCATTTGACTAAATAAATAAAAAGAATCTTTGAAGTGAATTAAAAATTAATTAAATGATATATAATTGTTTGAAAGCATTAATAAAAATTCAAAAGTTCAATTAAACTTTTAAATAATTTATGTATTAAATACTTTTAATGAAAAAAATTATAACTTTATGGTGGTTTTTATTTATATTAGCTGTGCTGTGCGGCAAGGTGTTAAAAGAATCATTCACTATATACTGATAGCACCAATGCAAAAGAGGTTAAAAATAACGACAATAATTTCGTGCGTTAACTCAAGCATATAATTGTTCAGTTTTCACGTGAAAAAAATCGAATACTCCATATAAAAAAAATTCTTTTTCAATATAATAAATTTCACGTGAAAATTGTGTACAATTATTCATGCAAATTTAATATACAAGAGTATTATTATTCTGAAGAAAAAATTACATTTAAGGTTTGTTGTGGTTTTGCCTTTCTTACAAAATAAAAACAAATCATTTTCAGAATTTAAATTATAATTTGAGGTTTTTTAAGTTTGAGTGAAATATTTTCATGGACAAAACTATTCACTATGCTTTAATGTGAACAAAGTTAAAAGGGATTTTCTAACAAACACAGCTATTTTTAATTTATTATGGATGGGGTCCATGGGTAGAACTAGAAAAACTACATTTTGATGAATCAAATTGAAAAGTATATTTTTATAAATGATTTAAAAATAAATATTTTACTACAAGATATTAAAAAATCAAATATCCTTTGTGATTTTTTTAAAGGGAAAAAATCTTTGGAAATTTTTATTCTTTATAGGACTAGTCTTTAAAATCTGGGAACTTTCTTAGAAAAACTCTAATTTCGAAATACTTTTTAAGCTAGAGCTCTGAAATTGTAAACTGAAATTTTGCGTACGAAAAATTTATTTTCTAAAATCTTTTTTATTCGATATAGAACATTTGCGGATTTTGTTCTAATATGTAGATTTTATCTTTAGTACAAATTTTTCAGAATGTGCAAGGATTCTATTGCAAGTTTTTTTTCAAAGGAAAATGTCTGAGATTCTGAGGCTGTTTTGAAAAAAAAAACTCATCTGAAAAAATAATAGAATTTTCAGAATTTAACGATGATTTGCCAAAGAAAAAAATTCTAAGAATCTGATGGTTTTTATTATTTAGGAAAAAGCCTTTTAGACTAAGGTTTTACACGAAAAATACCTTAGAATTTGAAGGGAAAAAGCCATCCGAACCTAAAGGTTTTTCTTACGGAAAACATTTTTTGGAATCTGAAATGATTTTATTAAAGTCATCAAAACATGTGAGTGTTTTATAAGTAAAAGTTGTCAGATGCCGAGAAGCCTTTATATGAAAAATTGTCTAAATCTAAAGTTTTTTTTTTTAGGAAAAAGTCCTAAGAATAATGGGAATTTTTATAGGAAAAAGCCTTAAAAATCTCGTAAAACATTTTTTATATAGGAAACACTGCTATAAAAAATATATGTTGTAATGGTAGGCTAGGTTAAGAAGGGCGCATTTCCACCCGGAGACCAATGCGGTCCATTGTGAGTCCCTTCAGTATAGAGGAAGAAGAAAGAGAAGTAAAGTTGAAAAAAGTTGACAGGTATTTAAGATACAAATAAAACCACATTTAGTAGAATTTTTATTTAACAGAATTTGATGAAATTTCTATTTTTTTTATTGAGATTTTAATATAGGACTAAAACATAAACATATTCAAGGGAATGTAAAATTTCTTAAGGCAACTAACTTCAATCACCTTTACTAAAGGCCTTAGATTAAACAAAAAAAAAAAAAAAAAACTTATTTCAAACATTAAATAATTTTCCAACAATTTTGTAATAAACTAGCTACAAATCAAACAAAAAAAAACCTAAATGGTACCAGCTTTTTTCAACTAACTTCATTAGGACATTCAAAACTATAGTATAAAAAACCTTTTATAAAATTACTCTAAAAAACAGCTGGTGTAATAAAGGCTTAAGGATTAAGCAACATAAAAATCTTAAACTTTAAAATAAATATTCCACAATTATTATATGAACACATACATATGTAAAATTTTCACAAAAATAATAAAATAGGAATACGTTTTGTTTTACATAAAATAACCAAAAATTGGAATGAGTTTTAAATGGTCAGGTAAGGATTACACGAATTTGAGAAATTATCCAAAATACGAGATTCAATTCTGTTACACTTTCTCTCTTACTAGCGCAGGACAACAGTCTTATTAAGTATATATGGCTTTCATAATAAATCTTAATTCAATGTTAGTAATTACAATTGTTGTGACAAACCAGCAGCTGATATATTATCACCGGCACCTGCAGTCTTTTTGGCCACACGACATATTAGCACTGGTGCTACACACATTTCAATATCTATGGATTTTTGTGCAGTGACTTGTAAAGTTTCTGACCAACATGGTACAGGGTTTTGAGTATCAAAGGCAATACGTTGAGCTTTTGTTGCATCCAAAGAGGTAGAAAAACTATCATCCAATACTAAAGAAGCAGCTTCAGGATTAATCTGCAATAAAATATTGTTTAAAGTTCAAAATATTTCAAATTATCATTAATGCTACCATTGATGTTTGACAAACATAACGATGTGCTATGAGAGCCGCTTTTGCTGCACCCAATTTGGTATTTTTCCACTTTGAATCCTTTACAGTTAATAAAGCTTGATAGGCTAAAGTATGCAAATGTATTCTTGATACCATTCTTCTTTTGGTTTGATTAATACCCGTAGAGTTTCTATAATAATCTTCAGCTAATATAGTAAAAACCTTACGCATTTGATCAAGCGTTGTAGCTACTCTAGGATTTGAATCTGAGGCCATAGCAGTGCGTCCATACTCTAATACTTGTGCTAAATTATCCAATTCCTGTTCATTCATACCCAAAGAGTTGACATAGGGTAATATAAATGTGCGTAATTGTTGCAACAATTCCATTTCAACATATGAAGCCATTTCAAAATGTATTAAAGTTTGTGGTGTGAGTTGGTGAATTTGTTGATTAACTTTATTTAAACGTGCCTCCCGTATACCTTCACCAAATTTATAGCTATCCATCATTTGTATGCCACTTATAATAAATAAATTTGGTTTATAATCTATAATGGCCTTTTCCAGATGTTCCAAAGAATTAAGATGTGGGTTATTTTGATCGTTATGTAAGATATAACGATTAGCTCTTGGGGCTGTAAAGGGGCCCCACATTTCACCAGCCTTGTATTCCAAAATCAAATGTATATCATCCTCTTCGATTTGATCACCAGCTATTTTTATGGTTTCAGGGACTAAACGACGTAATCTAATGGGCGAGCAAGTATTCAATCGAAGTAAAACAAAACAAATTATTATTATTTTTTTTTTGTAGTTTGTTACACTTTTTTAATAAAAATAAAACCAAAACTTATTAATTTCACAATTTCAGAAAACTACGAAAATCCGAATATATAAACGTTTGCTTTTAGAAAAAACTAAACTGAAATCCTATTGGATAATCAAAAACATTACTTCTCAAATATTATGAAGGAAGAAAAACTGTGGTTGGTAACTGAATCGATGCGGCTTACGTATTTTAGATTATTTCGGTAAAGGTATTTTAAGAGTATTGCTTTTTAGTTTATTACGGTATCGGCATTTTAAAGATAACGGCATTTCAGTTATTTCGATAACGGTATTTTAAAAGTAAGGTTATTTCGGTATTTAAAGGTTAACGATATTTCAATGATTTCGGTAAAAGTATTTTAAAGGTAACGGTATTCAGTTGAAATGTTTTTGAATCGATAACGGTATATTAGCGGTATTGCCTGCCAACCTTGTATTTTAGATTATATCGGTAATGGTATTTTAAGGGCAACGCTATTTCGGTTATTTTGGTAACGGATTTCTAAGGGCACCGTTTTTTTTTTTTGTTTATTTTAGTATCGGTATTTCAGGGATAACGGTATTTCAGTTATTTCTGTAAAGGTATTTAAATGATAACTCTTTTACGGTAGCGGTATTTTAATTATTTCGTTAACGATATTTTTGAGGATAAAGGTAATTAATTTATTTCGGTAACGGGTATTGATATTTCATTTATTTCGTTATCGGTATTTCAGTTATTTCGACAATGATATGTTAAAGATTACGGTATTGCGGTTATTTTTTAATAGTATTTTTCTAGAGACCAAATTTTATACAGTTTTCATATCCGGTTTTATTTTGATTCTAAGCCTAAAAATATGCCAGATTGTATCAGGATGAGTATTTTAATCGTAAGTAGCTCTAAAAACACTGAAACCTATAAATCTTGGGAAAAGTTTGATCATTATATTTACCGGCCTATAATATTGACGGTATAACCCGATTTTAACGGTAATTTTTCTATGTGCCGGGAATATCCGGATTTATCCGAGCAAGTATCGCCACTACGGCTTTATCGAGAATTATATTATTATAACTTTCAATTTTCCCTGAATGATAATGAATATTCTATGTTTCCCCATTCCTCTTAGAAACCCCATTTTTGAGAACAAATTATTACTTACTTGTGTGACATTCTGGCACCTAATAACACTTCCCAACCTTCTATTTCAAAACGTATACCCATCAAGGGCGCATTACCACCAACAAACCATTGTATAGTATTGCGATGGTTCTTTTTAGCAATTTGTATTAAATGTCTAAATAATGTTGTATTTGGCATAACTCTCCTAAAAAAATAAATAAAACAAAAATGACTTTTATATTTCTTTAAAATATTCTCAATTTCAACTTACTCTGCTGCAGCACCATTTTGAAAATAATAACCAAATGTCCGTAATAATTCTGCCTCATCATTCACTTCATCTACTGTAAACTCGGGTCCCAAGTTGTCTGGTACAAGAATGGCAGAATAATTTAAAAATTCCGTAGCTCTTATTAGTAAATCACTGCAAGCACCATAGCCTAAAGCAACTTTAGGTTTCGCATCATTCCAAGGTCGTTTTAACTGGCTTTCTATGGCTAATAATCCAGTTAATATTTGTGTTATTTTATTCAATTGCTTTAGAGATAAAAACGCCTGCCAAACAATCGATATTAGGGCAGCAAATACGGAACACGTAGTAATTAAAGACATATATTTTAATAAAGTCATAATGTTGCTGTATTATTTATTTTATTGGCGTTATATTTTGTTTTTACTATAAATACATTTAAGTTAAATCGATATAAAAGGATTAACCAACAAAAAAATTAATAATTAATAAAAGAATGTAGGCGCAGAGAAACTTGTACAAACAAACCGGCTACTTTGTTTCGATATTTTTGTTGAGATAACAACTGTCAATGTCTGGGCTGCCAGACTTTGGTTTTTGTTTCCAAATTTGGGAATTATTTTTGATGGGCAGAGACTTTTCATTTAGGAACAGGTTTTTTGGGGGATTTAAAAATATGTTGGGAATGTTTCAAATCTTAAAAAAAATTTTAATTCGCGTAATTTTTATAATAAATTATTCAAGTTGAAACGAAGACCTTTAAGGATAGTAAAAAATTAAATAATTATGTTAAATTTATGTACAATTATAGAAAAAAAAAATATAATTATTGGAGGAAAAAACCCTTATAATCTAAAGATTTTATTAAAAAGGTGCAGAATGTGGACCTTAAAAGTCTATAGAAAAATATCTATTAATCTGAAATGTTTAAAAAAAATGTAAAGTGATAATTTTGTAAAATTCAACTAATTTTTGGTAACAAGGACAAAAATAAGAGAATTTTTTATTGATGTTCTTAAAGTCTGTAAAATTTCTAATAATATATATGGCGAGAAGACCGGCATAATGATGCAGAAATATAGGTCATACAATAATCTAAAACATATCAAAAAATTGTGTTGATACCTCCTTTTCTCATTGAATGGCGGCCAAGTGTTTTGTACATTTCTCAGTAGCTAGTCTCAATTGAAAACTTTAAATGCATCTATCTCGAAATCGCTTTTTTTTTGGAGTTATGATGGTCTTCTCGCAAATGAGCGATATGCATAATTCCGAATTTTACAGTTTTCAAATCGGTTCGAATTGATAAATTGTACGGTAATTGTATTGTAATTGTATTAAAATCACAAGATGTTGACTAAAATTGAGATTCCAGTGAAAATCTCTTGTATAATCTCAAGATTTCCCACACAAATGAAAACCCGCGAATTCACGAGGCTTGTAAAGAATCTCATAAAAATCTGGTAACGCTGCTCAACAGCTGACAAAAAAATAATAAAATAAATATTAAAAACAATACAAATAAATTTATAAATGTGTTGCTTATCAAAAGTATTGTGTGGTTCTAGCGGAGGAAAGCAACGAAGAAATTTTTGCAACTTTGCTCTTTCCCTCCCATCAATATATTGAAAATTGAAATCTCGAGATTTAAAGCCAAATGTAAACGCAGCATAAAGAATTTGAAATCTTTATAGGTTGTGTTTACATTACGCTCGAAATTTAGTTTAAGATCGATTTCGAACTGGGATTCGAAATATTTTTAACATTGTAATATATCATTATAAAAAGCTGATTGGGCTATCATATTTAAAAGCTAAGCTTAATAATTTAATTTGTCTAAAAATGGCAACATCAACATTGCATAGCTTTGGAAAAACGTCAGTTATGACTAAACCGTTGAATTAGCAGCATATAAAAAGAAAAAACAGGGTTATTCAGTAAACAAAATGCAACACTGCATGGTAAACAGAAACGGAAATCGATGTAAACCGTTGTCTTTAAAAAAATAAGTTTTTAAAAACTACTAGTTTTTGGCTGTAGTAAATTGGAATTTAAATCCGCTTTCATATCCAATTTGCTTACATTACGAACTTGGATTTAGATTTGACAATCATAACATTTTGTAAACAAAACAAATAAACTAAATATTAATATATTTCTAAAAAGTTAATAATTTACATGCACAGTAAGAAACAACTATAATGAAAGGAACAACTTTGATTAGGGATTTTAATTTTGGTGCCATCTCTGAATATTTTGCAGGTCTTTTTTAACTAATTTTGAGTTAAAATAGCAGTCATTTTTACAAATTTTTTTTTTGTCAGGAGTGCAGTTATTTTTTAAATTGTAATAAACAACTACAAAACCTCTAAAAGAACTGTAAATAAATTAGTAAATCTAACACTAATATTTCTTATTTTCTTTTAAGTTTGATTTAAAATTTGTAGAGAATTTTAAGTAAAAACAAGTAAAAAAGGCTAAATTCGGCTGTGCCGAATCTTTGAATACCCTCCACCATAGGGGCTGAAGATGATATACGTATATACTAAATTTTGCATGAACTGTAATATGAATATGTTTTGTCAATTTATGTAACGAACTTTTGTTACATATTTAGTTTTAGTAATGTTATTTATTTAGTTTTAGCAATGTTATTTACAGAGGTCTGCTCTGTTAGCCACTTTAACATTATTGATTTTTACGTTAACTAAGTTATTAGAGTAACACACATATAGCTCTAAGAATGTTATTATTCTCATAGTATGTAAGACAATAAATGTAATCGAACAATAAGAAGACTTAATAACATTTTTACTTACTTAACAGAAAAAAAAATACATATAGAAAAATTGTACAAATTTGTATGGAAAATTAAGAGATACCTTCACATTTTCACTCATAACTTTTGAACCGCTGAACTGATTTTGCTCATTTTAAATACTGATTTTAATAACTGCTCGGGAGGATGTTCAATAATCTGGGTAAAAATAGGCACCCCCGCTTGCGTCTTCGCGTCGTTATCGCCATTTCAATAGACAGACGGACAGACAGACAGACAGACGGACATCGCTAAATCGACTTAAAATTGCATAAGGATCACGAATATATATACTTTATGGGGTCTTAAACCTATATTTCGACATGTTACAAACGGAATGACAAACTGATATATACCCTCACCATATATGGTGGAGGGTATAAAAATACAAGTATGTAAAATAAAATACGTATTTTGGAGTTCAATATAAACATATTATTAAAAAATATGTTTTCAAATTAACAGACTGTTGTTATATTTAACACAATATGTTAATTTAAATTTTTGCTGTTGTTTTACCCCTCACTGAGTTTAAGTCTATTTGAATTCGTTTTGTCAACAGTTGATTTTAGTTTATTTTAAATTATTCGTAACTTTAAGTTATTAACCTGAGACTTAAGAACACCCGAGAAAAACATTTTCCAAAAAAAATAAATCGAGAATCATAAAATAAACAATAAAAATTTAAACAAATAAAAATTTTAACTTTTTTGCGTAAGTATTTTTTTAAATAACTGTTATGTTAATTTTGCAATAAAAGTTTAAATTAAAAAACCAGCAGTTTAGATGTATCAATTTATGATCATCGTTATGTATATTTGTATAATCTTTTTATAAAAAGTTAAAATACTTAAAAGAAATACAAATTACAGTTATTTCTATATTATATTGTTTTACATTCAAAATCATGTTGTAATGACTGTCGATTTTTAAGCTATGACGTAGTTGTTACAGTAAGTGATTCAGCCAATATCGAAATGATACAAAAAGCCGGTTGACCGTGCACTTGAAATATTTTTCCATAAAAAATAAAACAAAAATTATAAAAAATGCAGTTTACATATTTATTGCAATCCGGTTAAAAAAAAAAAACCGTAAAACTAATTGAGTGAAGTGCAAAAAAGCAGACATACATAAATTTAAAGTAATTTAAAAAAGTCAGGCACAAATGTTTTTTTTAGGAAAGTAAATAATAAAATGCTCAAAAAACAAGTTATTGTAATACCTTAATCTTTATTCCCTAAACTACTATACTCATAACAATATTATCAATTATTAAGTTATTTATTGTAGTTTATCCAGGACCATATGTGCCACTAGGGGCTATCCACAGGGTTATTATTGAGCTAGTAATAGAACTGAACAATCTATGGCTACGCAAATGATCTTGTAATGGTTGGGATAGGATACCAATTTTTGATCGCATGCAACAGGCTATGAACCATACTCTGAAGTGGTGTGAAGAAAAGGGGCTTTCCATGAATCCATCCATGAGGATCCTGGTACCGTTCACTAGACGTAAGAAGCTTGACTTGGTGGAGTCAATGGCATTGCCGTGGGCTTTTCTGACGTTTTTAGGTATCTTGGGGATACTTTGTGCAGAACTCTTACTTGGAACCGACATATGGCTTCCGTAACCAAGAATGCTACTAGGGCGTTATATGAATGTCAGAGGTAGGACTTGGGGACTAAGGCTTGGATTGGTGTACTGGCCTTTCAACACCATCTTGAGACCAATGGTCACCTATGCTGCTCCTGGCATAGTGGCCCAAAGTTGCTATTCATTATATTCCTTTAACTCCCACTGGAGCATAGGGTGCCTCAAGGTTGCTACACCGAGGCAAAAACGACACTTACAAGATCTATCGCCTAGCCTGTGTGGGCATAACTGGTACGGGCAAGACGTGTCCGTCAAACGCCATTGGAGCCTTGTTTAATATACCACCACTACATATCTCGGTAACTGAGGACGCCTATGGGTGTATGTATGGGTGTTCTGCGTCTCCGGTAATGTCAAGGGAGCTAAGCTGCGGGGCCACTTGAAGATAGCGTTGTTGTTCATTGACAACCCATTGGCCAGGGTCACGGACTAGATGTAACCAAGGCAGATTTTTTTAACCAGGAATTACAATGTGGTCATCAGAGGGGTATATGGACCAAACAATCTTGGTAACCCGAACTAGGATCCCAGATGTTGTTCACTGACGGCTCGAAACAGATCAATGGGGATACGGGTGCGTTGGTCTATAAATGTAATTTGCAAGTACCCGTCCATATTCCAGGCGAAGATCTTCGCCATCTACACATGTGCTTCGGAGTGTCTTAGGCACAAGGAGGGCACTTATTTATGTTGTTTCGGACAGCCAAGCGGCACCCGCGGCATTATTGTCCTAGACTGCATTGAGTCTCTCAATAGGCTCATTAAATGCAACAAATTAGTCCTACGCTGGGTTCCTGGGCACTAGGGGCATAGGTGCAATGAACGGTCCTACAGGTTGGCGAACTGCGGGATCCTGAACTTTTCTCTGTTGTACCTGCAGGGTATATCAGAGAAAAACTTTGGAGGGTATCCAAGACCATTGAGTGCTGGAATGCTACCATTGGCCAGCGCCAGTCTAAAAGATTCCTCGCTCCATCTGGTGGAGAATTCCAGCAGACTTCTTTTTCTGAACAGAAAGAACTTAAGAACCTCATCGGGGTTTTTCACTGGACACTGTAATCTCAGGTACCATTTAAGGACTAGAGGTCTGTGTCTGATTCGGATTCTTGTAGATTCTGCGAATTGCGAATTTGTAACAACAAAAAATATCGGACATATACTTATAGTGTACTGATCAACCTATGACTCGATTTATTTATTTTGGTTTGCGGTCCATGTTTAGACATAATGACCCTACAAATTGTTGGTATGCTGCAGATGGTAAATTTAAAGATATATTTTAATGAAATTTGGTACACAAATATTTTTGAACTCAAGTTCATTTGAAGCAATTCAAATTCAACCCAGACTGGTGTATGTATATATTTCTTATTTGTTTTAAATTTCAATTGCTTCTTAACTAAACAATTAATATACAAATAGTTTTTAGAAGTACGAAATTCAATAGGTAGGAACATCATTTATATATATTTTTTCGGCAAACAATTACTGTGACTGTGTAAAATTTTTTGTATAAATAAATCTTCCGCTCGTTAAATGTTTCCTCTTGTTATACATCGACAAAAAATGTAGACAATTATAATTTGAAATTAATAAGATAAATAAATAAAACATACTCGTACATACAAGGGGGTCATTGTAAATCATTATATTTATTTTTTTTTGTAAAACAGAATATAATAACACGATTTAGGAACATTTTTAAATAATTACTAATATGATGGATGATTTTGTTATTTTTTTTTTTTTTAAACAAAGAAAGTTTGAACTTTGAACATAATTTTATATCCTTAATTTTAGAATGATCACATATCAAAAGCAAAAAAAATCATTAAATTAAAATATACGTTATTCTATGTCGGGTGTTAAAATATGACATCGATTTTTAATATGCTAACCATGTTTAAGTGCCGATCACTTATCAGCTAATTAGGGATGTTATTTAATCTATCTCTAGCCTAGTTCTAGCGTTGAGAGGAGTATTTCCACTTCAACATTTTTATTAAACTCCATTGAAACTCTTTCCCTGCATGATACTCAGTTTGCCTATGTAAAAGGAAAGTCGACTGAGTTGGCATTACATCGTCTTGTGGCGAGGATAGAGAAGGCTATTAGTGTTGGGGAAATTGCACTTTGTGCTTTTCTTGATATTGAAGGTGCTTTTGATAACACAGGTTACGACTTGATCACACTTTTACTCCAGCGCAGAAGCGTTGATTCTACCACCAGTAAATGGATCAGGAACATGCTAGGAAGTAGGGAAATAACTGCTACGTTGGGCAATACATCTGGTCTTTGGTTATAGACGCGACCTGCTTCAAAAGTTGGGTAGACTTGGTTATGATGCAATTGGTTATGCGGACGATTTATTAGGTATAGTAACTGGTAAATTTGATAATATCAAATCGGATTTGATAATATCATATCGGATATTAACGCTCTTAATCTGATAACGAATTGGTGCAGAGAACATGATTTCTCTATTAACCCTAGTAAGACAATCTTGGTACCTATCACATTGAGAAGGAAACTGAACCTTGGTTTTGTTGCCATTAACGATAACAATATCCTGTATTCTAAGAAGGTTAAATATTTAGGGATTACTTTGGATAGTAAACTGACTTGGAATATTTATATGGATAATACCATAAAGAAGGCTACTAGGACAATTTGGGCAACTAATAGTCTTATAGGGGTCTTAATCTATATAGATCTGGATCTATAGGATGATAGTTAAACCGATAATAACGCATGCGGCAATTGTTTGCTGGCCGAAAAAAACTTTAATCAACGGCTATAGCTAAGTTTGCGAAGGTACAACGCTAAGCTTGTTTACTCATCACAGGGACTATGCGGATATGCCCAACATTGGCTATGGAAGCCATTGTTGGTCTAATCCCCGTAAATATCTTCATTAGAACTTCAGCATTATTGGCTGCATGTAGATTGAACTTTGAACATGATGGTTCTTTTTATGTTAAGGGTCATACGAATATCTTGAATTCTGTATGGAACAAGGACTTCTTAGGTATGCCGACAGATCGTATTATCACTGAATTGAGATTCGGTAGTAAATTCGGGGTTGTCATCTCAAGCTGGTAGGAATGGGCAGCGGGTGGTCCGGTAGTAAAAACTCGCTGTCTAAACTGGTACACTGGCGGGTCGAAAATGGACTCCAAGCTGAACTACAGACTATAACTCATATGCGCTAGACTGAATATTGGTAAGTGTCTGAAGGGAGCATATATTTGATCTTCTCCGATAGCCGAGCGGCACTCCAGGCTTTGTCGTCTTAAACATTCACTTTAGGAATAGCTCTGGAGTGTTTTGATACTCTTCAACAGTTGACCGCACATAACAGGGTTACTCTTTACTGGATACCAGGTCATAGTGGACATGTTGGTAACAAGGTAGCGAACTAACTAGAATGTGTTCTTCCACACCTTTGGTGGGACCGGAGCCGTACTGTGGGGTGAATTGGTCCACCATAGCAGCCCTGGTTAAGGAGGGCAAACTACAAATGGCAAAGGACCTTTGAAACAATTCTTTGGGGATGAGAAAGGCAAAACTATTGATCAACCCCTTTTCCAATGGAAAAATTTTGGACCTTGCTAGCAACGACATTAGGTCACTAACAGGGTTTCTTACCGGACACTTCTTATTGAACTACCATTTGTGAAAGATGAATCTGTTAGATTCGTCTGTGTGCCGACTATGTCTTGAGGGAAACGAAACAACCATCCACACTTTGTGTGTGTTGTATTGCATGGGAGCAGAAGGAAAGTTTCAATAGGGAATTGTTAGGTCCAGAGGATATAAGGAACTCTTATTCATATTCTATATTAAAGTTTATAGGGAATATAATACAGAATTTGGTTTAGTTTTATAATCCTTGGTACCATATGGGTCGCAGTGCCGGCCGTGGGGCCAGATCTTGACTTAATAATAATAATATTCATTAAATGTATTGGCCTTTTCCCATCTTTCTACGAACATATGGATTCCGCGACAAAAGAACTGCTTTTTTGAGGCCAAGAACAAATTAAGCCAATTTCGCATATCCTGTTCTGAAGTGAAGCGTATTCCAGTGAGTTTTTCGCATAGATCAAAACAAGATGGGAGCAAGGTCTGGAATATAAAGCAAAACTCCCCAACCACTTTTTTTCTAAATAGTTTTTAACCTGTCTTGAAACTTTATGGTCGAGCGTTGTCATGATGAAATATTACGGTTTCATGGCTGGTCGCATATTCCGGGTGCTTTTCGGCCAATGCTCAAATCAATTAAGTTTGGTACAGACCCCCTGAGATCGCCTAGCCCCATTTCAGCAACTCATCATAGATGGGGCTGTCCTGGTCCCACCAAATACAGAGCATTACCTTGGCGCCATGTATATTCGACATTGGCGTTAATACGATTTCTTGCGCTTCGGGTTGTCGTAATGGTTTAATTTTTCATCACCAATAATGATTCGTTGCAAAAATTACTTTTTTATGGCCTTCAAGCAGCAACTCGTGTAGTACCCAACTTTCTTGCTTTTGGATGAAACTTGCTGAAATTGCTGCTTAAGTGACTTCCAATGATTTTGTAAGTTCTTCTTGAGTTCAACGATAGTCTTTATCTACACTCACAATATATTTTCCATTATCGACTGTAGTTTATTTAAAAAGTAAGAGTTTTTAAATGAAAAATCAATTGAAATTCATAGAAATATATTTTTTAACTATTTGAATCAGTCATTCAAAAAACAAACTATGAAAATTTACAGACATTCAGTAGGAGTTGATAGTTTTTGTAAAATGTAAAAATTTTATGTTTTCTGTTTCCGAAAGTAGAAATTCATATAATTCCTTTTTGTTTTTTTTTTTTTTAACAAAATTGTTTGTTTATATACAAAATTATTTCAATAAAAATTACAAGAAATTATTTAAATATAGATACACACATAGAAAATAAAAATATATACATCTGTGTGTGTTGTGTTTTGTAAATTTACATACAAATAAAAAACTTTCAATTTGAAAAACAAATCACGAAAATCGTTTTTTTCTACGTTTTGTCAGTTAAAAATTTATGCTTATTTTAAACGACATTCTGATTGCTTTTACTTGTTTTGTCGATTATTTAACAATGATTGAAAATAAACAATAAAATGGGCTGAATATAAGTCCTCTGTAGTCCTCTTTTTGATTATATTTTCGATTTATTTAATATGTATTTTAGATTATTTTTAACGAAATAATATTGGCTCCAATTCATCATCTTCCAACCTTTTTTTTTTTTTGCCTGACCTGGGCGTTTTTGTCTTCTGTCATTGGTTACTTATTTTAGAAGGTTATTTTCTTATAAAAAAAATTGTAATTAATATGTATATTATACATCTTGCACATTGTATAAGAAAGTATTTTTTTAAGGAAGTTTCATTGTTTACAAGTTTTTATAAAAAATTCCCTTGGTCAATTGAAATTCTTTGAGCAATACATTTTAGATTAAATACATTTTCGAACGGCATAATTAACTGCTTATTTTATAATTATTATGCATTATTTATAACCTAAACCCCTTTTAAAGAAAAGAATGATAACATAAGATGCTTGTAAAATATTTAATTTCAGTTATGACCAGACAACAAATAACAACTTCACTTAACTTGTCATCATGCTAATCATTCTTTTTGATAAACTTGTGTTTGTATGTAGTTTTACATTTGCTGGTTAAAGCCGGCTTTTGATTTGTGATTTTTTTTCCAGTCAATTGATAAACAGCTCTCGTGCTTTAATACCTCTTCTTTATTTTTTCACGCACAGCTATTTTTTTGCTATTTCTAGTTCTCATTTTTATTTTATACAGAAACAAAACAAAACAAACAAAAAAGAAGGTATGTCCACATTATAAAAATAAATACTTATAAAGCTTGACTTTTGTAGCAGATTTGTATGCTTCAGAGTTTGATATAAAATATAATCACAATCAGAATAATTCAGTTTGCCAACTGATGTCGATTCTAAAACATTTAATGTGCTTAGCCGGAGTTTAGAAATAAAAATCATCCCGCGCGTGAAATCAAATCAACGATTACAATTTTTGTGTAACTTTAAAAAGTATACTTCAATATATAAGACTAATTTTTAAGGGTGTTAATTAAGAAAAAAGAAAATCATATGAATATTAAATAGTTTAATTTCTTTTTTTATAAAACACAAGAAAAATTGAAAATAATTAAAAATAAAGTGTTAAAAAAATATTTAAAATTAAAGAATTTAATACAGTTTTCAGAAATTAAACAAAACGAAATTTTATTGCATTTAATAATCAGAAATTGTTTTAATAATATATGATAACAAAAAATTCAAATAAACAAAACATTTTAAAAATAATTCATTTTAATAATTTCAAAATTAAATATTTTAAAATTATATGAAATAATTTCCATTCATTCGTAAAAATAAAAAATTCTTGGCTTTTGCAATCAGGGAAAATTTAATAAATGTTATGTTTATGCGGCAAGGTGTTAACAGGAACATTCTCTACAAACTGATAGCACCCATATCAAGAGATTGGGAATAACATTAGTAATTTTATGCGTTAACTCTAAACATTAACTAATGTCAAATTTATATGGAATTTTCGAGTAAAATTTACCGCACAAACATAGCTAAAATAATTTATATACAAAATATTTAGCAGTGAATTTTTTTATATTTAATTTTTATAAAATTTGTGCAGTTTGTTTTTATATATTCAAATTTATTTTTTAAGTACGTACATATTTTTTCAATATTATTTTTAATTTAGGCATTTATTCACAATTTTGAATAAAAATAAAAAAAGGTTTACAAAAAGCTTGTAATAAAAACAATTTCTATAGAAATAAAGCAACACTTTACATTAAGAGTTTTAGAATATATTCCACCCAGGGTGAGAATGAGAATATTGTTTTGACAAATTTAGGCACAGAAAGTTTTAAGAATTTTCAAAAGCATTTAAGCTAATATAGTTCGGCATTTAATTAAAAAAATAAAAATAAAGTAATATTTTTTTTTACAAATTTCATGGAAAAAAATACAAAAAAAAAAAAATAATAAAATATTTTTATAATAAAATAAAATTTTCATATAAATTCAAGGCTTAAGAAACAAACTTTATCAACTTGTAAACCCACAAGTAGTACTGGGACAAATCTTTATGAAACAAGGTGAAGGTTTAAAATTTTGATTTTTAATAATAAAATTTTATAAAAACAAATAATATTATATGAATTTTGTAAAGACATAAAATATGATAACGTGTATCTAAAACAAAATACTAAACTATGACTACAAAATGTTTTAATATTAAAATTAAACGGTTTCTTTTGATTATCAATGAAAAAAAATAACAATAAACACACATTTATAAATGCTGTTTATAAAATTTTTTTTTTTGATACAAAAAAAAATAATTTTAAAAAAATTGGAAAAATTAAAATGTAAAATGTATCTACAACTAAAATTTAGTTTAATTTTTTTTACAAATTTAGGGAAAGAAAAAAATTTTCGTTTTAAAATACCAAAAAAAAATTACTGGAAAAAATCCGTAGTTGTTTTTACTGATTTTTGTCATTTGTTTTAAAATCAGTATTTTTTTATTTGAAAGGTAAATTCCTTTGACTCATATTAACTGCTTACACCTTTGCTTCCCAGCAAAACCATTGTATTAACTACTTACTAGCCTATTTACGCGCTGAATTACTTTTGTATGTGATGCCCAAAAAGTAATGGTATTCTCATTATTTGTTGGCTGTTCGTAAGCGAGAGGGTAATGACCAGCCATTATTTTGTGTTTTTTGTAAGTGAGAAGGTAATGACCACTCAATAATTTTGGGGTCATCGCGAACAAAAGTAATTAAGCGAGTAAATAGGCTAGTAAGTTGTTGATACCATGGTTTTTCTGGGTTATATTGTCATTTTCAGTAGCTTCTACCGACAAACTTTTTTAAGTGTAAGCATCAAGAATATATATGATCAAAAAATAAACATTAATATTTAAAGGTTTTGCTTGATCAATATTTTAAAAGTTTTTGTTACACAATTCTTTTTTTTTAATATGAGAACAAAATTTTGTTACAATTTTTATTTTATTTTTAAAACTCCAAACGATTTTTAACTGTAAAAATAATAAATAACTAAATTTAAATATATACTAGTCATTGAAATATTTTATTTTAAATGTTTTATATATTTTTTATAAAAAATCTAAAACTTAAAGAATAAACTAGTATATTTGAAGGTTTATGTTTATTGAAATTATTTAAAATAAAACTTTTTCCAAAAATATGTACACTTAAAAAAGTTTGCTATTTAATACATGACAATTGTTTGTGTAGAAGACAACTATTATTAGAGTTAACCAAAAAAAACAACAAACAAAAATGTATTAATGAGTTAATAAATTCAGGCATGTTGCATATCGTTGGAAAGGTTTGACACATTATTTGCTCTGGTCCGATAATATTTTAGTAAAGAAACCCAACAAACATTACGTTCCGTTTACGCACCGTTTTCGGTCTGTCATAAATGGAAAGCAACTCCGCTTACGTACCGTTTTCTGGATCCGTAAACGGACCAGAAAACAGATTTTAAGGAACATCGAAGATTTTAAGGAACATTGAATCTGTTGAAATACCGTCAATGACGGACCAATATATCGAATGAAAAACGGAGCTGTCCGTTAAAAGTGCGTCAATGACGGATCGTTTACAGGTCCGTATTCGGTCCGTATTGGTACCGTTTTATCAACAAAAAACCGATTTGTGTAAATATCTATTATTTTGATTTTTGATAGCAAAATTTTATTTTAAAACTTATTTACACACGCAGAGAAAAAATATGGTTGAGGCAATCATATTCGAAGAGCATCATATATTTTTGAGTTTATGTTTGTGCCAACCATAGTCGTACTATAATATGGTTATAATATTATGATAATAAAATAACCAAATTTTTACCATAATATAGTCCCTACAGTTATATTATATTATACAATTATATTAATTACCATATTATAGTTTTAAATAAACATATTATGATCTTGCATTTATCATAATATGATTGCACGTAATAATAGTATGCTTAATATGTTATCATATTTTATGGTCCCCCATAACTTTGTTATGATTCCTGGATTACCATTATATGATCCCTATAATTATATATATATGATCCTTCTTATTATATTATGATTATTAATATACATAATATGCCCAGCAAAACAGATATTACCAAGGTATTAAGGGAGTGTATAGCATACAAAGGGTTTCACAAGTTACCAGGTTATTTACTAGCTTAATTACTTTGTTCGAGATGTCCCAGATTCATGGGTGGTCATTACCCTCTCGCTTACAAAAAAAAAGTGAGAATAATGAGTTACCAGCATGGTTACTCATAGAGAAGAAATAAGTCGTTACTTACAATAGTAAAGTAAGTAGTTACTCTTAGTAAAATAATAATGGACCTTACAAAGTAAGATTTTCTTACTAAAATAAATAGATAAGAATAATTTTATTTTATTTGAATTTATTAAAAAAAAACATTAAAAATATCTACATTTTGCATTAAAAAATTGAAGTGTATATAGAAATATCAAAATTTTTGCAAAATCTCTCTACAGCAGATATTTTTCTATTTTATAATTTTTCCAAACAAATTATTCAATAAATATTAAGCAAACAGAAATACGAATTCGGTACTTATTTTAGTAACTACCAGTGAATCATTATTTTGTATTACCATGTTTTTGCTGGGTTAGATAGTCACACAGCAAAAGAAATATTTTTCCTAAAAAAAATTTGATATTAAGGACTTTTTGAAGAAAAATTGTTAAGGAAAAATCATAGATTCTAAGAACTTTTCTTTCTAGAAAACTTTAATTCTTTGTACTTTGAAAAAAAAAATACTTAATTTTTTTTTTAAATTCTACGGGTTTTTTAAATAAAAAAGTTTTAGATTCTAACGACATTAAGTTAGAAAGTTTACTTTTGGAAAAAGTCCTTAAAATCTAAGTATTTTTCATGATGAAAAGACTTCAGAATCTATGAATTTTTTTTTTCAAAGAGGGTCTCTCTAATCTAAGTTTTTTTTAGGAATATATGAATTTTTATCTAAGAAACAGTTTGCAAAATCTGAAAATTTCAGTTTACGGAAAATTCCATGGAATCTAAAAATGTTTTATCAGATAAATTTCTAAATATCTAGTATTTTGTATAAGAAACCTTTTCGTACAAAAAAGTTTTGGGTTCTACAGACTTTTTCTAATACAAAATTATTTTATTAATATTCTGAGAACATTTTACAAGAAATTAATTAATAACTGTTTACTGTTTTTATTGCAAAGATTAAAAAAAAAAAATGTTTATATAGAATCTTTTTGACAATGAATTGATTGGATAAATAATATTACATGTATAAGGAATTTAAAAAAAAAAAAAACCTTTTAAAAAAATCTTCTAAAGTTTAAAAAAAAAAATTAACTGGATCTTAGTGGGTCAATTAATAAAATTTTAATGAAAGTTAATTTCTACCCATCTGATATTTGTCCACTTTTAATAAAAATTTGAGTGAACTGATAAAATTTTGGTTTTTATGAAAACAAGTCAATATTATGACTGTAAATGACAAAGTCATGTTTTATTTGATGTATAATAATTTAATGATTGTTGCCAGCATTTTATGGTTGCATAATTATCATAATTTTTTTCATAATCAGAATAGAAGGTGGCAATCATAAAATAGTAAAATATTTACTATAATAATGATAACTTGATTGTGACAACCATACCCGATTGCAGCAAGCACAATATAGTAGCAATGATAATGTTTTTTTTTTTAACTTTGGCAAGAAAATCGTTGAAAAAACATCAACTAAAATATTACAATCAAATTCTTTTCAAATCGTCTGAATCAAAGCATACATATGTTATATATGTAGGCTTTAGGAAATATGATAGACAAAGCCAGATCCTTTAAGCAGAGCTTTAAAAAACCTAATAAAATATATATTTTTCGCAATGAAACACGTGACTAGATATATACCTAACAAGCACTATGACGTTACTTATGTTATAAAATAATAATATAAAATTGCTTTAAATTGGAAAACTATATTTTCTATAAAAATGCAGTTTCATTTAAAATTCTATGAAAAAATTTATAGAAACTAAAAAATAACATGGAATTTTTTTTCTAATTTGGTTTATCAACAAATTTTGATGAAGTAGGATTTTCAGTAGAATTAGGTTGCTTAGTCAAAAATATTTAAGAATCCGCTTATTTGAATTCTTAATTGCCCAAACATAGAAAATTCGGGGAGGACATGTCAGGAATATGCATGATTTTTATATCTTTTCTAATTTCAAAGCTTAAACCAGGTAAGGAAATAGTCAGGGAACAGTGGCAGTTTTATTAAACTTTGTTTGTGAATTTCGCAAAAATTAATTATACAATATTTTTAAGAATTTGTTATTGAATTTTTTTAAAGGCAGCTTTTGTTTATTTAGGCATTTTTATTTTTTTTATTCGGCTCAGTGTCATATAAAGAAAATAAAAACCAACTTTATCGACAAAAAGTCCCACTACACTACGATTTTAAGGGTTTACTTTCACTGAACATGTCAGATTCCTCTGAAAAAAAACCCAAGATTATAAGGCATGATTCTTTAAAGAATCTCAGAATACTTTGAATTGTCCTAAACAAACGAATAAGAAACCAATAAACAGACTTAACTTGATATTTAAACAAAAAGCAGCTCGTTGTGTTCTTATTGATAAAAAATACATTTATTCTGCATTAAACAATTAATCGATTGATCGCCAATAACCGATTAATCAATTTTTTTTATTTTTTGAACAATGACCTAACCGTTTAACCAGCAGGGTCGAATAATTAGAAACACTAAATGGGTGTGTTCGACGTACGTCATCGCGGGTGCCCGCGGGAACCCAATCTTACCAGAAAGCGTTTCTTGTAATAAAAATTGGGTAAATGAGAGCATTCATGAGAGAGTAATTGTGTTTCTCATTTTACCAGAAATTACCCGTACTTTTTGTTTGGGTAAAATGGTAAAATTGTCAAACCATCAGCTGCTGCTAATAAATTAGCTGTTTTGCATTTTTGAAAAAAATAAAGTTAAATAAAAATTTACTATAAAGAACTTTTCCTTCTTAATAAAGAAAAATACATTTGAAAATGTAAATAGATATTTGCCATTTCAAATATATTTATAAATAAAGGTGTTTTTTAATAAAAAATAAATTTGACGTTTATTTTTGGGTATAAAATGTGGTTTTGTGCGTTCGCAGTATTTTGGTAATTTTTATGGTTTTGTGAGAGAATTCTTTGCTTACTCTCATTTTACCAGACTTTACCCAAAATTAGCTCGTACAGAGCTATTATATTACCAATGCATAAAATCTTAATATATGAAATACCGTTTGGAATTTTGAATTTAAGTATGATAAAGTATTTGAAAGAAAAAAATTGTTTTTTATTTTTATATTAAAATATATGAATATATGAAAATTACAAATATTTTTGTTTATTTTAAAGCCATTAACTCTCACTTTCAGTATATTCTGCCTATAAACTTTTTTAAGTGTATCAAGTTATCGTCCAAGTCTTAACGTAAATGTTTAAATTTAAATGTATTAAAACAATTTTAATATTAAGTTGTTTAAAAATTAGTAAATGTAAAAAAAAAACAAGATTTTAAAATGCCGTGGATTTGAAAAGAAAACTAGACTTAAGGGCCAACTACAATTGTCTTAAGTGACTTAAACTTTGTTTTGGTATGAAACGAAATTTTAGAAATATAAATTTTTTATTTTCGTTTCATACCGATGCCTAGCTTAAGTCACTTAAGCTTATTCTGTTTCTGCCTTTAAGAAATTTTAATATTTTTGGTTTATTTTTATTTATTCAAAATTGTAGTATGCAGTTTTATAAAGAAAATAAACAAAAAATACTAATTTAGACGGAGTCTAACTGTCTGCCTTAATTAATGAGTTATACGTATTTGAGGGGGTTAAAGTTCAATTTAAACATACAAATTATAATTCCATAATTTTTTTTTCTATATATTACCTTGCGTTGAATAAACGAATTTATGCATAAATTAATTAAAATAAATATCAACGCACTCATGCTGGAGTTTCATTATTATTTTAATATAACTTTAAGGCTAGTATTTCAACTAACCATCGCAGGCAGATGCAACTAAAAACATACTCAATCATATAATAAAAAAAATACTTGATATGTAAAGTTAACGTTTTTTATTTAAATGAGTAATATCTAGTTTTATATACTTTAAAAAATCACAGAATTTTCCAAAAAAAAAATCTATCACAAAAGTCCGAAAAGTCCGCTGCCAAACAAAAATAAAATACATTTCGAGTAATAAAAATTCACAAACAGACCTTCAAAAACATAATTCCTTAAATTAATTTTGAAATCTGATTTAAATTTGGACGAATTAGTTGTTCTGATTGAATTATTATTATCAAGTTGATTTAAATAATTCTTTTTATAAATTAAACGAAATAATTCAGTCTGAATAAATCAAAGAATCAAATCAATTTTTATTTGAATCGCAAGTAAAAAAAAAAAATTATTTTGATTCTCGAATAAGATTTGATTAATTTAATTTTAAACCAGAAGGGTTTTATGGAATTTTTATAAAACAGCCTCCTCGGAATGTCTTCCAGACCTAGACCATTTATATCTCGCTTAGTTTACGACATACCGACCATTTCAAAATAACCAGCTCCGACAAAAGAAATTTCTTTTCCCGTTCCATTTCGTTCGTATAAAAATGGGTCACCCTGTGGCTGTTTTATAAAAATAGACACCTGTATATGATGCGAGAAGTTTTAGCATCGAGAAATTTATAGTCACCCTATTTTATACAAGGTGACTTAATAAATAATAAAGTTGATTATATTTTTACTGGAAATTTCTTCGAGCTTTTAACTTTTAAAGCTGTGGCACATTTAATTTTGCAAAAATTTCTTATTAGATAGAGAAATAACAAGAATACAGCGCCTTATTATCTTCTTTAGATTAATATATATTTAATTGCCTGTGACTCACCCTTTAGAAAGTACAACAGGGTTGCGTTTTACATGTTTTTTGTGAAAACTTTATCGATGCGAGAAATACAGAAACGAGGTGCTGGGAATGTCTTCCCGACCTGGCCTATTTTTATTATCGCAGTTTATTGATAGAACAAAAATTTTGTCCGTCTTGCCTTATCTCGCTTAGTTTTCGAGATACCGGTCAATATACAAAACGGCGAATATCTAGAAAGATTTGAAAGTCAATTTTAAAGTTTTTTTTTGTTTTTTTTTTATTCGCAAATCAAATCAATATTCTTTTTAATTCGCGCGCCCTCAGTATATTCTAAATAAAAATTAAAAAATAAAATTAGCATTAAAGAGCTAATTTGTTGCTTTAAGCATAGTAAATTGTTCTTCCTGTGGAAAAATTTCACTCGAACTTTAAAAACCTAAATTTGCAACTGAATAATTTTTTCACACCATCACAATTAAGCCGAAATGTTACTTTTTCACTAGAAAAATTATTGTCTTGTGTATTAAATTTGCGTGCAAACAAATTGTACTAACTTTTCACGTTAAATTCGTTATGGTGAAATATCATTATTTTTGCAGTTGGTGTTACAATCAGCTGTTTAACAATCTTGTTGCAAATATTCCGTTCGAGTAATTTTTTTTTTTTTAGAAAATTTTACTATTAAGAGTAAATTTTTCTTAGTCTCTGTTAGTTTTTTACTGAGCAATTCTTGCTGGACTTGACTGAGAAAAGTAATCGAACGGACCTATTATGGCCAGTTAAAAATGTGATGCAGTTTATTTTCCAGCTGGGGTATAGCTCAGCTGTCCAGATTCGCCAAAGCTCTGCTTCCTTTGAGGTTATTATAAAATAATACACGATACGACACGGATTTAGAGAAAACCACGTTTTGGTGTTCGAATAGCGAGATTTACTATAGAACATTGTGCGAGTTTTTATCGTATATGATCGGCACTACCCGAAGGTAATATTTACCGAACTCTAGAAGTACTCTTCAAGTACAGTGGTTCCCGTACTTGAATAATACGACTAACTACAAACGAGAATAAGCAACGGTTATCGGTTCAAATAATACGGCTGGCTAACGACGAGAATAAACAACGGTTCTCGTGTTCAAATAATACGACTAGCTAATGATGATAATAAACAACGGTTCTCATGTAGGGAGGCAGGAATCGGTAGAGAAATTAGGTAGTACCCCGTTCCCGGGTCGAAGTATTACCCGATCCGTCCCTCGGTTCTGGCTTGCCTTACAGCCTTTAACTCTTACATTATATGTAAATCATTTTCCCAACCTGATGAGAATTATACAAGGTGATGCTATAAATATGATATTGGGTATGGGTAAAAGTAGTTATACTGGGTATGATAATAAGTAGATTCGTAACGGCACGTTACAAAAATTGCAATATTTCCCATGGGTGTTAAGACCCATTGCGGAAATAATTATAATCCCAGTAAAGTTTTTTGCATACGTTAGCAGAATTAAAATAGTTTTTAAATTATTTTTAAAGCTTTTTCTCTCATAAAAAATTTAAAACAAATATTTTTAGAAATAAATACACACTATTGTGAAATTTAAACATTCTTAGATTTAACAAATATTTATTATTGTCAAATAAATAAAACTTTGATTGCCATGTTAAATATTTGTAATTGTTGATTGTTCAATGAATTCTATTCATATAAAATTTTGTGCTAATTAAGATTCTCTTGAATTTAATTTATACAGATAAAATGGTGTGAAGTAATTTACTACAGTCATATACAAATTTTTTAATATAAAACGTTTAATTTGTAGTAAATAATTGAACAACATTACGCAACTAATACAGGGCGGGACAAAAACTATCATCTGATTATCATTCGCTATAAATTTTTGTAAAAATTGCAAACCGAGAAGTGCCCATTGAGATAACAAAAAGCCTCGTCGCCCATGATCAATTTTGATAGCAAATCATCCCCTCCGTTGTTGAGGTCCAAAATCTTATGGTTCAGGCGTATAACGATTTACTGTTATTCACTATAAATTTTGCACGTGTCTACTTCACGAATGTCAAAACCAAACTGACGATACGATACCATTTGCAAAAATGGCAGCCCTTGCCAATGGGGTGATTATGTTAATTTATTAAGAAATATTTTAACAGGTACATTTACATAAATATTATTCAATATATTATGTAGAAATAGAAAATTTCCGCATCATTATTTCTAATTTCTTTTAACCCTTAAATGCATGATTTCTTCTTTTCAAACCGTTTTTTTATATATGATTACTGGAGACATGTGTATTCCGAAAAAAATACATAAAAATATTTAACATTAACAAAAAAGTGATTTTTTATTGAAAAATAGGATTTGGCTATAAAGAGTAATTACGAATTATTTACACTTTTTAATAATTTTTTATAAGCTAAATCCAATATTTTTTATTAGTTAAATCCAATATGAATTTTAACGAAGAAATAAAACTTCAGATATTTTTTTTTTTTTTTTTTATTTTGAAAAATGCACTTTTTTTGGAAAAAAAAACTACTATGTAAGAATTTCAATTTCTTAAGTTGTCAAAACCAGTTTAGCAAAAATATTAGAACAGTGCACGAAATTACGTTACTGTGTCCCAAAGGTGTTTTTTTTAATGCAAAATACGATTTGTGGCCAAATGGCAACACTATGCATTCAAGGGTTAAGAATTATTTAATAAGGTGTGTTACATTTTTACAAACTTAAAAACATGTGTAGATAGTTTGTTTAAAATTGCAATTAAAATCTTCGTAAATGTTAAGAAATGAATGTTAAAAACAATTAGAAAAAGGCTTAAATTCGACTGGGCCGAATCTTTTAATACTCTCCACCAATATCCTAAAAAAATGTTCTCTACTATTTTTGATACAAATGATGTAAAAAACTTTAGAAGTAAAATTATGAAGGTGAAAAAAATTTTTTGAGAAAAACTTAAAAACAAATTTTGCGGGGCCAAAGAAAATTTTGAGGTCAAAAAAAAATGTTTAAGGTTAAGAATATAAAATATTATTTAATTCTGAGCGACTGGTAAAAAAACTATTGAAAATATTTTACCGTTATTTTTATTAGACCTTTAAAAACATAATTCCTTAAATCAAATTTCAAAACTGATTTAAAATTTGACGAATTAATTCGCGAATTCGTTTTTCAGATTGAATTATTTATTCAAATTTTATCTTATTAGAAGAATCAAGTTGATTTAAATAATTCTTTTTATACATCAAATAAAATATTTCAATTTGAATAATTCAATTTTAAATCGAAGAATAAATCAAAATTTTTGCAAAACTCGACAGAATAGATTCGGTAGGTCCCCGAAGGGTTTCATGGAATTTTTATTGAACAGCTACAGGATGACTATTTTTTTTAACAATTTATATGATAATATAAGTTAACACACTCCGATAATACAAATTTCGTTTCCCTTTCCATTTCGTTCGTATAGAAATGGGTCACCCTGTGACTGTTTTATAATAATAGACTCCTTGGGATGTCTTCCCGACCTGGCCTATTTTTATTATTGCAGTTTATTGATAGAACAAAAATTTTGTCCATCTTGCCTTAACTCGCTTAGTTTTCGAGATACCATTTTACAAAATGGCGAATATGTAGAAAACTTAGCGAGATTTGCAAACCAAATTAAATGTTTTTTTTATTTTGTTTTAATTCACAAATCAAATCAATATTTTTTTAATTTGCAAATTAAAAAAAGAATTATGATTAAAATGATTTGATTCAATTGAATCAAAAAAAAAAATTTAAATGAAATTGATTAATCAATTGTGATTTTAAATCTGATTTAATAAATTGATTTATAAAAGTATTGAATCAACTCGCTGATTTATAAAAATAATTTTTTTTTTTTTCGCGAACTTATTTAATAAAGATTTATCTTTTTCAAGGTCGGCTTGCCAGTAGCTACTATGAAATTGTGCTAAAATACATTAATTTGGAAAATTTAGAGGTACCTTCACATTTTTACTCATAAATTTTTAACCGTTGGACCGATTTTGCTTATTTGCAATACCATTTCAACAGACAGACGGACATCGCTAAATTGACTTAAAATTGGATCACGAATATATATACTTTATGGGGTCTTATATTTTAACATGTTACAAACGGAATGATAAACTGATATATATGGTTGAGGGTTTAACAATAATTAAAAATATTTTTTTAATAGTTTTATGCTATCGACGTTTAAAAGTTTAAGATATTTTTCCTGTTTGTTTTTCTTAAATAAAAATCATTTATATAATTTTAGCTATGTATATAATTTATGATGTTTTTAAAACATGTGCAAATTAGTATATAAACTATATATTAAAATTAAAATAGTATTTTTAAAAAAAGTCTGCGGTTTACATATGTTTTGCTAACAATCAAAGTTGAATAACCTAAACAAATATTTTTTTTTAAATAAAAATAAAACGTTTTATGATATAACGGAAGCTTAAACATATGTAGTAAGTGGTGTTAAATTTATTTTTTAAATATCTGAGATTCTAGATAAGCATAAGCAAATTACTTTCATTTTCAGATGTACATACATACGAACATAATGTGAATCTTTAAAATGTTTAATGTATTTTTTTTATTGTTTTTTGTTATTTTCAGACAAATTAAGCATTTAATAAAAATGCGTTTTAATTTGGGATATTTTTTACGCTATATAGCTGTGCTATTGGTAATATTAAATAACAACGTTTATGCTCAACGAACATCATTAGACAAAACATTCAGTACAAATTTAAGAAATTTTCGTTCGTTATTTCTTAATATAGTGGGTAGATCGGGCGATGATCCAAATAATGTAGCGATGTCTGACAGAAGAGGGGTGAGTTTATAAATGATTACAAAATATTGACTTTTAAACCTTAAACTTAAATCACAAATTGTGGCATTTACATTTCGTTTACATTTTTATTGAGAAGTAATAGGAATGTAAGCAAGACAGTAGTAAGTGATTTTTCTACCTGCTTGCAAGCGGCAATATAAGTGCTTATTAGCAATACCATCTTATGTTTTGGTTTACTTTTTTTTCCTTTCAGAAAACTCAAAAAATTGATAGAGTTTCGCGTTCCCTTATGAAATTTTGTGATGCTAAAGATGGACCCGGCAAACGTAGTGCCCAGCCTCCTACTTCTGTACATCGTTTACGTCCTGGTGATATTGATATTATCGGTGCTGTGGGAGATTCTCTTACGGCCGGTAATGGCATTTTCGCTAATAATATTTTACATACTTTTCAAGAAAATCGTGGTGTTAGTTGGTCTATTGGTGGTCAAGGTAATTGGCAACAATATTTAACATTACCCAATATATTAAAGGAATTTAATCCTAATTTATATGGTTATGCTCTTAAGGATGGCTTAAGTTCGGAAAGATCATCAAGGTAAATGAACATTTTAAAACTCCAATTTTAATTAGAAATATGTATGTGGCAATTTTTAAATGAGATTTAGCGCAAACTCACCTTAAATTCAATATTAGATGGGTTCGGGATACCAAATTTAACCAAGAGCAATCACATCTGTGGTTAGCATACTCTAAAAATAGCAGCAGTCATGATAGAGCAATATTCTTCTTCTTGCACGAAGAAACCCCCAACTTTTTTCATTGAATTTGGCTTTATTGTTTTCATCACTTTTTTTTTGTTGATATACTAATTTGTTAAAATTTATAGTAAAACATAAGTCTTATTTAAACAATTTTTATTTAAAATAAGTGTTTTAATTAAAATAAATTTAAGCTTTTATTAGTACGCTATATTTTTTTTATTGTTTGCTTTTAAACAGGCACTGTTGTCAACTTTGTGCTTTTCCCGCTAAACTAGCGCTTTTTTGCTAATGCGGTATAAAAAGTTTAGAGGAAAAAGTACTACAGCAAAAAAAAATTATATTTAAAACAATTTTTATTTAAAATAAGTGTTTTAATTAAAATAAATTTAACCTTTCCCAGGGATTTTTTTAACGTAAACATATAAAAATATAAAAGCTTTTTTAAAAATCATAAATTTTTGCACAAAAACGGATTTTGTAAGTGAAATATTTTAGAATTTAAAATGCTAACTAAAAAACAAATGCTTTAAACCTAAACATTTGTTTATGGATTGTAGTCCTTTTAAATATTTTTAAAGAAATTTTGGGGGATATCTATAGAAACAAAAATTTTTATATTGGTCTTTAGAATCTATGTATATTGCTTTAAGTTCAAAATCTTTTTCAAAATAAGAATTTTAAAAATTTAAATATTTTGTTCTTTGGTTTTAGATTTAATGTTGCCGAATTAGGAGCTATGTCTCGTGATATTCCTTATATGGCTAAAATATTAGTTAAACGTCTTACACATGACTCCCATGTTAACATGACACATCATTGGAAATTAATTACTCTTCTAATAGGAAATAATGATTTTTGCTCTGATGCCTGCTATCATAATGATCCCATGAAAGTTATTGATTGGCATGAACAAAATATGCTAAAAACTTATCGTTATTTGCGTGACAATGTACCCCGTTTAATGTTAAATGTAGTGCCAGCACCAAATTTATTATTACTAACTCGTCTTCAGGGTTTGCCAGCACAATGCTATGCGACACTAAGATTGGAATGTCCCTGTATAGTAGGTAAATCAAAAAAACAAATGGAATTTATGGGTAAACTAATGGACAAATGGGTGGAAAAAGATTATGAAATCGTAAATCGTGAGGAGTTTAATACAGAGGTAATATTAGGGTATATATTTAATATAAAATATAACTATTAAAAACATCTTTTTTTCATCTTTTAGACCTTCACTATAAATGTACAACCTTTTACCAAGAATTTTGTATTTCCTAAGCTACCCAATGGTAATACCGATATCTCCTTTACTTCGGAAGATTGTTTTCACATTAGTCAAAAAGGTCATGCAGCAAGTAAGTTTGAATTATATTTTAAATATTTTAAAATATTTATTTAGTATTTTTTCTATTTTCTATGTTTTCTTTTTAGGTGCCAATGCTTATTGGAATAATTTATTGGAAATGCCTAATGAAAAATCGAATTTTAGTCCTAAAATTTATGCAAAATTTAATTGTCCTACCAAGGAAAGGCCTTATTTTGTAACACGCGTAAATAGTCGTAAAGATTTTAAAGTTTAAATATTTAAATAATTTCATTTATTATTTTTAAATACAAGCTGTGATAGTATTAAGCTAATTTAGTTTTTAAAATTTGATATTTATGATTTGTATAGTGTGTAGTGTAAATTATTTAAATTAAAAATTTCAAATAAAAACGGTACAATTTTTTAAAATTAAAACAAGTTGAAAAAATATATTCGGGTATGCTATTTTGTTAAGTAGCTATAATTTGGGATATATTTTGGTTTTATGAACAGTTTAAAAAAAAAATATGGATAGAAATCTAAATTAGATTGGATTGATAAAGTTCATTTAAGCAAATATCGGGAAGTTGGGCAATACGTGCAAATATGATTCGATTTTTTTTAAATTTGGAGGCTGGATTTTTGGTCCCAAATTTGAATCAGATATCCATTCAGATAGGATCTTTTTTATGAGAGGTTGGTCTAACAAATTTCATCCAAATACCTTTTTATACACTCAAATAAAAAGTTTATAGAAAAATTAGTAAAAAGTTGTATATCATTTTTAGTATAAATTATTCCTCTTCTCTATTTACAAACTACTAATTTTTGTGCTGATTTTAACAATATATTTTTTAATAATTTTTTAAAACCGAGTTGCTAAAAGGATTTTTAATAATTTTTTTTATAATTAAAAGCATTTTTTTTTTTTGAGTTGAAAATGTTTAAAATCTATAATAAAAAGAAAAAAATCAAAAGATATTAAAAATGAATTTATATTATATATATTTAGGTAATTACAAACATCACCACAAATCAATTATACACTGACCATGTAGTGTTGTAGAGTAAGATAATAAAATGTAATTAATCCAAGCCATAAATTTTAATAGGACAGATAAAAATCTGTTTCTTATAACAATATGTATTGTCGACTTATTGTTAATTCTAATGTATGACTTTCTGTTGATAAAAGTTTTTTAATTACAACAGCATTCAATTAAATATTTATTACACTTGGTACTATTTAATATGATGTGAAAATTCATGACTGAGGGGCGTTAAGATAAATGAATGTTATTTTTCTAATAGTCAGCTAGTAATTGTAAAAGTTCTATTAGGAAAAACAGGTAATTTATGTATATAAAACAGTTACTGTTAGCAAATTATTATTGTTTAGATGAGCAATTAAATTTCACTTTAAATGATAAATGAAATATGTTAATCAGTTCGCAGAAAAAAAATCTATTTTTGACATCTCGCAAGTTTAGTAAACATATCGGCCCAAGTTGGTATTTAGTGGGTAAAAATAAGTTTCAAAGTAGTTTGAAACTTTTTCTTTTGAACACTTTTTAATATTTTTAGTACCCCATGGGATAAATAATCAAAATACTTTTTATATGATACCAAATTTTATATATCTCTTTGAAACGAAACCCCCCGCAAAAAAAAACCGATTAATTTTTTATTCCATTTTATCTATAGCATAACCAATACCAGGTAAAGCCATTAGGTAGAATTTTTGTTTTTTATTTGATATTCTAGGGTTTTTTGTTTACATTTTGACATTGTGTTGTTGTAATCGGGAGAGCATATTTCTTATGTGTCTACTAGGTATTGTTATGCCATGTCCAATTCCTTTATAAATTATTTATAATTTTATTATTTATTTGCCGATTTATTATTATTACTTATAAAGGCCCGATAACTGAATGTCCAGCTAAATTTAACATGGGAAAGTCACAGTAGTTTGTGAAAATGAGGCTAAATAAAATGAGCAAGAAATTACGCTTTCCACAATTTAAGTTGCGCCTTTTAAACTCAGAAAGTTGGCATCACTGAATACGGGTATACCAAAATATTTGTTTTCTTGTTTTGAGGAAATGTTTCCATACAAAAACGGAATAGTTTTTGACCTGTACTCTTAATCCATAAACGTGAGATCTCCTCTATTGCATATTTGAATTGCATTAAGACCATAGAGAACCCATTGGAATATGTTCCCGTAGAACAATAATTTAGGTTTTGTGTGAGGTGGCTAAATAAAATTTAATCTTAAAGGCTCTGTGCGATGTGGCTAAATAAATTATAAATTAAGGTTTACAAATTTCTATGAAATTTTAAAAAGTTTTCAAATATTTTTTTTTTTATGAAACTTTAACCCTTTTGCCAATTTGTATTTAGTTTAGAATTTATTTAGCCACTTTACACAGGGCCTTAATACAAATTGGAAATTTGGAAGCCTGAATTTAGATTAGTTTTTATTTATCCAGTTCGCACAGGACCTTATAAAAAAAATAATAGCAAACTAATTAAATTAATTCAGCAGGACAAAATACAAAAATATAGTGGATTACAATTCACAACATAACTGTAAAATAGTGTAATTTATACTACTCGTATTACAACGTCTTAGTTTTGTGTTGGGATTCTTAAGTTCTACGCAACAGATTATTTATACTGTTATTAAGATTGTAATAAATCACCTGATAACTACATTTGATAAGTTTAATAAGTACTCAAAAAAGTTTGTCGGTAGAATATACTGAAAATCACAGTTAAAACAAAAATATATGCAGTTAAAAAGTAACTACAAATTTCGTTATATTTGACTGTAAAAAAACAACTAAAAAATGTAGTAAAAATAACTAATAATGTCGTAAAACTAAATGACAAATTTTAACAACTGACAAAAATAAAAACTTCTGATTTTTAGTTTTTTTTTCAATATTTTAATATTTTAATTAAAAAAAAAAACAATTTGTTATTTTAATCCTACATAAAATTTTAAATTCAAAATTCGAAATAGTACCCCAGTTATTTAGTTTTTATGCATTGGAGATAAAATAACTGATTTTTATTTAAAAACTAAGATTATATCAATATTAATAACAAATATAGACTTAAACAAGCATTTAAAAATAAAAACTTTATTTTTTATTTTTTAAATAACTAACAAAAATCGGTTTACTGCAAAAAGAAAAACTTTTTTTGTGGTAGTTTTTTATTATACAATAATTTTAAATATAACTGCTGTAAACAACTGTTACAAAACACAGTACTTTTAGTTTGATTTTGTTTTTAACTGTAATTGCAGTTAAACATAACTTATAACACAAACAAGTGTCAGGTAGTAACTGTCAAACTTTTCTGAGTGTATTTACATAAATTATTACTTTTTTTATTGACAAAAATAAAATATTTTTTTAAATTGTATTATGTCAGTAATAAAATTAATCACTTAAATATTATCTAATATAATTTTTAAAACTGCAAAAATTATTATAATTTATACATTTAACAGCTTAAGTAAACGTGATTAAATTTTGTATATCAATCACGTTTTTATAATTTGTAATATAGATTAAATTAAATTAACTTAACAAAACTATTACAACGTAATAAAATATATATGTGAATGGGAAACAAATGTTTTGTATTTAAATAAATTATATTTACGTCATTTAAATGGTAATGCTATTTAAAAAAAAAGAATTTTGAAACACATACATAAATGGTAACATTTTTAAAATATTAAAAAGTTTTAAAAATCTCTCAATCAAAACTAAGATTGAGATTGAGCTAATAATATAAAAAAGCTGTGCTTGGCAAGGCATGTATGCAGGGATGCGAAAGTTAGTACAATTGTACCATTTTTGGTACGATTTGGGTCTTAAAAGTACGATGGTACTCCCATGGTTTATTTGGTACAATTTCCAAATTTTCCCAGTTTATCCTAATTTTTTTTCTTGACTTCTCATTTTTGCTGTCATATCTTTGTGAATATCTTTTATATTAGAGTCAATTTAGACGGCGACTTTGTTGCATATAATTATTGCCTGCAGTTTGTGATTGAACGGGATAGAGAAGCAAGCGGGGTAACAAAAAAGGCACAGTTTTCGTTTCTCGTGCATGTTTCTATCTCTTTTTCACACTCATATGTATTCTTAATTTGTTGCTTAATTCACATTCAGTTTTCGTGCAATTAAAGTCACCGTATAAACAGACATAACTTGGAAGCAACTTTGAAAAGGGAATTAAGAAAATTGCACGCAATCAATTGCATCGCATAAATTGTCAACAGTTTCCAGTCTAGTCCAAACGAAAGATTAAATATGATATTGACCTCATGGATTTTTGTACCTTATTTTACATATTATTTTTATATAGTTTTAATATACAACTGAATTTTCTGTACAGTGTTTTTGTTATGTTTATTAAAAATAATAATATTAAAAAAAATTCTATAGTTGGTGTTTTTGTTGATACCAAAAAAAATGATACAATTGAGTTCAAAAAAGTACGTTTTGGTAATAACTTTTGTACGAAATTGAAATTCTCATTTCGCATCCCTGCATGTATGTAAAACCACAAAGAGAGTAGACCAACAAGAGAAACCAAAGTCTCTAATTTGGAGACTGTTGTCAACTATAGTGACCTTCCACTCACTAAAGTGTCGGCTCAGAATAAGAACGTGACGTACAACGATTTTTGTTGGGAGAGAAAACGCGCCCAAAAACAACGACTGCAAAAACTGTTATACTTATTTTAGTGTAGAGTACCGTAGAGATTCTTTCCTCAAAACAGTGTCTCCTTCCCAATTTTTTTTTTTTTTTATTTTTACATTTAAATTTTATAAAAACAATAAAAAGAAATTATTATTTAAATAAAAATTCAGAAACGAATATACTAAGATGGTTTGTAGTACGTTGTTTATTCGCGAGTATACACAAAGAGAACATGAGAGTCATCGAATATCGTATGTTAATTTTACTTATCATATGTTTTTTGTTTACAAAAATATTTATTTATTTATTTATATTAATCATATAATTACAAATTATATGCTAATACCCTAACCGAGCACTAGCAATGGAGACTATCGGCTCGTTGTAGCCTCTGGTGGGTATTGAACCTACAACCCCGCACTGATAAGAAAACACGTTTTGAAAATAAAATAGATTCTATTTTACAACTCCAATGCTCGAAAGTAAATAGGCTTCTCTTGGTAACTATTACCTTGAAAGAACTACCATAATCAGGGTTGGTATTTAACAGCTTTTCACAGCGATCAAAGTTACATCAAGATCGATGTGTAATATTTAAGGGCGTGCTTCTTTTTGTATAACCAGTTTTATTTCATTGGTTTAATTATGTAATATGCATCCTGCTCTACTTTTAAAATACCGCTGAAATACCAAAACACTGATTATAACGGTATTTTGTAAATTTAACAAAATTTACCTGATAATATTGTGTATTTAAGTCCTGAGAAAACACATCGTTAGCTTATTATTGATTGGACCAACTGCTAATTTAAAAAAAATTAACTTTGAATGAAATATATATATATATATATATATATATATATATATATATTGTAAATATTCCCATTTTCGATATCTTGTATCATATCATCATATCTAAGATATCCAGCATCGATTAAGCTCTACATCTGTAATTTTAAAATTTTTACTTATAGTCTAGACTAGCGATAAATATGTTGACATAAACTGCAGAAAATGTTAAGATTGAAAAAATCGCAAGTGTAGACCACTCGGTTTCGTACATTTTTATTGCCAGCAAATATGTCGCAATAATTCTTCAGCATTATTCGTTAGCAATTATTGCTAAGATGAAATCATTCATTCCTATCAAGCGCGTTTCGGCTAAGCCAAAAGGTAATTGTTGGTTTAACCAGACTTGCAGAAACGCAGTCAGATACCGAGAGAAAGCGTTCATAAATTGGCGAGAACTAATTGTTCCAGAGTACTTAGTCGTGAAAAGTATCCTTACGAACAGCGTCTTCATACTAAAGTCATTTCTGCCCCTCGGGGCAGTAAGAGCTTTTAGTCGTTCGTTAAACGAGTAAGGAATAATGCTAGTTCAGCTATTCCAACACTTATAAAGGATGATCAATTACTCACTGAACCTGTTGATAAAGCTAATCATTTTGCTGAAATGTTTGCAGGAAACTCATTCTTGCCGGAAAGCTATCAACGGATACTCTATGTAGGCTATGTACTATGCCTAAGATATTCTTCCGCGCTCGTGCAGTTAAAAAGGTTCTTGGAGATCTCAATGTAAACAAGTCTCCGGGGCCGGATGGTATAACAGCACTGGTGCTGAAACAGTGCTCTTCGACGTTAGCCCGTCCATTGGCGAAACTGTACAGCTATTCTTACCGTGCGGGTACCTTACACTCACGCTGGAAGGTTGCCCGTGTTCAGCCAATCCCTAAAAAGGGTGCGGCTAATAACCCTGAAAATTACCGCCCAATCGCAATATGTTCTGCGCTATCGAAGTTCATCGAGAGCATGTTAAATTACCATCTTGTGAATTATCTAGAAGCAAATTCACTTTTGAGCGATCGACAGTATGGCTTTCGTAGAAGCCGTTCTACAGGAGACCTGCTAGCGTTCCTCTCGCAGCGTCGGAGTAGGTCCATTCACCGGTAAGGTGAAAACACGGTGATTGCTTTAGACATTTCCAAAGCGTTCGACCGTGTATGGCATGGCGCACTTTTATCGAAACTAATTGCTTTTGGTGTCGGTAATGATTTCTCTCAATTTATTTCGAGCTTCCTAAGAGATCGCTCTATACGTGTTGTAATAGACGGGATGTCATCCAAAGAGTTTAAGTTAAATTCAGGGGTACCGCAAGGTTCCGTACTTTCTCCTTCTCTCTTTCTTGTCTTTCTTAATGATCTTCTTGGTTTAACTTTCAACCCCATCTTCCTTCGATCGCAGGCCAAGCTTCTTAGAGTTTGGGGTCAGGAGGCAAATCATAAATGTTACACTTAATCGTGACCTCTCGTTAGTTTCAGAGTGGGGTCGTACAAATAGGGTGGATTTTAATGCACATAAGACCCAATGTTGTATGATGACTCATAGGGTTGTGGAGTCTCCAGCGTCATCTGTCCAAATGGAATGTATTGATATTGAGAAATTGAAAACTCTTGATGTTCTGTGCATGAGAATTCAGTGTGATATCCTTTGGAATAAACACATTTTTGAAGCGTCGAAAGAAGCATTCAAGTGTTTAGGTTTTTTAAAACGGTGCAAGAAGTATTTCACCCCATCCGATCTCCTTTGATCAAGTTCATAGAAGGGCTTCGACGCTTATCAATGACAGTATAATATCCAGTTCTATTGATTCATTAGAGCATCGACGCAATGTGGGCTGTGTGACACTGTGCTATCAATACTACCATGGTAAATGCTCTGCTGAGATAAGTGAACTTATCCCTCGGGCCCGGGTTTTTATCCGGAATACTCGCTTGTCCAGTAGAGCCCATCCCTTTGTGGTAGATTGTCCAGTGAACCGCACAACACATTACAGGGAAAATTTTTTCATAAGTCGGACTAGTCGTATATGGAATAAACTCCCCGCAGAGGTCTTCCCTGACATCTATAATATAGGGAAATTCAAGTCTAATATTCAAAAACACTACTCACTCTTTCTTCCTTCTCATAACCTATTTTCCTGACATCAGCACAATGCACTGCATTCATAGGGGGCAACCCCTGAGTGTTGATACATAAAAAAAAAGATAAAAAGTCAAACTAGCTGTTTCCTTTGGCACACAAATACAAAAAAAAATTGAAAAGTGATAGAAAAACAAGAAAAAATTATTAAATTTAAAACAATTAAATAAATTTTAAAAAATTATAAGGAAAAAAATAGAAAAATATAACAATTTCTTTCACTTCCCAAGTGTATTTACAAGTAATAATAGAATAACCATCTACCTTGAAATTTTTCAAAATATGAGTTAACATATATACGTGTTAACATAAGCTCGGCAATTAGGTATTTCGTGCCGTTATTTTGCCGACGCATTCTACTCATTGCTAAGATTTTTAATTCTAACATAAATGGGGAGTTAATGAACATTGGTTTGCTGCTAACACCATTGTTTTGCTGCTAACACCATTGTTTGGAATGTAAATCAAAACAAAAAGAGAGAGAGAATTGGTTTTAGGCGCACATAAATGTATGGATATACAGCACAGATAGTCAAATTCAAAAACAAAAAATGATATGCAGCACAAAATAAGAATTTGTATCTTTTGTAAAAGCTTAATATATTATGACTTAATGTATATAAACGAATGCAAATTCATAGTTTTACACAAAATACATGGAACTATCGGTGAAGTGAAAATAAAAAAAAAAATTATGTAGATTTTAAGAAAAACTTTTGTAAACATTCTTTATCATTTTTCTCGATACCCACTTATTTGGCCTGTAGGTGAAACCAATAATAAGACAACATGTCACTATTGGAATCGCACTTTTAAAAATGTTTATATCAGTTTTAATGTGCTAGACGTGGTAGACAACCATAATGATAATATAAAAAAATTACTGTTGCAATCTATGCTTGTATAAATAGCAAACAAAACGATAAACTTAACATTCCTTGCATTCTATTGAGCAGGGTGTAAATATGTACCTAGTACTTTCATAATTACTGACACACTGTTAGTCGCCCCCACTGTAAGAAATCCACTGAACATACTCTCGTTACGTTGACAGTTTTTTGACAACTAGCATTTAAACTTCATTTTTGTGTAAAAAGTTTTTGTAGTGCGTTACTTTAAATTATGGAATGGGGATATATTGAAAACCGTATTGTCGTAATTGGCATAAAAAAAGTGGAATGAAAACTGGAGACATTTATCGAACATTGCAGCCGCTCGGGGTTAGTCGTAGTTTTGTTTATCGTGCTGTGAAACTGTTTGGGGATACTGGTGGAGTAGCAGACCGTCCGAGATCTGGCCGTCCGCGCTCTGTGCGAACTCCCAGAGCCGTTAAAGCTGTACAGAATCGAATTTATCGAAATCCACTCCGAAAGCAGCAAATAATGTCGCGGGAGATGAATATATCGACGGTATCCATTTCTCGCATCATTAAATATGACTTGGGACTTCGGTCTTACAAAAGACACACGGGGCATCTACTTAAGGCGGCGTTAAAGCAGAAACGGAAGCAAAAATCAAAAGCATTGATTCGCCAGTACGCCAAAAACCGCCACAGAAAAATTATGTTTACTGCCGATACAATTTTTACTGTGGAGGAGTCGTTCAATAAACAAACTGCTCAGTCATCTCTGCAAGCAAATGAATTGGTTCCTAGAGTTCAGATAGGTCACCATCCTGCTTCTGTGATGGTATGGTGGGGAGTCGCCTATAATGGGGTCACCAAGCTTCATTTCTGCGAAAAAAGTGTTTAAACTTCGGCAAAGGTGCACCAATCTGACGTTTTAGAAAAGGTTGTGAAGCCATTAAATAGCACATTGTTGAAAAACGAGCCGTGGACCTTTCAAAAGGACTCTGCCCCAGCCCATAAAAAACAATTTACCAAACTTTATTTCTACGGATGATTGGCCATCGGGTAGTCCAGACCTGAATCCTTTAGACTATAAATTGTGGTCCGTTTTAGAAGGCATGGTCTGCACTACTCACCACAAAAATTTGGAATAGCTTAAGCGTGCACTTATCCGCGCAGTGGACAATTTCCCCATGGAGGTCGTGCGTACTGCAATAGACGATTGGCCGGTCAGACTTCGGTCGTGTTGGAAGACAAATGGTGGCCATTTTAAATAATTTTTTTTTTGTTATATTCTTCAATATTTAAAAAACCAAAATAAAAAGAAAAAATTAAAAAACCTCTTGTTGTTTGTTTTTTATCAAGAAAAAACCGTGTGTCAGAATAATTGAAAGTACTAGGTATATAGTTGTAAGCATGACTTACATATCGATGGCTTAATGTAAAAAGGCCCTAACTCGATTTTTTGTTACTTGACAGGAGAAGAAAAAAAACTTAATAAAATCCGTAAAATTTTAGATTAAAAAAAACAGCTTTAATGCAATTTCCAAAAATGTGTTGCCTCTTTTTATTAAAAATTGCATTACAACTTTTTTGTATCTAAAATTTTACGTATTTTATTAAGTTTTTTCCTTCTCCTGTCAAGTAACAAAAAAAATCGAGTTAGGGCCTTTTTATATTAAGCCATCGATATATTTTGTATCATAACAAGTTTGTGTCTTAAGTCTTTTGTTTTTTCATTGTTAACATCTTCTCTGAATACATGCATTTTTTCTTCTTCTTCTTCGTTTTGTTATGGCTGTGGCTGTAAACGTTCAAAGTCAAGGTTATTGCTTATTACCACAAACACAAAAACGTTTGTAACAAGTTATTTTTAGAGTTGTTGCTTCTAAAGGTTTGGTTGCAAATTTTTCTTTTTCTTTTGTTTTTGTTTTTTTTTTTTTGCACTCATGCCAACAAAAATCATTATAAATCTTAGAAATAAAAACAACACAAGAAAACCTGTTTGGCTTTAAGCCAAGTAAGTTTTATGTTATTTTAATTTGATATTAAATTACACTTGTTGTTTAGGTTTGATATAAAAATATTACGATTTGTAAATGTTAATATAAAAAAACAGAAACAGTTAAATACTTATAATTATATATACATAAAAAAAATAGCTGAATTTAACAGTTAATTGTTAACACGTTTTTTTTTATAACACAAATTAGTTGATAATTGTATAGTAAAAAAAAAATATTCACTATAAATCAATTTTAGTTGTATATTGATTTATAAGCAAATGATAAATGCTTTTGATAAAAGTTTAGTGAATTATATATAAGAACAAAACTTACATACATATAAGAGCAAAAGAAATTGTGTTAAATTATATTAAATAAACAATATTGATTATTATAAGTTTAGAAGAAAAATATAATCTCTACGGAAATTTTTACACTAAAATAAATATGAAACATCATTAGTTGGACCCATTGACAATTTTTGTAAAAAAAAAAAATTGAGCTATGAATTGAAATTGAATCGAAACCTATTTCTCTATATACTGTATCATATCTGAGATATCCATCATCGCCTTAGCTCTAGTCTACATCCGTAATTTTAACATTTAATGAACTTTGATTTGCTGCTTGCATCACTGTTTGGCATATAGAGCAAATTTTGCATATAGAAATAAAAATCATTATTGCTTTGTTGCATTTGGCATATGCATCAATTTTGTCTACAAAAATCCTAAAATATATTTCATATATAAAGGGTGATCCATTGCGAGATACTTTTTTTGGCATGTTATTTTTGTTTAGTATTGTTTGGCATTTCATAATGGAAAGACTTACGCCTGAACAACGTTTACAATTCGTTCAACTTTATTACGAAAATTCACGTTCTGTGAGGAATGTTTTCGAGGCAAATTTTGTTCAGCGATTAGGCCCATTTCTGGCTCAATGGGTATGTAAACAAACGAAATTGCTGCATTTGGCACAAAGAGCAACCTGTAGAGATTTATGAAGTGCCACTTCATCCAGAAATCATTATTGCTTTGTTGCATTTGGCATATGCATCAATTTTGTCTACAAAAATCCTAAAATATATTTCATATATAAAGGGTGATCCATTGCGAGATACTTTTTTTGGCATGTTATTTTTGTTTAGTATTGTTTGGCATTTCATAATGGAAAGACTTACGCCTGAACAACGTTTACAATTCGTTCAACTTTATTACGAAAATTCACGTTCTGTGAGGAATGTTTTCGAGGCAAATTTTGTTCAGCGATGAGGCCCATTTTTGGCTCAATGGGTATGTAAACAAACGAAATTGCTGCATTTGGCACAAAGAGCAACCTGTAGAGATTTATGAAGTGCCACTTCATCCAGAAAAAACAACGGTTTGTGGGCCGGAGGAATCATCGGTCCATATTTCTTTAAAACTGATGCTGGTGCGAACGTAACCGTCAATGGCGACCGTTATCGTGCCATAATAACCGACTATCTCGGCGACATTTGGGTTTAACAAGACGGCGCACACATCGCATCAATCAATGGATTTATTGAGAGAACACTTCGGTGAGCACATAATTTCACGTTTTGGGCCGGTCGATTTGCCACCAAGATCGTGTGATATCACACCGTTACCACTTTTTCCTGTGGGGATATGTAAAGTCTAAAGTTTATGCGGACAAACCCGCTTCGATTCAGGCCTTGGAGGAAAGCATCACGCGTGTCATTCGCCAGTTACCAGTCGAAATGCTCGAACGAGTCATCGAAAATTGGACTCAACGGATGGACCATCTGCGACGTATCAACGGCCAACATTTGATAGACATAATCTTCAAAAAATAAATGCCAAAGAATGTTCTTTCAAATGACAATAAACATTCCCCATTAAATTTAAATTTTCTGTGTTTTTTTTTCTTTAAAAAAGTAGGGAACATCGAAATGGATCAGCCATTATATATTTCTAAAATATTTCTAAAGTAAATCCAAACAAAAAGAGAGAGAACTGCTTGTTTTATAACTCTCGTTTTCTTTTTTGTAGTTTACAATAACTCAAATAAAAGCCAACAGTTAAAAATTAATGAATTTTAATTTAGCTAAAATATTCGTCTACACCTTGAAGTTATTTAAACTGTCATTTTAAGTTAATTTAACAGCTTTTGAAGAATTTTTTAGTTGAACTTTAATAGTAACAAGTAAAAAAGGGCTAAATTCGGCTGTGCCGAATCTTTGAATACCCTCCACCAAAGGGGATGAAGATGATATAAGTATATACTAAATTTTGCATGAACTGTAATATGAATATGTTTCGTCAATTTATGTTATTTAGTTTTAGCAATGTTATTTACAGAGGTCTGCTCTGTTAGCGACTTTAACATTGTTCATTTTTAGGTTAACTTAGTTATCATAGTATGTAAGACAATAAATGTAATCGAACAATAAGAAGACTTAATAACATTTTTACTTACTTAACAGAAAAAAAAAAAATAGATACAGAAAAATTGTACAAATGGAAATGGAAAATTTAGACGTACCTTCACATTTTCACTCATAACTTTTGAACCGCTTGACCGATTTTGCTCATTTTAAATACCAAACTGCTCGGGAGGATGTTCAATAATCTGGGTAAAAATAGGCACCCCCCTTGCGTCTTCGCGTCGTGATCGCCATTTCAACAGACAGACAGACAGACAGACGGACATCGCTAAATCGACTTAAAATTGCATAAGGATCACGAATATATATACTTTATGGGGTCTTAAACCTATATTTCGACATATTACAAACGGAATGACAAACTGATATATACCCTCACCATATATGGTGGAGGGTATAAAAAAACTGTAATAGTAAAAATACATTAGTTACAGTGGCGTAAGTTAATGATTACGTGGGATGGTGCACTGGCCGACAGGGGCCTTTTGTTGAGAGTAGTAAATATTTTTTTTATGAATTTATTTAATTGTGTGCTCTTAATATGTATAAAAATGTGAATGTCAAAATAAGAAAATTGTTTGCATGCAATTTTTTTAAGTAGTTCAATATATTCGGCCTGATTACGGTTGTCGTAGTCGAATTCGACAGTAAGTCGAATTTGTTGAAAAGTCGTAAAAAACACAACTTTTAAAAAATTTTGCCACTGAATTTATCATAAATAACAATCGAATAATAAGAAATATATAATAAGAATTTAAATTCTTTATGATATTCAATTTACGCAAAACCATTTTGTATGGAGTCGAAAATTTCGACTAGAAATTCGACAACCGTAATCAGGCCGAATTATAAATAATAATCACAGCACTGTCATGCAGACCTTAAAAAAGACAAATCTTTATTGAATTGATTTGCGAAAAAAAAAATTCTTTTTGTAAATCAGCGAGTTGATTCAATATTTTATAAATCAATTCATTAAATTAGATTTAAAACCATAATTGATTAATCAATTTTATTTGAATCTTTTTTAATTCAATTGAGTCAAATGGTTTCAATCATACACTTTAAATAGTTTGTAAGTTAAAATAACAGAAAATTTCATTTAAAAGAAATGATATTTCATTCAAAAACCAGTCTACTTAATTTTCATTTAAATTAAATGCCTTTTGTTATTTATTTTAAAATGTTGATTAATCAACTGACAGATCCGTAAGAAACAAATGATATAATCAGTAAAAATAAATGCCAAAATTTTACCTTCCGATTCCTTAAAATAAAAATGTTTTTTTTTTTTTTTATTTATTTGAAATTGTTTCCATTTTTGTTTATATATTTTTTTTAATATACTCATACAATACAAAATGTATGTATGCATAGCTATAGACACTTTTTGTGTGAATGTGTTTGTGTATGTATGTGTGTTTATGAAGTTCTTGTAATTTGTATTGCAAAATTTTGTTTATTTACAGACAGCAAACAAAGTTTAAATTTGTAATAACTGTTACGGACACAAATAAACCACAAGTTTTCGTTTTGTGGGTAAATTTTAATTAAATTTCAAACAAATGAAAAAAATAAATGAAACTAAAAAAAATGGTAAATGATAGTAAATTATTTCGAATGAATGTATAAAAAAATTAATATAGATATTTCTTTGAAAAATAAATGTATGTTTCTTTATTTTAAAATGGAACGGAAAACTTTTTATTAATTTACAAACAGTTAACTACATAATATTCTGAGTGTAATTCTTTTTTTAATTCGCGAATTAAAACAAAATAGAAAAACATTAAAATTGTCTTGAAAATCTCGCTAATTTTTTTTTTTTAAATATTTGCCATTTTGTAAAATATTCTGAGTGTAATTCTTTCTTTAATTCGCGAATTAAAACAAAATAGAAAAACATTAAAATTGTCTTGAAAATTTCGCTATTTTTTTTTTTAATATTTGCCATTTTGTAAAATGGCCGGTATCTCGAAAACTAAGCGAGTTAGGACAAAACTGACAAAAATGTTTGCTCTAATAGAGTATAAATATACTACGATAATAAAAATACACCAGGTCCAGAAGACATCCCGAGGAATCTTTTTTTATAAAAAATTTATATAAATTTATATAAAACCGTGATAATTGCATTAGACCAGGTTCGGGAGACATCCCGAATGATCCATTTTATAAAACAGCCTACACTCAGAAAAAAAAAGTAAGTAGACAAATTTGTAAACAGTTTTCAATCCCACTTTACTATTTCTAAAAATCTAGTTTTAAAAATCAGCTCTAAAAACAATTAAAATTTGACCTTAAAAGTAAAAAAAATTGACTAAAATTTTCTTCAAAACAGAAATTACCAAGTTTAAATAAAATGATAAATTCGTATATGTTTTAACAATTTTTAAGTTATCTACCCCTTTGATTTTTTTTTATTTTGTTTAAAATATTTTTTGAAAAAAAAAAATAAATAAAATAAAAAAATTTTAATGCTCGATAAAAAAAAATAAATTTGAAATTTTGTACTAATATTTATAATATTTAGTAAATTTTTTGCTGATTTTAGCAAACAGTTTTTTAATTCCACTTTACAAAAAGTTTTGCAGAACATGTGTTGCTAAGATTAGCAAAAAACGCCAATGAAAAAAAAATTAGTCGTGATTAAAAAAAATATATATTTCAGAATTTTTTGTACTTGTTAGTGATTTTGAATTTTTTTTTTTTTTTGTTAGGGGCACAATTTGATGTTTTGCACACGATGACTTAGCCACGCCACTGTTTAGTTAATTTCAAATGAATGGACAATAAAAATCCCTTGAATAGCAGTAACATATAATTTAATTTAAATTGCCATCTACACCTTTTTAATATGAATTACAGTTGTTTAAACTGTAATTTCCAGCTAATTTTATCGACATAATTTTGTGTTAAAAAAAATTAAATGCAGTGCATTATTAATAAATATTTTTTTCATATAACATTTAATTACTTTAATGGAATTAATGATCACAAAATTTTAAATAATTAAAAATAATTGTTTAAAATCAAATTAAATTTCTAACAATTTTTTTTTTATTTGAAATTTTTGTAAATTGTTATTGTTCATATAAAAATTCGTTAAAAATAAAAAGGGAAGTTAGAAAAAAAAAACAATAAAAAAAAGTATTTACAAATTCCATTATTGGTGCCTTTTTAAATACAAACAGAATTTTGTAAAATAAAAAAAAAAAAAATAAAATTTAATTAAAAATTTATATTTGCCAGGAAATACGATTGATTTGGAATTTTTAAAATTTTCGTTTTTAAAATATATAAAAATTTGTAAATTTTAAATTATCTATTTAAATTATCATCATTAATTTACCCAGATATAAACAAAAGAAAAAACTTTAGAATAGTGTAAAAGAAGGAAATATACTATTAACTTTTCAAATATTTTATATTTTTGTTTAGAGTTGTTGTTGTTGTTTTATACATAATTTTAATTAGTTACTTTTTTAGTTATTTTTTTTTTTTTTAATTTAAAGATATTTATATATCATTAAAATCGTTTTTATATAAGTTCAACTGTATTTTAGTATTTTTCTTATAATCAGTTTTTTTTTTTTTTTAATTATTACTAAAATTAATCGTTATTTGAATTATATTGTCAAATATAGAGACTGAACAATTTTGCTATTGTTTTAAAATCAATAGACAGAATCTTGAAATAAAATTTGAAATATGATCTTAAAAAAAGTCTTTATCATATGGTTTCCTATATGGCGTTGCGACCTATTATTTTAAACTGAAGGTCAAAAATATGCAGTTGAGAAATACAATTTCAAAAATTTAACTAAATATTAATTAGCCTTTTCCTTATGTATGTTTCGCTATTTATATTTCATAAAAAAAAAAAAACAAACAAAATAACAAAATAAAATAAGAGAATAGAGTTTTTCTAAGAATAGAGTTTTTCTAAGAACTCAGAAAATTTAGAGGTACCTTCACATTTTCACTAATAACTTTTGAACCGCTTAACCGATTTTGCTCATTTTAAATACCAAAGTGCTCGGGAGGATGTTCAATAGTCTGGGTAAAAATAGGCACCCCCGCTTGTGTCTTCGCGTCATGATCGTGATTTCAACAGACAGACAGACAGACAGACGGACAGACAGACGGACATCGCTAAATCGACTTAAAATTGCATAAGGATCACGAATATATATACTTTATGGGGTCTTAAACCTATATTTCGACATATTACAAATGGAATGACAAACTGATATATACCCTCACCATATATGGTGAAGGGTATAAAAAAAATAAAAATTTTCTTGTATTTAAAAATTCCATTGTGGGGTGAATTTTTAAAAATGTTTTATTTGTATTTCCAAAAATATTCTATGAAAGCAGTTTAATACACAGAAAAAAAATTACAAAATTCTGTTTGTAATATCCCAAGAAACATTTTTACAGACTCTCCGATAGGTACGGACTAATGAATCCGGCTTCTACTGTACGTTTACGGTCCGAAAATACGTATCCTTCGAAGCTTGTACCAGAGAACTGCAAAATCAACTTTTTTCTTGATTTAATCATACACAAAAATTCTTGTTCACATTTAATAATTCAACGAAATTCACTGTAGAATAAAATCAGCATTATGTTACTGAACGCGTAATTGGGATCAGTGTGAATCATCTGTCGATTATGTTTACTGCAAATGTAATCACTCAACAAAAAGTCAGCGTTGAATAAATCAGAAAAAACAACAAACAATGCGTATGAGTGTATTCATAGTTAAAACAAAATAGAAACACATTTCATAAATGTACATTAGGGTGGGACTTAAATCCGCTTTTTTAGAATTTTTTTTAGTAATACAATACTAAAAATATTCTTCTTTGTGAAATAAAAATATTTTTTTGGAAAAAAAATTTAGGTCGATTTCTCAGGCTTGCCTAATCCGGAAAAATTTAAATATTGTCTAAATTTTTTTTTTCATTTATTTTGATTCGAAAATTAGGTAATACTTAACTTTAACCGGATTGGGAGAGCCTGAGATATCGACCTAAATTAAAAAAAAAATCACAAAGAACAATATTTTTTGGTATTACTAATAAAAAGTCTAAAAAACGGATTTTAGACCCACCCTATTTTATGAAATGTGTTTCTACAAAACCACCCCCTTTTTATAGATAAGAAACTATTTTGTTTTAATTATGAATACACACATACGCGTTATTTATTGCTCTTCTGATTTAATCTATATCAAAATAATTATTGTTGACTCGAACGAAGAAGAATAAAATCAATGGTAAAAAACGACCGATGATTATTAATCAGTGACAACAATTTGCACGTCGTTTGATTGATTTAAAATCATCAACAAATATGTGTGTTGAAATATATTCAACGTTTGAACGCAAACACATATTTATTCTTGTGTTGATTGCGTATGAACGTTTTGCAATCAGCATTTGCACTTCTCTGGCTTGTACATAAACGGAACATTAACGTACCGTATAATTGAATTTTCGAAAACAATACGTTTTGACTCCGTTTTGGTGTATTCGTTTCTTTACCGTCAAATATGGACCACTGTTTTTCATCAGTTTTTCTTCCGTTGCTTTTAGATTTGTTTAGTTTTAAAAAACGAATACTTAAATATCCCTCAGGTAAATATTTATGAAATTGAAAACAAGTTTTTCGATGATTATGTAGATTTGCAAATGAAAATATTATTAAAATAGATTTTGTGAAAAAATTTACATTGTTTGCTTTATCATATCGTAAGTACTACCATTTAAACCGAAATTAAATTTTTCTTTAATTTTTTTGTATGATTTTTAATGGGCCGCAATCGCAGTGATTGATGGATGCTAATTGTGCTGGAGATAAATATCGTATTTGTTTGTAATTTTATTTGGTATTTGTTGTATTTAGTTTTTTTATTTTAATTTAAATATGTATCTTTGTAAATTAATTTAAAGGAAAAAATAAAAATTTGCTATTAAAAATTTACACAATCCGTTTTTTGTTGAAAAAGCGGTACGAATGCGGTCCGTCATTGACGGACTTTTAACGTAACGGACAACTCCGTTTTTCATCCGATATATCGGTCCGTAAACGGTCCGTCATTGACGGACTTTTAACGGATTCGAATCAGTTTCGATGTTCCTTAAAATCCGTTATCTGGTCCGTTTATAGATAAAGAAAACGGTGCGTAAACGGAGTTGGAATCCGTTTATGACGGACCGAAACTGGTAGGTTAACTGTACGTATTGTTTGTTGGGATTAATAATTTTTCACACACTCAGAGAAAAAAGTTAGTAGACAAATTTATAAAGGGGTTTCAATCCCACTTTACTATTTTTATACTGATTTTTAGTAAAAAAAATATTATTTAGTTAATTTTTTTGCTAATTACATTTTACAAATAACAAAACTTTTACAGAACATTTACAATTTTTGCTGCTAACTTCAGAAATCATTTTACAAATTTTTGAAAACCGATTTGCTAAAATTATCAAATAATTTACTAATTTAAAAAAAAAATTACATATGCCTTAAATGTTACATAGTACTAAATTAAAAATAAAAAATTAATTAAAATTCTTAATTAATTAAAACAAAATGATAAATTCGTTTTTTAGCCTTTGATTTTTTTTTTTTTTTTAATTTTATGTAAAATATTAAAAACAAAAAAAATATTTAATTCTTAAGGCAATTTCAAAATAAATTAGCATTTAAAATTAAAACCACACTGTCATATGAAATGCCTATTGCATCAAAAATCTCACGTTTTCGGGTGTATTGGCCTCAATTGGCCGTCCAGAAAGTTCAGCGTCATTTATACTTGTGCGACCACAACGAAAGTCAGTAAACCACATTTTTACCATTGAAATCGATGGTGCAAAGTCCCCATAGTATTTATAAAGCTTTTCCTTGGTTTGATTGACGGTTTTTTTTCGCAAAAAATAATGTTTAATGAGCACTCGAAATTAATTTTTTTCTATTTTTAAAAAAATCCGCCAGGTTAAATGTTTTGAACAGCTGTTAAACGCAAAGTAAATGACGGAACTTGCTCAAAAATTGACAGTAGTCGATTAAAAGGTGGTACTTGATGGGAGCAGTGTTGCATTTCATATAACCACGAGGGAAGTTGGAAAAGTCACGGTCTTATTGATCCGCCCTCGTATATGGTGAGGGTATATATCAGATTGTCATTGCGTTTGTAACATGTCGAAATATAGATCTAAGATTCCATAATGTATATACTATATTCGTAATCCTTATGCAATTCCAAGTCGATTTAGAGATGTCCGTCTGTTGAAGTGGAGATCACGACGCGAAGACGCAAGCGGAGGTGCTCTTTTTTAACTAGATTAATGGAAATCCTACCGAAAAGAAATGAGCAAAATCGGTTCAGCGGTTAAAAAGTTATAAGTGAAAGCGTAAAAAATTTCAAAACGGCAAAATTTTCCCTACAAATTGGTATAAGTAAAATATTTTCACTTGTTTTTTCACCAGTCGCTTAGAATTAAATAATATTTTATATTCACCTCAAAAATATTTTTTCACCTCAAAACATTTTTACACCTTAAAATTGTTTTCCTTCCACAAAATATATTTTTACATCCAAAAAAGTTTTTCAACTCAAAAAATTGTTTTCACCTTCATAATTTTACTTTTAAAGTTTTTTTTTACAGTATTTGTATCAAAAACAGTAGAGAAAATTTTTTTAAGAATATTGGTGGAGGGTATTAATTTCAAAAAATTTTTAAATGAAAAGTAAACAATTTACAAATATTAAAACCAACAAATTGTTAGAAATCGAGTTTGAATTTTATCAAATATTTTTAATTACTTAAGATTTTGTAATATTATTTTTTTTTTGTGTATTACAAACAGAATTTTGTAATTTTTTTACCTGTAAAAAGTTTGAGTAATTTGTAAATGGAATTATTTGTTTGAAAGTTTTGCAATTACTCTTTTTTTTTTTTTCAATGAACCAACACTCAGGGGATGGCCCCTGTAAATGGCTATGAGGAGGAGGAGGAAAGATGGAGAAGTGTTTGTGGACATTATAATTGATTTTATCTGCATTGTAATGCTTGGGGAAGACTTCTTCGGGGAGTCTGGATACGTTAGTTAATGCAGTAGTTGCGTCATAGGGCAAGGATAATATAGAGATTGCAACGCCGGCAGCGGCTAAATAATTTTTTTTTACAGACTACAAAGGTTCTGCACATATAAAAACCAAGAGAACGTTTTTTTTACTACGTGAGCAGCATCTCTATGGTGTGGTTGCACATAACTGCAGCATAATAAATGCAAAATGTTTAAAAAACATCACTTGGCAGCACTGATTTACGGCAAAAGTTTTTTAATGCAAACAATTGACAGTGCTGCCACATATTTGTGCAACTATGACATCATTAAAGTTTCTGATGCAATAATGCGAAATTTTAATTGATTTTTAATAATCTAAAGTCATTTCATGTTTTTTTTAATTCTTTTTTTTTAGACTTTCTGCAAAATAAATGTATTTCTTTCATCAATAAGAGAACACAGAGCTGATTTTTGCTGAAATATCAACTGAAGTCTTTTGTTTAACACAATTCAAAGCATCCTGAGATTTTTTTAAAGAATTATGCCTTATAATCTTGGGTTTTTTTTCAGAGGAATCTGACGACTTTTCAAAAAGAAAATTTCAGACATGTTCAGAGTGTTTTATCGAAGTGGGACATTTTGTCGATAAAGTTAGGCTTTATTTTTTTTATAAGACACTGTCCAGAATAAAAAAATGGCCAAATAAACAAGAGTTGCCTTCAAAAAAAAAAAATTCAATAACAAATTCTTAAAAGTATGGTATGAATAGTTTTTGCGAAATTCACAAAGTTTTATAGAACTGCAACTGTTCCCTAAACTCTTTTACTACCTGGTTTAAGCTTTTGAGTTAAAAAGGTTATCTATTAGAAAATATATGTAAAAATCACTTCTCATCGATTTTTCTGTATTTATGCAATTAAGAATTCAAACATGCGAATTCTTACATATTTTACTTTATCAAAATTTGTTGATAATTCAAATTAGAAAAAAAATTAAGGTTTTAGAAATTTTTTCATAGAATTTTAAATGAAACTGTTTTTATATTAAAGCAATTTTATATTATTATTTTATAACATAAGTAACGTCATAGTGCTTGTTAGGAATATACCTAGTCATGTGTTTTATTGCTAGGGAGAAAAATATATATTTTAATAGGTTTTTTGATAAAACTCTGCTTAGAGGATCTAGCTTTTCAAAAACTTTGCGTTTTGATAAGATCTATTGTCAGCTAGAAATGCATGTAGTATATGGAATTTGAAAGCTCTAATTCAATTTTTTAGACATGAAAATATAATTTTATATTATTTAAAATTTATTTTTTTAAGGAATTTGAAACAAAAATAAAAATTTTCTATCATATTTCCTAAAGCCTATATATTATTTAATTTGATTGCAAAAATTTGATTGTATTTTAGTTGATGATTTTTTTTTCTACGATTTTCTTGCAACAGTTAAGAAAATTAGAAAGTTTTAAGAAAAATAACAGACAAATTCAAATTAAAAATTTAAGCGGTTAATCGACCTATTTTAAACGATTATTCGGGTCGAATAATTATTTAAATTGCATATTATTTGTTTTGACATTAACCGAAATAGAGGCGATTAATCGAGGAATCGTTTAATCGATTAATAAAAATGTATCGATTATCTTGTTTAGGTGCCAACTTACATATTTCAGAACAATATCTTAGTAACAACTTATTTGGGCACACACACTTGTAAGCTTAAGGTAACCACTTACCTTTAATGACACCACTATTTAAATGTAATTGATTATGTAAATAAATGACGCATCATGCAGTGATTTTGAGTGGATGTAATGGCTCTTCGTAAATAATTCTCAGTGTCCCCAGAAGTTCAAATTTTATTTGTTTACGTATTCGTTCAAATGAAATTGGGCCTCGTAGCTCATGATGATTAGAAAATCGTCCATTGCAAAATAGCCACAAGTAATCCGAGTTTTTGAGTATAACGTTCCACAGCTTGTTGACGCATATTCTGCCTCTGTTTACTTCACGACCATGATATTTATAGTTTGTATGTAAACAAATTTAAAAGAATGCCGATGTAGCTAAAATTTATTTTTAGTGAAAAATACAGATGATTATGAATTTACATATCTCCCCAATCAAGCTCTAAATTAAAAGAATAAAAAAAGTTACCAACATTTAAGATTTTTCAAAAATCGTAATAAAAAATAGATTTGTTTTTTCGAATTTTATATAAATATTCCATACAAATTTAAGTAGATATAGACTTGCTAATTACATAGTTATATAGCTATTTAAAAATTAAAAATGTATAAGAATGCTGCCAAGTCTTAGAAATTATTGTTTTTTCTCTTTTAAATGTAAACAAAAATATTTGTCATACAAATGTTTGAAATGTTTTGAATGTATTTTTAATTTGATAAAATATTAAAAACAACAAAAGCTAACATATAAGATATGCATTTAAAAGTAAAGGTAGAGGGGGGCAAATAATATAATTGCTCTATTTCGCGTTATCGCGAAGTCCATATACGAAAATAGCTTTCGTACAAAGGCGACCCCAAATGTTCAAATTGTATATGTTTACAAAAAATAAGAAAAAGTCCGGTAAGTAGGGATAGTCGTTTTTTTACAAGTAGTTATAGATATAAAATTCGAAAAAAACGAACCTAATATAACTTATGAGTTTTATTTAATTTTAATTTTTAAAAATTAAAATTACTTTTTTGACCTTTCGATATTGCAATCAACATTATTCTATTCATGTTAAGGTCATTAAAACACTATTTTTCTTTATCGGAATATTCTCCAAATAAATACTTCATAGAGTTTTATTAGCCAAAACATTGATCCATTACTTTCAAGAATGAGATGACGCGTTTCGGGGATTTTCTAGGTCCCCATCTTCAGATCTCTTTAGAAAGTAAAAAAGATAACTTTAAGGTTCCAAAGCAAACACTATATTGATTGTACAATTTCAACTAATTGAGAATTATACAAAGAACTATATTGTCTTTGTTTAAACCAGTTATCTTTAATAGAAACAATGTTATGGCAATCTTGCTAATTTACACAGAGACAACCTTTGGTTGCCATAGCTATGTATGTTTTACTTTCCAAAATAGGAAAGTTTTTTTCTCCGTACAATGAGTAAATTCATCTGAATTTTATTTAATTTTAATTTTTAAAAATTAAAATTACATTTTTGACCTTTCAATATTATTCTATTTATGTTTAGGTCATTAAAACACTTTTTTCTTTATCGGGATATTCTCCAAATCAATGATATTTTATGGATGCTTGAGTATATTTTATTTGGTGTTATTTGTTAGTATTCGATACAAATGATTCTAAATCATTATATGAGATTCTTATTTGTAAAATTACACAAACATATTTATAAAAATTATAAATAAATGGCAGACAAAATTAAACAATAATCTTTGATATATATAAAAAAACAGAATGTTTTTAGTTACTACAAACTATTAAGGCACATGTAAAATATGAGTAGAGTTTCTAGTAAAACTCATATCATTTACACTTAAAATCTATACACAAAAAAAAAAAAAAAAAAGAGAGGAAAGCATGCAAATATTTGGTTTCAACTTATAATTCCCAAAATTAAGGAACTTTAATAAACTACAATTCTTCATGAGTTTTAACATTAGCTGCTGCTTCAAATTGTGGATCTTTTAATTCCATGGGAGGAGAATCAAGTCGAGGTTCAATAAAGAATTCCATTTCACGATCACTCTTTAATTGAGCCTGATTATATGAAGGATCATCGGGTTGGATTACTACTGAATCTTCAGTATCGGAAATATAACCATAATCACCGGTATAGTGTGTAGGATATAACAATAAAGGATTAGCACTGAATGCTAATAAGTCACGTTTAGGAAAAGCATTAGACCAAGTCTTATTGGGATGTCTATTAAACATGACGGGTAAAAATTCATCAACAGGTATAAGATTATCCAATGGCTTGGCGTCCAATAGTTTTTTGGCCCCCTTTAGGGAAATAACATAACCCAATGTCCAATAGGAATAGCCGGCATGTACCAAATTTTCCGTATTAGCCACCCATGGTTCAGATTCTTCCTTCAATCGTTTACGGCCAAAATAACTAAGAGGAGTATACAACAAATGATTACAAATTTTAGGTTCTCTGACTTCACCAAACTTACACCAAGTCATATTCAATAACATTACGTATTTGTTCCATTACCGATTGTGCTTTATCTGTAAAATATGGCTCAAATCTAATATCATCTTCCAATATCAATACCTGTTCTTGTTGCTTCTCTACAATTTTTTCCCATATTTTATAATGACTTAAAAAACAACCAATTTCACCCATAGTCATTTGACGATGATGATAGGGATCTTCATAGCCGGGTAAAAATTTAACACCCATTTTTTGCAATAATTCATCATTCAATTGTCTAAAAAATAAATGTAGAATTGCATAAAAATTAAAATTGTTCATTTTTATAGCCCAAACTTACTGTCCATCTACGGCGGGAAAATGTTCTACTTCCAAACCCAATACCTTAAATAGACTTTCCATTTTTGCACGACGTTCCGAACGACGTTCTAAATTGATCATATAAATATGATCTAAGGAGATTTTATGTCTGCAAATAAAAATTAAAAAATAAGCCCAAAAAAAAAATATCAGTGTTGCTTTTTAGGCGGTTTTTTTTTTTAATCTGAGTTTTTCCATGACTCTTTCCAGTTTTTGTGAATTTTATCATCTTTAAAGCAATTTTTCCAAACTAGTCAATTTTTTCACAGATTTTTCCATATTTTGCCTATAATGCTATTTATAGATTTTTCCAATTTTTCCCATTTTTACCTTAACGAAGTTTGCTGTTTTTTCAAAACTCATCAATTTTTTTTTATATTTTTTAAGATTAGCAGCAGTTTTTTTAATTTTGTTGTTTTTTATCCTTTTACGAAATTTTTTTATTATGACTTTTTACATTTTTTGCTATTTCAGCAGTTTGTAAATTTTTTGCAATTTCAACAATTTTTTATTTTATTCGTGTTTCTACATATTTTTTTTTTCAATTTAGCGATTTTTAAATTGTTTTTGATTTTTTTTAGCGATTTTGGTGATTTTATTTTACACCTTTCTAATTTTGGCGATCATTTTATTTAATCGATTTCTGTCAATATTTAGTTAATTTATCCCAATTTGGTATTTTTTCCAATTTAAACCATTTTTTCGGGGTACTAGCGACTTTTAGCGATTTATTTTTTTATTTCGGCGATATTTTTATTTTAGAGATTTTTTACATAAACTGCTCGTTTTGACGGGTTTTTCCAAATAAAGCCATTTTTTCTTTTGAATTTGACTAATTTTCATTCAAAAATCGCTGACTTTCGCCATATCGTTTTCAGCTAATTTAAACAGTTTTTTTTTAATTTTAGTTATTTACTTTAGCGATTTTTTCTTTCTAATTCTATCATTATTATTTTTTTATAGCGATAATGGCGATTTTAATGCAATTTCAGAAATTTTAAAATACTTTTTGATTTGTTATTAATTTTATAGATTTTCATTTTATCGCATTTTCTTTAACGATTTTCCATTTTAAGCGATTTTTGTTAACGTTTTTTAATTTTCAGCGATTTTCAGATTTCTAAAACTTTTTCCAATTTAAACGGTTTTAATTCCAATTCAGTTTTTTTTTCTCGGTTATAGTGCCCATGTTTCTCAATATTGTCAGAGTTTAACGATTTTCGTTTTTTTATTTTGAAAATTTTATAATTTTCGGGATTTTCGTATTTTACTGAATTTTCAATAATTTTTGATATTTTTAATTTGTGTAAATTTTTTTCACTTTTGATTTTTTACGTTTATATTACAAATTCTGGATATTTTTTTTTCTTAAATTTTATCAATTTTTTTTTTAATTTCAACGATTTTAATTTTGTTTTAAAATGGTTTAGAAATTTTTTTAAACTTTTTAAAATTGTCAATTTTTTATTTTATAAGGATATCTCGCAATATTATCGATACAGTATTTGCGGGTTTTTCCGATTTCAAATTTTTTCTTCTCAATTTCATTCAGATTTTTAGATTTGTAGTGATTCGTTCTTATTGTAGAAAAGCAATCATAGAATTGCTTGTGTGAATATGTTTTATGACTTTTGCTATAATATATTTTTCACCGATTTTGTCAGCCAATATCATTATTTTTTGATGTTTTAGTGATTTTGTTATTTTTTAATTAACCGATTTTTCCTGAATTTTTATTACTTTTTACATATTACTGTAACGAAGGTTTTTTTTTCAGACAATCCAATATTTTTCTTTTCCAATTTTAATAACTTTTTAATCTTTTTCGATTTTTTAAAATTTTTTTCCACTTTACTCCCTTTTTTTTAATTTTTCTCATTTTTAGCATGTTTAATTTTGCTACAGGATTTTTTTATATTTTTTTTTTTTAAGAGAAGCAACTAGTTAATGTTTTGCTTTCATTGGAAAGAGGATAGAGAAGAGATTAAAGATACAGATCTTCAAATATGGCAACACTGTAATTGCGCGACATGATAATTCTTTAGAACAGTTGTCGCTCATCTGATAGAAAGTTGGCGAAATTGTTGAAGCTTTTTAGTTTTTAACCCTGTTATGTTATTTTATGTTACAGGATTTTCCAGCTTTTGGCACTTTTTCAACAATATCTGCAATTTTTATTTTAATGTTTTTTTTTTTAATTTTTGGGATTTTGTTTTCTGTTCAGTGCCAATTTAATTTTAGCTATTTTCTCTCTTAGATTTTTTCGATTTATATAATTAAATTATTATCTCATTCAATTTTATTTGTTTTTCGACTTGTAGTTTTTTTCAATTTCAAAAATTTTCTTTTGATTTTAAATGTTTTAAGAATTTAGACGATTTTATTTCCATTTCAGTAATTTATTTATCCAATTTTGCCCATTTTCGATATTCATATTTTGAAGATTATTAAGAATTTGTCAATTTTTCTTCTCATTTTGTTGATGATTTTCTATTTTATAGATTTTTAACAATTTTAAACTTTTAAAAAATTTTTAGAGGACTTTTTTTAATTTTATTGCGTTTTACGGTTTTGATAGATTCAGCGATTTTTTTTTTCAAAATTAGCGATTTTAATAAATATTATCGACAATTTAGTTTTTTTTTTATTATTTTTTATTCAACATTTTGTTTTTTTTTTATTATATGTCAGTTCTGGCGACTAAAAAGAACTGGAATTTTCCCCGTATTTTCAGATTTTTTTTGAAAAATATTTCAGCTCTGGGGCTTTTTACAATTTTAGACATTTTTACTTTTTTTTTATTTTAATAATTTTCTACAATTTTTTTTTTTAGATTTTCCTCCAAATTCTAAACTTTTTAACAATAACAAACTTTATAGCGAACGTGACGAGAGGTTAATTATAATAGGTGCATTCGTTTACTTTTCTCAGTCAAGTCCAGTAAAAATTACTCAATAACAAACTTACAGAGAGTAAGACAAATTTATTCTCAAAAAGAAAAATTTTTTCATTCTTTTTCTCACAGTTATGCTACTTGCGACTCAGCTTGCAATGAAATATTGATGCAAGTGAATTTTTGACAGTTGATGCAAGTAGAATGACAAATCGGAAAATAGAAATGACGAGTACTGAGTTTTATATTAATATATTTATTTGTTGTAATAGGAGTTAATATTATAGAGGATTTTGTGCACATAAATAAGGATAACAATAAAGGATATAAAGTCGCCTTATAAAAGTAATTTTAAATAATAAATTTAGGTTTTTATAGAAGAAATATAATAACATGATGTAGAGATATAAAGGGTGTCCCAAGAAGAACGCAATTTTTAAATCTGGCAACATTCGAAGTGTCATTGTTTGACATTTGAACAATTGTTACTGTTTGCTAGTAGAAGGTACAAGGTTAGTAAAAATGGAGCGCTACACGAATGAACAACGCATTCTCATTGTGAAATTGTTTTACCAAAATGGTGAAAGTTTTGCGGCTACAGTTCGCAAATTGCGATCAATTTGGGGTCACAATAATGCTCCAAAAGAGTCAACTGTAAAGAGATTAATGGATAAATTTGCCGAAACTGGGTCTGTTAGTGATGTAAAGACAACAACGCGCCATCGACCAGGTCGATCGACTGAAAATGTCGCAGCTGTACGTGATGATGTCGCTCAAACTCCATCCACCTCAATTCGACACCGAGCTCAGCAAATTGGTGTCTCCAAATCCACTTTGCAGCGAATTTTGACGAAAGATTTGCATCTTCATGCATACAAAGTTCAATTGACTCAGGAACTGAAGCCAGCTGACCATGGACAGCGAAGGGAGTTCGTTAATTGGGTATTGGAGAGACAACATGAAAATGCTGATTTTGCCGATAAAATCATCTTCAGTGACGAGGCCCATTTTCATCTTGATGGCTTCGTCAATAGGCAGAATTGTCGCATTTGGGGTGAGGAAAATCCTCGAGTGATTCACGAGAAGCAAATGCATCCTCAACGTGTCACTGTGTGGTGTGGTTTTTGGGCTGGAGGAATCATTGGACCTTTTTTTATGAAAATGAGGCAGGTCAAGGGAAAACAGTCAATGGTGTTCGGTATCGTGAAATGATAACCAGTTTTTTCTTGCCTAGAATTGAAGAAATGAATGTGGAGGGCATGTGATTCCAACAAGTCGGCGCCACATGTCATACAGCCAGAGAAACAATTCAATTGCTGCATCAGTCATTTCCCGGTCGTGTTATTTCGCGTTTTGGAGATCAGAATTGGCCGCCTAGATCGTGCGATTTAACACCATTAGATTTTTTTCTTTGGGGTTTTTTGAAGTCGATGGTTTACGCGAATAAGCCGACGACGACTCAAGCCTTAAAAGAGGAAATTGGACGCTGCATTAATGAAATACCGCAGCATTCATGCAAAACGATCATTGAAAATTTCATTAAAAGATCGCGTGCATGCCAGCAAAGCCGCGGAGGCCATCTGCACGATATATTGTTCCATACATAACCTCATTCTGTCTACTTTTCGATATAATAAAGTTTCACGATTTTTTTTTTAAATATCTGTGTTTTATTTAAAATTTTAAAATTTCGTTCTTCTTGGGACACCCTTTATTATAGCAAAGTGTTATGAACTTGGCAATACTGTTATTCCTTTAAGACAGCCATTTTGGATAGCACTTCTCCTGTTGACAAAATTTTAAAAATTAACTTGCACTGTACAGTGTAGCCACTCAAAAATTTTTATTGTTTTTTGTTGATAACACGTATACACTACTTGCAAGTAATTACTTGCATGTGACAACGGGGGATTAGCTACTCTAATTACTCTCTTTGCGCGTTTTTTGTGCTCACAATAAGCAGACCAATTATATAAACTTATGTTTTAAAGTAAATTGTTGTAGACCAAATATTGTTAAAGGATAGGATAAACTATTTTTGAGAGGAGTTAAAACCAGTTATTAGACTCAGATTGTCACTTAAATCATGCGATTAAAGAGTTTATTCTAAAAGCTCCATGTTCAAAGTATTATAATCTACTTGCATATTTTTGGAAATGAGGTGTCGGAATATCGAAAGCAATAAAAAACAGTGAATGGTGCGATTCATCTAGACGCGGCGATTAATCAGAAGTATTCAAAACAAGAGAGGAGGGACTTATAAGAAAATTATCGGAAAGGAAAGTAAAATCCTTGTCAATATCATAATGGATGTAGACTGAGTTATAGTGGCACACTAACTCCAGCATTTTTTTTATGGATTACATCGTGTTAAATTAAATTTCTTTTTAAATTTTAATTTTTTTAGCCATCTTTCGCATTATAACTGATATTTATCAATGTTCTCGATTTTTATCTATTTGAATCTTTTTCCATTGATTTTTTTTTGAATTATTTTTTGATCGATTTTTTTTCAATTTTGACAATATTTATGAGCTTAAATTTATCAGATTTTTACAATTTATTATTTTTTTATCGATTTTCCCGAATTTGTTTTTGCGATATTTTTTTTTATTTTGAATATTAGCGCACGATAGAATATAATTTTTTAAATTTATTTTTTTCTTACAAAAAGGCATTCATACGCGCTTTATGAATCTGTTTGGGTAAAAATTTAATTTTGAATTTACTGGATAAAATAGGACTCAAAAGTTTGGAAAAAAGTATTTATAAAATACAAAAAAGGCAATTTTTTCCACAACTGCATTAAAAAGTTTCGGAATTTTCTTTTGTTCTTTTCATCAAAGTATAAATTTTTTCAACTAAAATTACTTTAAGTACCTCAATTAAAAAAAAAGATCAAATTTTTTACAATAAAATTTTAAAAATTATACTCACTTCTTTTGTTCCTTTTCATATTTCTTAAAATATTCATTAACCTCCTTAAGATTACCCCAATCATGGATAATATTTGCCTTAATATTTGTCAATTGCTTATAGTCCTGTTCAACCGTATCGCTAGGCTCCAAAGGTTGCAGAATATAACCGAAAGGTATTTCATTGGATATGAATAAAGGAATTTTGGAACAATTGGCCGATATAGCAAAAATAATAATATCATCTAAAGGCCCATCATATAGACGACATTGTGGACCCAAGGTAGCCAAATAATCCAAATCATTTTTTTGTTGTGCTATGAAATTATCACGATCAAATGTTAAATAGTTGGCTCCTTTATAATTGAGATTTATCAAAACAGCACTGTGGATCATGGGAACTTGGAATATGCCTTCACGATTTACATTGTAGATATCTTTGTACAAATCAGTACGTAAATAATAATAATCGGGAGACATGCCACACCAAAAATTGGAGTAAAGTCCTTCGGAAAGCAACATAGGAGCTACTATGGGAAGGCGTAGTTGGACTAAATGGGTTAATGTATGCGCTTCCGTTAGTAAAACATCAGCATCAAGATACTAAAAGTGGTTTGGGGTGGGGGAGAGATAATGACAAAGAAAAACAAAAATAAAACAATTATTGTAGTTGAGAAATTAAATAATGGACACATAGTCATTTAACTTAAAAGATAAGAATAAACACAAGTGATGCTTACAAATACATAGTCGGCCCAGATTTGTTTTGCATAGTGTAAAGCCTGCTCTTTTAAACTGATAAGATGTTGAAAACGTGCACGGGGCCAATCAAAGGGGGAACTTTCATTTTGATGACGTTGCGTTGTTTTGTCTAAAATCTTATTGACACTATGATACAAAGGTTCAACATGTTCCAGCCATTCATTTAAGATAGCTACACTATCATCCTCATTATGGTCAGACCGTATCCTGAAAAATTAAGAACAAAAATTTATATTATAAAATTATGAAATATTTTCTCAACCTACCATAATGCCATCCTTTTTTTAGAATAATCCTGTTGCTCCAAGTATGTTAAAAATAGCGGCAATACATGTGCTTTATTACGCACCATTAAAGCCACCATTACAGTGGGCTCTTCTTCCGTTAAGTCTTCCGGCAACAATTGTTGTACATCATCCGCTCTAATCGTTTCTTGTGCCTCATTATTATCCTGCTGGGCATTGGCCAATATAAATGAACTTGTTAATAATAAAATCCATATAATCTTCATGATCTTTTTGTAATTAATATGCACAATTTAATTAATTTTTAACCGAATACTGTGGTATACGGTTTCATTTAAGAGCATCAACTAATAAAAAAATGTTCTTTTTCGCTGGCCAGTTTTTCGTATGAGCTAATGTTTATGACGTTCTGTGTGTGTATAAAGTTTGTGTTAATTTTTTTTTTATTAGTTAAATTATTATCATGTTTTTCCCGTTTTTTTTTTTCTTTTTGTTATCACTGCAAAGACAAAAAACTATATAATTTTTATGCAGTTCTTTAGTGCTACCAAGCATTTATTACAAATGCCCCTAAAAATTGTTCGAAAAACCCCTCCTACATTTTAATTACTACCTCACAAATACCCTAGAATTTTTAAGTAAACTTGATTTTTTTAAGTTTTACATAAATATATTTTTTTTGGAATAAAAAATATCTATTATTTTTTTTCAATTGCTGAGGTTTAACTTTAATAAAGATATTAAAAAATCTCAAACAAATTGTTACCCCTTAAATTTTCTCAAATGACTAAAACTATTACAACTTGGCAACACTGGCGTTGTCAGAAAAAGAGATACAGTTACATAATGCTGCCAGACTGATACCGGCATTTTATACAAACAAACAATGACGGCAAAGCTGCCAATTATATAACACAAAAAATGGACGTTTTATAAAACAAAAATCGCTACAGCGAAGAATATCCAATATAAAGTTGCAAACTTAAGACATTTTCCAACTGGATTTTTATTTTTTATTCATTTAGCTGTACATAAAAAATGTTTGCCAATAAATTGGCAAACTCCCTTTATTTGGATACATAATATATATTTTCAAATTTATCTGCCAAAAGCTTAAAAAATTTGACCAGCTTTTGCTGAAAAATTTAAAATCTTATATAATTAATACAAAAATTTTACCCAATTTATTGGTAGATATATTTATGCGTGTAAATCATGGTAAGTTGTTCCGGTTTCACGTGAAAGAACTGTCGTTTCATTTAAAAAAAAAATATTTTGCATGAATTTCAGTTTAAAATTTAATACAATTTGTTTTCACGTAAATTTAATATGCAAGTCTATTATTTTTCTAGTGAAAAAGTGGTATTATAGATTAAGTGTAATTGCCTTCCTTGTGAAACGAAAAAAGGCATTGGCCTGTTTCTCTGCAACAAATTTATTTCCAATTGTGTTTTTGTAATACTGCATGTGAAATAGTCTAATAAAATACTTTTCATATAATTTTTTTGGAGACTGAATCAGCTAATTTTTATGTTATCAAATTGAAATCCAGAAAAATGTATTGTAATCAATATGGATTTCGAAATAGATTTCAAAATGAACCCTTTCAAAAAAGAGTTCAAATCAATGATGTCTTTTTTCCATATCTGGCATCGCTGTAAATTGCTTACGTCATTTTTTCAGTGGCTCTAAAGCTATATGCGCAATCCGTTATCTTTAAGCCAAAGATGGAGTGTATATCTTATATCAGCAGTGGCTTCCAAGCATTAAACAATTTTGGTGTAGATCCAGCGAGAAAAATGTATAATAATTAAGAAAAATTTAGTTAAAACTAAATAAAATTTAAAGTCGGTTAGTGCGCGTTAATGGTCAATAAATGCTTTGTGAAGTAATGTCGAAAATTTGCCAAAGTGTGGAAAAATGTTATAAAAATTAGATCGAAATTAAAGCAAAAAAGAAAATTCGGTTGTGTGTGTGTTTGCAAATGAATGTTTTACAATGTGAAAAGTGAATTGTTATGTTAAATACTGCCAAGAAACATTTAAAATTTAAAGAAAAAATTGCATCTCAACAAAAAATATTAATTTGTTTCGGTTTAGAATTATACAAATCTCCTAAAATAGTGCAAATAAATTTGTTGGTATATTTTCTAATAACTTTTTTTTTGTCACATGTATTAAGGGGAAAAATATGTTTTAAAAAACCTAACCTCAAATAGTGTATACGACAACATATTCAATATTAGGACCCTTCGCATACTCTGGATCAATATAAAAGAATACCGGCATATCAACCTTAAAGAAATATTACAAGGTAAGCCAAAGTTGCACATATTATAATTTCTCAAGAAACTCACCTCTTCATGTGGATTTAGTTGTTGTTCCTCATAAACATAAACATTTGTATATTATTAAAATAGGTTCCTGCCTCGAAGGGTATTACATTATATGTACTTATACCTATCGCCGGTGAATCTGAAGTGTTTTTGGAGGTAAAAAATGCCAAAGCTGTCTCTCCGGAGTTTAAAATTCCAATGTATTGGAAAGCAGCTGAATCGGTATTGAACTGTACTCTTATAATACTTAAATACTTTAGGTTTCCATATAAATGTGTGCAAAAGCAAAGCAACAATTTATTTATTTATTTATTAACATCAATACAAAGAAAGCCTTCATGGCCAATTATGCATGTATTGTTAGATAATCAACTATGTACAGCGATGATACAACTTAAATTAAATTATTATATTTATAATACAAATATTTTACCATTCAGGCCTATAAAAAATGGCTCCTCTGACATTTGAACATTTTTTTAATATACATAGGAAGCCTATAAGGCCAATTATAATTTTTATTATAATTTTTGAGCATAAGATCTTTTTTTTTATTTATAAAAATTAATTATAAATATTTATCCCAATATTTCGTTACAACATTGGGTGACTTCTTCTGGGGATTTTTGTTTGTATAATAAATAAATTACATTTATAATATTAATATTTTTTATATTTATAATTTTAATTTATTAGTTATAAAAAAATTTCCCCTGAAGAGTCACCCAATGTGGTGACGAAATATTGGGATATATATTTATAATTAATTTTTATAAATAAAAAAAAAAGATCTTGACTTCAATTTAAACTAATAAACCTACACATTAAGAAGATCAAAGAAAACTAACAGAATTTTTAAAAAACTTTACTACGAAAGTACCCAAACGGACCTTATGTATATAACTTAAAATAATATTTTTTTTTTGTAATTGAAATTTTTAATTCCCATTTTCAAGCTTCAATGTTATAATACGGCAACTCTAAAATGTATTTGTGAAAGATAAAGTCTGGCATGTGTATAAATAAACCGTTATCTGAAGCCAGTGGCTTCAAAACTTTAAATTATTTTAGGAAAAAATTTCTCAGTGAAAATGAAAAATTTTATTATTAAAAAAATTAAGTTACAATTCAACGAAATTTTAACTCGGTTAGTGCGGGTTATTGGTTAATAACTATTCCGTCAGGTCATAATATCAAAAATTCGTGAGTGTTTGTGGTAGTGTGCTTGCAATTTTATATTTTATAATGTGAAAAAAAGCATTGATGAAAACCACATGGTATATATATTTTTTTATTTGCAATACAATCAGCCTTCAAGGCTAAAAGCGTATTGCTAGCATAATTAGAAATTCTAAGTATTAAATATTTTCGAAAAAAAAAATGTTATACCAACGGTTTAGAATCATCCAAATCCCCTAAACAAGTGCAAATAAATTTTTTCTGAACTTTTTTTTTAATAAATTATATTAACAAAACATTTTACTTGTGTGGCATAACAACATTTTCCAATCAATGATCCCTCACATATTCGGGATCAATGTAAAAGAATACCGGCATATCCACCTTAAAGAAAAACTACAAGGTAAGCTAAAGTTGCACACAAAATATCTTAAGAAACTCACATCTTCATGAGGATTTAGTTGTTCCTCAAAGCAAAAACATTTTTATTACAATAAGATCCCGCTTCAAAGGATGTTACATTATATGTACTTATTCCTATCACTCGTGAATCTGAAGCGTGGTCTCTCCGGGGGCAACTTTTATTTCATATTGTTGAGGTTCACAATTCCAACGCATAGAAACAAAATGTTATACCAACAAAAAATATATACGCCTGTTTCGGTTTAGAATCATCCAAATCCCCTAAACAAGTGCAAATAAATTTTTTCTGAACTTTTTTTCAATTAATTATATTAACAAAACAAAAGTCAATTCATTTTAGTTGTTGTGTGGCTTAGCATAAGTGGAAAAATTAAGTTTTAAACTTTCATTAGCTTCAAAGAATGTATAAGACAATATTATCATGTCAACATTTTCCAATTTGGAATCTCTCACATATTCGGGATCAATGTAAAAGAATACCGGCATATCCACCTTAAAGAAAAAAATTACAAAGTAAACAAAAGTTGCACATATTTTAATTTCTTAAGAAGCTCACTTCATGAGGATCTAGTTGTTGTTCCTTAAAACAAAAACATTGTATTTTATTAAAATATGCTCCAGCTTCAAAGGGTATAACATTATATGTACTAATTCCTATCACTGGTGAATCTGAAGTATGTTTGGAGGTATAAAATGCCAAAGTTGTCTCTCCGGGGGCAACTTTTATTTCATATTGTTGGGGTTTAAAATTCCAATGCATAGAAAACAAATGTTATCCTAACAAAAAATATATGCCTGTCGGTTTAGAATCACCCAAATCCCCCAAACAAGTGAAAATAATTTTTTTTGGACCTTTTTTTAATAAATTATATTTACAAAACAAAAGTTAATGCATTTTACTTGTCGTGTGGCTTAGCATAAGTGGGAAAGTTAAGTTTTAAACCTTCTTTAGCTTCAAAGAATGTATAAGACAATGTTATCATGTCAACATTTTCCAATTTAGGATCTCTCACATATTCGGGATCAATGTAAAAGAATACCGGCATATCCACCTTAAAGAAAAAAATTACAAGGTAAACAAAAGTTGCACATATTTTAATTTCTTAAGAAGCTCACCTCTTCATGAGGATTTAGTTGTTGTTCCTCAAAACAAAAACATTGTATCTTATTAAAATAAGCTCCAGCTTCAAAGGGTATAACATTATATGTACTTATTCCTATCACAGGTGAATCTGAAGGATTTTTGGCGGTATAAAATGCCAAAGCTGTCTCTCCGGGGGCAACTTTTATTTCATATTGTTGGGGTTTAAAATTCCAACGCATAGAAGCAGCTAAATCAGCATTGAACCGTACTCTAATAATACGATCTTCTACTTTTTTCATATTCTCTACTTTATCTGCATCGTGACCTTGACTTGTGGTGCCACCATAACTATAAGCCTAATGGAAATGAAATTGTTTTTTTTTTTTTTTTAGAAATTTCTATCATTGAAAAACCTCACCTGACAAAAAATACGATATAAGGGTACTGCTGCATAACTCATTCCCACAACTAATACTCCTCCGGCGGTTATATAGTATAAAGTAGATCGTAAATTTTTATTTTGTTTAGCATTGCTTCCAGATCTTTGACTTGCGAAGAATCTTTGTTGTGCGGGTGATTTTAATAAATTTAAACATTTTGTGTTTAGTAGTCTACAAAATTGTAACATTTTATTTTGGCAGTTGTAATGTTTTAATTAATAATTCTTGGTAATTTTACAAAATTCATTGAGTTTTGTAACTTTCAACTAGTAAATGTTTATTTTTTCATAGCTACAAACAGCTGTTTCTTTTGAGGTTATAATAGCAGCTGATTTTTACAGCAGGGGCTTTAAAACTGTTATAAAACAGTGCTTTTAAACGATTACCAAAAAGAGTTGCCAGGCAACGAAAGAAAAGCATAACAATAAAAAAAAAAAAAACATTTACACGATTTTTTCGATTTTTAGTGCAAAATATTATTAAAAAAAAAAACATTAGAAATAACCTAAAGTATACGAAATTAAAGTTTTTTAAATTAAATTAAATGATTTTTATGGATTGAATTGTGTTTTCAACAAGGAGAAGTGAAGGATAAAAGAAATGAAAGAAATAAAACATAAGAGAATTTTTTTCTTTAGGAAAACTTTAGTGAAAGTTGATTTTCTAAACAAAATATAGATGTGTTTCACGTTTGTTGTTTCGACAAACAAATTTCAACGGAAATCTTTTCCTATTCTGTTGTTTTGGGTAATTTGTTTTTGTTTTGTTTTTTTTTTGGTACCCGCAAGCAATTGCCAAATCGATTACAGTAAACATTACAATTATGACATTTGCACTGTACATTTTATTGCTCAAAAATATCATAGTTTTTTTCTTCTAAAAGAACAAAATTTTAATTAAAAAAACTTTTTTACCTGATTTAAAATTCGATATTTATTAAAATTGGAGTTACTTTCCTGAATGTGACATTTAGGCCGAGTTTTTAGGATGGAAATTTTTTTTAAACTCAATTTTTAGCAGATTGTAACTTGAATACTGATATTGAAATTTATTTTAGTTCATTCAATTTCAATGAAGACCAAAGTTTAATGTAACGAAAAGTGGTTCCGACAAATTTATGTTAATAAACACGGAAATGGCAGACAAAATTGGTTTAACTTAATTAAGTTTAACTCACATCGCCAAAGTAGTTTATAAATCTGAAGATTATGGTAAATTTGAATCAATTTCTAATTCTAATTTTTTACTCGGTGTTGTTTATCTTCCTAATAGGAATGTTGAGAATATTTAAATTATAGAGGATAGATTGAGTGATCTGTTGGTGAAGTACAATAATGTTATAATTATGAGTGACTTTAATTTGAACTTGTTTGATTTAACTAACTCTCATACCATGCATTCTTTTTCTCAGAGGCTGGGATTATATTGTCTTCCTAACAGTCTGCCGACTCATTTTGATGTATCGCGTTTTTCTACTTCATTATCAGACTTTTTCCTTGTAAGTCCATCAGTATCTGTCATATTGACCAATCAGATGCAATGCCCAGCTATATATCTCACCATTCTTTTATTTTCTTGAGTGTTTCTACTAGCATTGCCCCTACTGATGATTATATCGATTTTAAAGACTACAAGAATGTTAACAATGAATTGTTGGTGAATCTAGTGCTCCAATTTACCAAATTCCGCTTGTAATATTAAACATCTTTCATTGAATATTTTTGTAAATACAAATTTGTAATTATACAGGTTGGTTGAAAAGTTCCTGCGCTCGAAATGAAAGAATACTGTTTTTGTTACGAAATATATATTTTTATTCAATATAATCTCCTAGAAGCTCAATACACTTGTTCCAATGATCTTTCAATAATTTTATCCCATGCATATAATGGTTTTCCGGAAGCTCTGCAAAATAACCGTCTACGGCTGCTATGGCCTCTTCATTCGACGAAAAATGCTTTCCACGAAGGAATTGTTTGAGATTTCTGAAGAGATAGTAGTCACTGGGAGCCAAATCTGGTGAATATGGTGGATGTTCAACAGAGAACTGCAAAATCAACTTTTTTCTTGATTTAATCATACACAAAAATTCTTGTTCACTTTTAATAATTCAACAAAATTCACTGTAGAATAAAATCAGCATCATGTTACTGAACACTGTTAAGTGATTACATTTGCATAAAACATAAACGACAGATGATTCACACTGATTCCAATTACGCGTTCAGTAACATGATGCTGATTTTGTTCTACAGTGAATTTCGTTGAATTATTAAAAGTGAACAAGAATTTTTGTGTATGATTAAATCAAGAAAAAAGTTGATTTTGCAGTTCTCTGATGTTCAAGCAATTCGTACTTTAATTCTTTGAATTTAGCAATCGTCAAAACACTTTTCTGAGCAGGTGCATTGTCTTGATGAAAAATGATTTTTTTTTCTTCTTTAAACCAGGTCTTTTCCCAAGAATTTTTTCATCCAGCTGATCCAAAAGGCTGCAATAATATTCAGAGTTGATTGTTTTAACTTTTCTGAAGATAATCAATCAATCAACAAAATTCCTTTTGCATCCCAAAAAACTGATGCCATAACCTTCTTTGCTGATCGTTGTGACTTCACCTGCTTTGGAGCTGAACAACCAGCTTCATTCCACTGTAAACGTTCTTGTTTCAATTTAGGATCATGGTGGTAGATCAAAGTCTCATCCATAGTTATAAAACGATGCAAGAAGTCGGTTTTATTCAGCTTAAAACGCTCCAAATAACGCTGAGAAATTTGTTTTCGATCCAGTTTTTGTTGAATTGTTAACTTTCCAAACAGTTTTTTCATACGTAATTCTTCATGTAAAATATGGAATACTCGTTCGTCTGAGATGCCTATGGCATTAGCAATTTCACGCTTAGTCTAACTTGGATCTTCACTAACCATATTATGTACCTGCTCAATGATTTCTGCTGTCGTTGCAGTTTTTGGTCGTCCTTCGCGTGGATCGTCTTTAAGGCTGGTACGACCACGTTTAAATTCACCAGCCCAAAATTCAACTGTGCCTTTTGAAGGTGAGGACTCCCTATACACTTCTAACAGTTGTTCATAAATTTCCTTTGCTTTTAAACCCTTCAAAACAAAGAATCTAATGACTGCACGATATTCAATTTTTTCCATATTAAAAAAAATTAATGACACGTTAACTTCAAATGGCTTACAAACAAAGAAAGAATTGACAGAATGACTTGCAACTTTGCATGTGTTCTCAGGGCTATTATACCAACTTGAGAAAAAAAAAGTTTGAAGCTAGCAGTGCCATCTCTTGGTGAGCGCACCAACCAACCGTAAAAATCTTTTTGTTATATTGTCGTAAACTCAATTTTTATTTTCAAAGAATTTTTGTATGAAAAAATAACAATTTACAAATCGAATTTAAATTTTAACAAATGATATTAATTACTTAAAATTTTGTGATATTTTTTTTTCTGTGTGGAGTTCGATCGTACCTGTTAACCCAACCTTAGTTGATGTCAGCCATACAAGTTTTTAATGAATTAAGTTAACTAATTAATTGATGATTTCATTACCATACCGTTATATTAAATTTCAATTATATTAAATTTCATTTATAATATTTATAATAATTTTTTAAAATAAATAATTTTTCATTTCACAGTTTAATGTCAACCGTTTTAAATTTCATTGCCATTAATAATGCATCAATTAACAAAAATAATTAGAAAAACATTATGTTCAAATTGATAGATATCATTAAAATTCTTTTTCGTTCCATTCCATTTTGTAACCTGTGCTGTTTTAAGTCCATACGTTCACCGTTTCATTCCATGCCGTTCCCATTTCATAGTGTTGTAAGTACCAGTCGATCTCCTATAAATTTCTTTTTTTTCCCCTTGTCTAGTGTTTCGATTCCACCCCTTCCATTCCATTTCGTTCTTTTTATCTAATATTTTAATTCCATTCGTTCCTCGTTTCGCTTCATTTCAGACCCTCTTTAAGTAGTGTTCCAATTCTACTCTTTCCCCATTCCCTTCTATTTCGTTTCCCAATTTAAGTGTTTCAATGTCACTCGCTTCGATTTCAGCTTTTTAGCAAAAGAGATTTGAGCAAACCGTTAAAGTGTGCTTTTAACTTGTTTATTTTATAATTGACATTTTCTATTGTTTTAATTGCGGTCGTTCTTCGATACATTTCATTTTGTTCCCCTTGTCTAGTGTTTCAATTCCATCAGTTTCATTCCATTTCGTTCCATTCCATTTCGTTCTCCTTATCTAATATTTCAATACCTTTCGTTCCGCGTTTCGCTTCAATTTCAACTTTCTAGCTAAAGAGCTTTGAGCAAACCGCCAAAGTGCGCTTTTAGACCCACTTTTTACTACATACCTCACGAAATTCCCAAAATTTTCCTCATCAGTGAATTAGCCTTTACTCCAGAAAACACATGTTCCAAACATTCAAACCCATTTTTATCATGTTCCTGGCGAAAATCCCCAAAAACTTCTCATCAGTGAATTAGGCCCAGTTCCAGGGAACACATATTTTAAATTTTAGGTTTCTAGTCGCTGAAGTTTGGACAGGCCGTTAAGGGGAGGACTTTTCGCATTTTAAAGCTCCATTTTTACCACGTTCCTGTCGTGATCATTGAATAAGCCTATAGTTCAGGGAATACATATCTTAAATTTCAGATTTCTAGCCAAGTATCAGGCTATAAAATTCGATTTGTCAATAGTAATTGTCAAATTATTTTAAATTATGGTTTTCAAGTTTTTTTTTGACTTTTAAAATGTGGCAAACCTATTTTTAAAAAAGCAAACAAATTAAAAAATGAAAATCTGCATTTAAATAACTGTGAAAAATAAACAAATATGTTACTATGACAACATTGTTTATGATCGAAAACATATTAAAAAAAATCTTCTCTGACGGTTTTGAAATTTTTCATATTTTGAATTTTTTAAAGTAACGTTCTTAGTTTTTTCCTATTTCTAACAAATATTCATATCAGAAAATCTATTAATTAAAAAAAATAAAACTTCAAAAGAACTGAAAAAAATATAAAAAAAAAATCCTTGTAAAAACAGAAATGGACTTAAGTGACAACGGCGATGACTTGGATAATTTCTTTTCGGACAGAAAATCCAAAATCTCTACACAAATAGGTCAACAAAAAACCACTAAAATCTCTGATCCCATTGATGACTTATTTGGATTAGAAGAGAAAACTGAAACTAGAACTCCAGCAACACGAAAACTTGGCGCAACAAAACCATTGACAAAAAATGCTTCGCGTATTAGAGAACAGCCAGAAGAAGATGACGATGATGATTTAGGATTTGATCCTAGAAAACCTAAAGGTTTGGGAAAATCACAAAATCTTTTTGATGATTTATTGACACCTTTAGAAACAAAACGTCCCCAAACTGCCGGAGCAGGGACAGCAAAACCTCCCATATCAAGACAGTCCACAGATACTACCACCGATACATCAAATATCTTTCAAACTCAAGCTGCTAGACCTAAGACATCTCAAGGACGCAGATCATCTAATATGTCTAATATACAACATCCAGATCCTTTGGGATTGTTTAATAAAGATAAAGATTCTTCTAAACCCGTTGCGGGGATAACATCACCAAAATCTCAAAAGAAAAGAGGAGGAACAACAGCTGATTGGTTGGGTTTAGCGATAGAACCAGAAACTGAATCATCAAAACCCCAACCTACGACAGATACTCCAAAGTCTGCCAAACTTTCAAAAGCTTCATCAAAAGAATCTGCAGAAATTTTAAAAATCCCCGAAACTACTGAAAATTATGAAGATTCAGGTGAAGAGATACTCAATGTTGATGAAAAACATACAGAGGTTAAAGCTGTAGACATAAAAGACTCCTATATTATAGATACTACTTCACACAATATTATGTTAATGAATAACTTAAATATCGAAGCCAAACAAAGTGTCACTGCCTTAAAATACCAAGAACAACAGTTAATGATGGCCTCTCAAATGAAACAACAAGAAAGAGTTTTAATGGATATGCAACGTAAGCAAGATTCTCTATTACAACAACAAGAGAAGCAATTTCAAGCACTCTTTCAACAACAAATGCACAGACATCAGCAGCTAGAGGATTTAATTAAACAGCAACAACAACGTATTAATACTCATCTACAGCTAATGTTGTCTCAGCCTCCACTCCAACAATTGGAACAAGAATATAATATTGCAGAGAATTTTACAAGAAAAGAGCATTCAAATGAGAGAGTTGAACAGGAGAATGCAAGCGAAGAGTTATTGAAAGATAAAAAAAATGCTATGGATCTAATACAATATGAATCTGATAATAAGAGATTGGAATTGGAGAATTTACGTTTAGAGGAATTAATAGCAAATACCAAAAGTAATTACGAGAGAGAAATTGAGCTTTTAGAGAAATCTTACAAGTAAGTACAAAAGCTACATAATCACATCATCTTTTTTAGATTATGTTGTAACGACTCATTGAACTAATCTAGGGTAGATCGCTGCATTCTCCAATTAAGTAATATTTTCTTTAATTCTCCTTTAGTTCTCTTAAAAGGAACAGTTCGGTGACATGTTCCAGGTAAATTTTATTCCTTTATTGACGACAAGTTTAAAGTAAAACTTATTTTTTTTTTATATAAAAGCAGCGGTCAAGAATAGAGACAGAAATAAAGAACTCTCTTAAAAGAAACAGTTCTGTTTGAGTCATGTCATAAAGGGTCAATTTCCTACTCTTTTAACATGGCGTACCATACTGAAACGGTACGCTTTAATTTCCATATTGAGCAGAAAAAAAAGGATTAATGGAGAAGAATAGATAACAGATATAAAGGATAGAGAAATGAAGTAGAGATAGAGAATAGGGATTGATAATAGAAAACACGAATTGAGAATATAATATTAAATATAATAGAGACTAGGGAACGAAGAATAGAGAATAGGGATAGAAAATAGAGATATAAATAAATATTAGAGATAGAGAATATAAAAAATGAGTAGTTATAGAGAATAGTAAAAAGAGAGAGATGTTAAGAATCTTATAAATATATCTAACTTTCTTCTTTTCCACTAGAAAACAGATTGAAGTTTTGGAAGATCATCTCTCCAGCTTAGAGAAACGATTAAAATCTGAAATAACTGAACTACAAATTTACTTTCAAAATAAAATCGACATTCTCGAACAAGAAAAACAGACTCTTAAAAAGAATTATGAAGAAGATCTAGCAAATCTTAAGCAAGATCATGAAGATGACATAAGAAAATTGCGTAAAAATCAAGAAGAAGATTTGGAAATTATAAAAGAAGAACATCGGCGCATGTTGGACAATATACGACAAGCAAAAATGTTGGAATTTGCAGCAGTACAAGAAAATGGATCCTATATGGAATGTCTCAAGTTGGCTTCAACAAATTTAACCCAACTTACAGGAGGTTTAAAAGAACTCAAAGAAAATATGCAAAATAAAATTGAAGTTTTGCAACTAGAAAGAGAGAAAAAATTGGAATCTCGAGAAAAAAGAGTGGAAGATGCAGAGAAAAGATTAAAAATTACTGAAGAATCGAATGAAGCAGAAAAACAACGTTTAATGGAATTGGTTAGTACATTAGAATTACAAATGACAAAAATGTCTAAAGATTCGGCAGAAGATAATTGGCAGTTAAGGCAAAAATTAGCTAGTGCAGATGCCGAGAAAATTGCTTTTAATAAAGAGAAAGAATTTTTCAGAGAACAAATGCTAAGAGATGAAGAGAGAATTAAAGAATTAAAAGAACAACAACTATTGGAAACTCAACGTTTACAAGTGCAATTGCAAGAAGAAAAAGCTCAATTACAAATAGAAAAATCTAAATTTCAATTGGAAAAACGTTTACAAAACAATACCGACGATGTACAAAAAGAACGTATGGAAGTGGAGGCAGCCATGCAAGTAGCACAAGATGCTGCCCGTAAGGCAGATCTAGAAAGAGAACGTTATTATAAATTGCAACGCCAAATGGAACAACAGAAACGTGATTTGTCTGACAAAGAACATGAACTCAATGTTAAAGAAGAGGAATTACATCAAGAACTCATTTCCTATCGAATGGCTGAGCGTGTAGCCCAAGAGACTCAACAAAAGGCTAAAATAGCTGAACAATTCTATCACAATAAATTACAAATGTTACAACAAAGATCTAATGAAATTTCTGAAAAAGAAACTAATTTATCACAGGAACGTTTACTTTTGGCACAAGATCGTATTGCTTTACATGCTCTCAAAACTAAACTTACCCAACAGACAAAATGTTCTCTGTGTCAGCTTTCACAAAAAAATCAAGAAATTTCAGAGTCATTGCATACAGATATACCAAATAATCATATTCCTACTATGGAGTTTCGACAATCAAATCAAAATCCTAAAGGCAATTATGATTTTATGACTCAAACAAATGTAGTAGAACGTATGCTGGATGCTAATATTGCCGATTCTTTAAGAATAATGCAATCTACTCCAAATTTAGGTTTACAATGGGAAAACTTAATGGATGATGATCATAAGAAAATGATACAAAATACTGTTATTGAAAATAATGATGAGTATGGTGGTGTGTCAAAAAATAATAATAATGATAATATACCAAAAACATATTTGTAAGAAGGTTTAGAGGGGAAAAATCAATATTCATCAAAATTTTAATATGCTTGCTGCAAGGATCTTAATTTCACTACTTAATTTAAATACTGTAATTCTTTTTTTTTAATTAAAAAACTATTTTACTTTAAAAATCCTTAAATTTAATTTTTTTTATAAAATAAAATATTTTGCAATTTTTAACATTAGGAAAAATTTGTTTTATTTCGAAAGTTTGAATTTTAGTGTGAAAGTTTAGGCGAGCATACTCTATCGGAACAATCGTGTGGGAGGTGGTTTGGCCGCTTTGAAAGTGGTGATTTTGAGCTCGAATAAAAGGAACGCCCGGCTCAACCCAAAAAGTTTGAAGGCGAAGAATTGGAATCATTAATATATGTGGACAAATGCCAAATGATTCGGGAGTTGTCAGAATCGTTGGGAGTGGTTAGTCAAGAAACGACTAAAAACGATGGAATTGATTCAAAAGCAAGGAAACTGGGTGCCCTACGAGTTGAAGCTGCTCGATGTCGAAGGGCGGTTTTTCGCTTGTGAACAGCTCTTCGAACGACACGGTATTTTGCATCGCATTGTGAGTGGCGATGGAAAGTGGATACATTACGACAACCTTAAGCGCAAAGAGTCATAAGTTTTGCCCGGACATCCATCAACATTCTTCGCAAAGGCGAATATTTGTGGCATGAAGCTTATGCTTTGTATTTGGTAAGACCAGAGCGGCCTGATCTACTACGAGCTGCTCAAACCGAATGAAACGATCAAGGGGGAACGCTATCGGACTCAACTCATGCGCACTCATGACGCGCACAGAAACAAAAACGTCCAGAATACGAAGAAGGGTACGACAAAGTGATTTTGTAGCATGAAAACGATCGCCCATGAAATGGGAAGTTCTACACCACCTGCCGTATTCTCCAGACATCGCTCCTTCTTCCCGGCAACTACTTGTTCTGGTCGATAACGCATGGCCTGTCCTAGCAGAAGTTCACTTCATATGAACAATGAAAAAGTCTAACTCCACCTGCCGTATTCTCCAGACATCGCTCCTTCTTCCCGGCAACTACTTGTTCTGATCAATGACACATGGCCTGTCCCAGCAGAAGTTCACTTCATATGGAACAATGCAAAAAATGGGTCGATCATTGGATTGCCTCAAAAGATGAGTCGTTCTTCTGCGATGGTATCCTAAAAAAAAAGAACACTTTTTTTGACAACAAAAACATCTTGATAATAAAAATCTCCAATTAGACATTCCACCTCCACATTATCTTTAATTCATCTGCTTGCTAAGCACCTACATTTTGTTTGCATGTCCCCAACAATGTATGTACATTTCTATTGTTTTACAGGCGCTAAATGTTGTTAAACTGTATGTTGTTACTTATGTTATTAAAAAATTAAAAAGAGAAAACGTGAACAAAAACAAAAGCTGCCGCTTTATTGTAATGAACACTTAACCACTAAAGATACATATTTACATTTCAGCATCTTTACACAAAAAAACACGGCTTCTTAGGAAAGACGGTAAAGAATTTAACAAAAAAAAAAAAAAAAGAGTCAACAATAAAATTATAAAAAAAGAAAATTGTCGCATTTCTTTGAATTAATTTTTTAATTATTTATTTTAATTTGTATTAAAAAAAACACTATTTGTTTGATGATTATTTTTCTTGTTCAAATAAAAAGGAAATTGGAGGTATAGGGTGGTTAAAGGTTTTTAAAACTTTTGAAAATAACAGTGGCTGACCTTAATAATAAAAGAAAAAATTTTTGGGAAAACTGTACACATAAATTTTTAAATCAAGTAGAAACATTTTTAAAATTACATTGAAGTATTTTTGAAAGCCAACTAAGTTTAAATATATTTTTTTTTACTAATTTTTAAAATGCGAAAATAAATTGTAAAATGCTTACAAATTAATTTTAATATTAAAAATGTATTTTTTTAACTAGAATCATATTTACTTTAATAAGATTCGTACTTAATTTAAAAATGGAAAAAAAAAATAAAATGTTGACTTAAATATGACTTTTTCTCTGTGTGTTTCAGAAGTTTTGCTTCAGTTGGAATTTAAAGTGAAAAATTTGAGAAAAATCATTGAATTTATTGTATTGTTTATACAAGGTGGGGCAATAAGTATCACCCTATTAGAAATTGCTGACATTTTTGCAGCTAGCATCGTATGTCAGTTTCGTTTTGACATTTGTAGACACGTGCGAAATTTATAGTGAATAACAATGAATCGCTTTACGCTTCAACAACGCACGATTTTGGAACTCACCAACGAAGTGATTTAATTTCCATCAAAATTAATTATAAGCGACTAGTGTCATTTTCGTCTCGGTAACACGGTGGGTCGGCGGTAACGCTATTACGGTGAAGGGCGACCGCTATAGAGCTGACTGAATATTTCTTATCGGAGTTTGACAAACTGGATTTGAAGTACATATGGCTCCAACAGGGCGAGGCCACTTTGTAATGCAGTTTAGTTTTCCAGCTGGGGAAAACTCAGGGTTGGTTGGGCCTATTAAAGGTCTGCTTCCTTTAATGATTAGTATAATTGCTTCCGTAGGTGACGAGAACGGAAAGCAGTTTATGGCATAGACAAGTCGCTTTAAGGGTTATAGCGAAACTACTCCCTAGGTCGGAGAACGACAAGGGTCTGACCCTTAAGTAACTCGAAGGTAAGTCGGGTTAATTCGTGAAATACGAACAAAAAGGTTTTGTAAATGGTCCTTACTAACTCACGAGTATAATAGGCAGACGAGTCGTAGTATCGGGTAAAGGGTTTTAACTACGGTGAGGAAATATTTCCAAATAACTCACGAGAATAATCGGCAGGAGAGTCGGGTTAAATCGCTTCTAGCTACAGTTCCTATGTTTACGTGACTCACGAGAATAATCGGCAGGTGAGTCGGGAAAAGGTTCTAGCTATGATTGGTTAATAACTACGTAACTCACGAGAATAATCGGCAGGTGATTCGGGTAAATCGGTTGTAACTACGTTTATTATGTCGACATGACTCACGAGAATAATCGGCGGGTCAAATCGGGGAAAGGTTCTTGGTTAGTAAATAACTCTAAGGAACTAACGAGAATAATCGGCAGGTGAGTCGGGTTAAATCGGTTCTAGCTGCGGTTCCTATGTTTACGTGACTCACGAGAATAATCGGCAGGTGAGTCGGGAAATCCGGAAAAGGTTCTAGCTATGATTGGTTAATAACTACGTAACTCACGAGAATAATCGGCAGGTGAGTCGGGTAAATCGGTTGTAACTACGTTTATTATGTCGACGTGACTCACGAGAGTAATCGGCGGGTCAAATCTGGGAAAGGTTCTTGGTTAGTAAATAACTCTAAGGAACTAACGAGAATAATCGGCAGGTGAGTCGGGTTAAATCGGTTATAACCACGTTTACTGTGTTTACGTGACTCACGGGTTAGATCGGGAAAGGGTTCTATGGTTAGTAGATAACTCTAAACTTTGAACCTATATGTAATAAATTTTACCAACTGAATGAGAATTACTAGAATAGAATGTTGGTTATGGGCATCAGTACCTGTATTAGGTATATAAATAAGTAGGTTATTTGTAACGTCACGTTACAACTTGTCATACTGCATGCTACACAATTTTGAGGTATGCCTCCCTAGTGCCTGTTTGGTAATTTGGTTTGACCAACCAGATCTCCCAATTTGACTGTCCCCTGTCTTCTTCCCCTGGGAATATTTCAAGTCGTTGCTGTACCCTAACAAGCCCCGCACATTAAGAACAACATTAGAGCTGAAATTGTCTATAAAACACAATCGCAAAAGCTGCGCAAAGTTATACAAAATGTAATCAAAAAAGGCCCAAATTTGCATCAATGCCGATGGCGGCCATTTGTCAGACAGAATTTTTCACAATTAATAGAAACAAAATTTATTAGTGCGAATAAACATACTCAGTAAAAAATTAAATGTATTTACTCTTCAAACAAAAGTTACTGCAAAATAAAATCAGATAATTGCTTTTGCCCCACCCTGTATACACTTCCTGATTAACTTTATGTTAATGAAAAATATCGGACTGTAGCAAAGTATAAAAATTGTGTTTAAATATGTATTGGGGAAAGCTCCAGAAGGACTTGTACACATTTTTAGCTCAATTTAAATTGACGTTACTTACTCTAGGTGATTTTTAATTAAAATTCTAAATTTATTGAGGTACAGTTGTTTACATTATTTATAACACATCCTTTTCATTACATCCCTTTAACATTTCAATTAAATTTTCAATTTCCTTATATTATGTCTCACTATCAATTCTTCTCATCTGTTATTCTCTCATTATTTTGCAATAATCATAAAATCAATAATGTATTGTTTTGTTTTTTTTTTTGTTTTCTTTTTAGTCTCATACCCAAGCAGACCATAATCTGTTTTTAAATATAGTTTAGTATAGAAATTATGCATGAAATATGGGCTTATCAATCATATTTTCTAAAACTTTAGTTAACTTTTCCACAAGACTCTTTCGCATTCTAATCTGTAAATTTTATGCACAACAAAGTAATACAGCCCTTTTTTTTTTTTTGTTTGTTTACGGTATAAAATATTTAAAATTAGATTTAGGAATAAAAATTACAAGGGTTGTGTTAGGTTTATAAACGGTAATCTATCAATGTATAGACGGGTATAGAAATTGAAATTCCTTTTTGTTATAACTTGCGACCACATACGATATCAACGCTGCCCCAGCTAGATATCACATGTCATTTTGAGAAGTTTTAAAACTAATTAATGTTTTATTTTTTTTTTCTTTGACAAATAGAAAATTCAATATTTAATTCAGAATATTTAAAAATAATGTTATCAAAAATATATATTCTTTAAAATACATTGCTAGTCTTGCAGCCGCAGCATCGATAATTTTAAAAATTAAATAAAATGAACTAAACCTTATGACTTTAATTGAAATAACATTTCTTACTCTTTATTATGGAACACAATTTCATTCATGTGGCTGTTGGGGTTGCTCTCGCGGTAGCTCATCCTGTCAGTACAATTTTCCAAGACTTTGTTGACGATTGCTGGTTTTACCTTACAAATGGCTCGAACGATATTAGCCTTAAGAGTGTGAATCGTTTCTGATAAGGCTGATAAGACGATTAACGAACTTAGTGCACAAGCGGTCGATTATTTGATGAGCTGTGTGGCATGGTACGCCATCCAAGTTCATATCTTCCATTTCAGCTTATTAAAAGTCCGTAATCATGCATCGCCGTTGTGTGAAATGGCGCTTTTAGATGCATTTTCAAAAAAAAAAATGGCCAATGATGAAACCACCCCAAAATCCACCCCGACAATGACGTGCGGGTTTTGCGATCTCCGGATAATACAATTTTATTTTTTAACATAGCCGCCGAAATACAAATGAGCCACTTCAAAAAAAAAAAATGATTTTTCTGTCATATTGGAGCTTCTGTAAGGCTCAAATTGAGAAGCCGTAACGAAGTGTATTTTATTTTGTCTTCAATTGCTAAGTCAATTGGACCTTGTAAGCGAATAATCCAAGATCTTTGTGCAAAATTCTCATCATGCTGCTGTGTGAAATGCCGAGTTGTTGACATTGATGGCGAGTCGATGTTGTTAAATTGAGTTGTACACTTTCCGCAGCCACATGAGTCTTTTCCACAACCAAGCCAGTCTTAGGAAAGAACTTGCATACAGCACGCCAAAACTTCTTTTCAACAAACGCTCAGTTTGAACAACTCAGCACTCACTTTGAAAACAAGTTTGCAATATTTCCCAACGTTGTTAAAACGCAAAGCGACTCATTTTTGTAGTAATCGTGCTGGAATGTCCATGATATTGGTATTTCCCATTCAGCATACGGGAGCATAACTGAGCTAAGAAGATCTCTATAGATTGTGACTAACATTGTATGCGGTGAACTGCACCAATTTCACTACCCGATGGATGGATTCCGCGCCAAAAGAGCTGCTCATTTTTTAAGGCCAAGAAAGAATCAAGCCAATTGCGTATACCCTGTTCTGAAGTGAAGCGTATTTCAGTGGAAGCGTTCTGCATCGGTCGAAACAAATAGTAGTCGGACGGGTCAATGTCAGAACTATAAAACGGGTGAGTCAAAACTTTCCAACGACTATTTTCTAAATAGTTTTTAAACGGTCTTGCAACATGTGGCCGAGCGTTGTCATGATGAAATACTACGGCTTCATGTCTGGTCGCATATTTCGGGCGTTTTTCGACCAATGCTTGCTTTAAACGAATCAATTGTGTTGGGTACATATCCCTTGAAATCGTCTGGCCGGATTTTAACAGCTCATAATAGATACAACCCTTCTGAACCCACCAAATACAGAGCATTACCTTCAGGCCATGGATTTTTAGCTTTGGCGTTGATTTGCCTGGTTGACCGGGCTTCATATACGATTTCTTGACCATCCGGTTGTCCCAATGGAACCATTTTTCATCGCCAGTAATGATTCGATGCAAAAATTAATACATTTTATGGCATTCAAGTAGCATTTCCGACATGCAAAATCATTTTTCAACGCCTCTCGACTTTAACTTGTGTGGTAACCAATTTTCTTGCTTTTGGATGAATCCTGATGCTTGCAAACATTTTGATGAATTGCTGCTTGCGTCAATCCCTATGATTTTGCAAGTTCTTTTTGAGTTTGACAACAATCTCCACCGAAGTATGCCTCCAATTCATCACGTTCAAACGTTTTTGGCCAACCTGGGCAGTCTTTGTGTTCCGTGTGAAAATCAGCATTTCTGAACCGCACAAACCATCTCTCGCACATTGAAATTGATAGAATATATTCAGGATAAGCTTGGGTAAAATCGATGTGCTTCAGCTGCACTTTTTTTTTTTTAAATTGAAGCATTAAAGCAAAACTTCCTGCAAATGATGCTTTATTGGGACAAAATTTGACAATTTCGAAGCAAACAAAAACTTTGTTGCTTACACTATTTTGTTTAATGACCAAGTGCAAATAAATGACAAATGTTTATCCTCCAAAATTCCAAAGAAGTTATTAAAGACACAAACCATGTGTAAAAGATACGCCATCTTTTTGTGAATTCCGCATTTTTAAGTTATACACTCAATAACAAAAGTATTAGTAGCGAGAAGTCATCAATAGAAAATAAAACAAAGCTCAAATGCGATCTCACTTCCAAATATTTTGAACGTATTTTTGTTTTGACTGTAATTATTAGTAGAGTGGGATTCTCGATTAGCGTCGTTATATGCTGACACTACTTGAAAGAGCAATATATTCAGATCAGCAACTGTTATACATAATAGCTCAGTAAAAGCTAAAGTTAGTACCCAGCAAAAACATGGTTGATACCAGCCTATTTACTCGCTTAATTACGTTTGTTCGCGATGTCCAAAAAGACAGTGTCCAAGGGACATTTTTTTAAAAATATAAACAGATTCATATTTTTCTAAAAATTCTCAGCCAACAAGAATTGGGCATAACTGGGTTAAAAAAAATAACCTCAAATCTAAAGTAGTCTAATGCGTGTGAAAGGCAAATCTCTAACACAGTAATTAATTTATTAACAATTAAAATTTTACAGGTTGGTTGAAAAGTTCCTGTGCTCACCAAGAGATAGCACTGCTAGCTCCAAACTTTATTTTTCTCAAGTTGGTAAAACTGTCTTGAGAACACATGCAAAGTTGCAAGTCATTCTGTCAATTCTTTCTTTGTTTACAAGCCATTTGAAGTTAACGTGTCATTGATTTTTTTTAAAATGGAAAAAATTGAATATCGTGCAGTCATTAGATTCTTTGTTTTGAAGGGTTTAAAAGCAAAGGAAATTTATGAACAATTGTGAGAAGTATATAAGGAGTCCTCACCTAAAAAACGCACCGTTGAATTTCGGGCTGGTGAATTTAAACGTGGTCGTACCAGGTTTAAAGACGATCCACGCGAAGGACGACCAAAAACTGCAACCACAGCAGAAATCATTGAGCAGGTAAATAATATGGGGTTAGTGAAGATCCAAGTTTGACTAAGCGTGAAATTGCTAATGCCATAGGCATCTCAGACGAACGAGTACTCCATATTTTACATGAGGAATTACGTATGAAAAAACTGTTTGGAAAGTTAACAATTCAACAAAAACTGGATCGAAAACAAATTTCTCAGCGTAATTTGGAGCGTTTTAAGCCGAATAAAACCGACTTCTTGCGTCGTTTTATAACTATGGATGAGACTTGGATCTACCACCATGATCCTAAATTGAAACAAGAACGTTTACAGTGGACTGAAGCTGGTTGTTCAGCTCCAAAGCAGGTGAAGTCACAACGATCAGCAAAGATGGTTGTGGCATCAGTTTTTTGGGATGCAAAAGGAATTTTGTTGATTGATTACCTTTAGAAAGGTAAAACAATCAACTCTGAATATTATTGCAGCCTTTTGGATCAGCTGGATGAAAAAATTTGTGAGAAAAGACCTGGTTTAAAGAAGAAAAAAATCATTTTTCATCAAGACAATGTACCTGCTCACAAAAGTGTTTTGACGATGGCTAAATTCAAAGAATTAAAGTACGAATTGCTTGAACATCCAGATTTGGCTCCCAGTGACTACTATCTCTTCAGAAATCTCAAACAGTTCCTTCGTGGAAAGCATTTTTCGTCGAATGAAGAGGCCATAGCAGCCGTAGACGGTTATTTTGCAGAGCTTCCGGAAAACTATTATAAGGATGGAATGAAATTATTGGAAGATCATTGGAACTAGTGTATTGAGCTTCTAGGAGATTATATTGAATAAAAAAATATATTTCGTAACAAAAACAGTATTCTTTCATTTCGAGCGCAGGAACTTTTCAACCAACCTGTAATTACATTTACAAATAATCCTAAGAAAATCTTCTTAACTATTATTTTGATGAATTTGATGAAAAATAAACACTGACAAGGTGTCAAATGGAACAATGATTTAGCTAAGCGATTATCAGAAGAAAACAAAAATTGTAGGAAAACATCTTACAAAAAAGTTATTTGAAAGAAATAATATTTGTGTTTTTTCCACACCGCATTTATGTATCTTTAATGCACACATTCCCAACATGTATTTGTTACAATAAATGAAAAGGATTCAGAGGTTTTTAATTTGGTTTCCAAAAAAAAAAAGAAAAAAGAAAAACTGTTATTGTTTATTCATATTAGTCTACATTCACATGTGTTTGTATTAAGGTGGTAGATTTGAATAAACAATAATAAATTTCTACATATCCTTTTTTTGATGTTTGAATCCTGTTTACTGTTTACTTGTGTACTCGTCTTTGCAAACATTAGTTTACACCAGTAGTGTGGGTTTATAACATTCTTTTGTTTTATTATTTTATATTCCCCAAACTCATTCATTAATATGTTTCCTTTTCTTCTTTGTTTTTGGTTTAGGTTTTTTTTTTTTATATAATTTTCTATTTTTTTTTTGCTAGGATTATGAAAGCCTTAAAAATTGATTATTTACTTAAGGTTAATTTCTTTAGTTTTGCTCCCGATTGTTTTCTTACTAATGGCTACTGTTGTTACTCACATTTGTATCTAAACAATATGTATGTGATCCATTAAAAACAATATTTACTAAGGATTTGAAAATGTTTGGGATTTTAGTTTTCAACAAATAACTTTTTATTTTCATTAAGTGTATTGTGGTTTGAAATCCTGTAAGAAAATGAGGTTATGTACAACATTAATAGAAAAAAAAAACAGGATTTAGTTCAGCATATTTCCCTTAAAAGTACAGGGTGTCCGCCGGGAAGGTATACTACTTTGTTTTGCCGCCATTTTGGTTAACATTAGTCTTGACAGTTCATATTTGGAAGTCGTGAAGTAGACACGTGGCAAATTTATTATGGAAAAATATTCGATAAACCAACGTGTTTTAATCGTTAAAACATTTTATCAAAATCAATCATCGATTTCTGTGACGATGAGAAAGTTTCGTTAAATTTTTGGGAGAAACAACGTGCCAACAAAACACACTATTTATCGTGTAGTGAATGATAGGCCCAAGCATGGACCACAACGTACTGCAAGATTGGCTTAAAACATTACTGCTGAACAAGAAAGTGTTCAGAACAATTCATCAACCTCAATTCAACGCCGCACTGTGCTTTGACCCATAGACAAAAATCAAAAAAAAAAAAAAATTGTCTCAAAATGTGATAAAATTTATAGTGATCGATAGATAAAAATACAACTCAAATAAATTTTAAGGAACTGGTATCATTTGGCTCTCCTAGACTGCACTAGAGGGCGCTAAAGTTAGTGAAATTTAAGCAAAAATGAATGAATTAAAAACTGCATTTTATTGCTTCAGGAAAATAGTTCCGAAAAAATCATTTTTTTAAGAAAGTGCATGAAATTTTGATTTTTGTGTTATTCAATACGTTCAGAATACGGAAAAAATAAAATTTGGGTTGGTTTTCTTATCTAGAGTAATTTTTAATACCTCACAAAAAATAATTTTTTCTAAAAAATTTCAAAATTTATAAAAGTTTAATGGAATTTTAAAAAAAATCCGAAAAAATCCAACATATTTTTATTTTGTTTTTAGTCAGTTTATAGTGTTTTTAAAAGATCCAAAAAAAATTTAAAGCCTATTTTTTGCCACAACTCAAAAAAAAAGAGTTTTAAAAATGTACTAAATTCACATTTTTAATTAAAATTTTATTATCTAGTGTGGCAATGTTAAGGTAAAAAAACGACCTATATGAAATAACATAAAAATCTGAAATAAGATTAAAGAAATAGTGAGAAGTTGTTAAATAAAAATCAAATGGTTGACAAAACCTAAGCCAGAAGCCGCTAAATATTATAATGTTTTAGGTAGCTCGATAGAACCAACCATTTTTATGTGGAAAATAAGAAATTAGCAGGCACATCTCTCTAAAATTTTTTAACTTTATAAACTAACAAAATTCGGTTAAAAAATTTAAATATTTCTTCATGAAATATAAAGTAAGTGATAATTTTGTATTTTAAAACATATTTCGTCTATTTATTTTTCTACAAAATATGTCAGTCATGTTGATATTCGATCCACGATCAACAGTTTCGTAGATACACCAAACATCAGCACCTTAACGATCTCAATCACTAGCAGGTTGATCATATTGTCTGTTATTTTAAGTTTCAGCTGTAGCTTGAATGGTTGTTGAATGTTTGTTGGAAGTGTAGTTTTTTATCGTTTTAAGTTTTTATTTTAGAAACTTCCCAAGTTGTGAATATACAAAAGAAATTTTGAAATTCAAGTTCGATTTTTATAAAAGTCAGATTTCAATAAAAACTTATTTTCTTAAATATAGTATTTAGTTATTTGTTATTACGTTAAAAATATTTTATTTTTTTGTAAGTAATTTTTTTTATTTTTTAAAAATATTTTTAGGGATTATAAAGACTTAAAAATATTAAATACACTCACAATATATTTTCCGTTACCGATTGTAGTTTATTTAAAAAGTAATACGTAAAGTTTGTTTTTGGATGAAGAATCAATTGAAATTCATAGAAATATATTTTTTAACTATTTCAATCAGTCATTCAAAAAACAAACTATAAAAATTTACAGACATTCAGTAGGAGTTGATATTTTCAGTTGAATGTAAAATTTTATGTTTTCTGCTTTAAATAATAGAAATTCATATAGTTCCTTTTTGTTTTTTTACCAAAATAATTTGTATATATACAAAATTATTTCAATAAAAATTACAAGAAATTATTCAAATATACATACACACAAATCCAATAAAAATATATACACCTGTATATGTTGTGTTCTGTTTTCTAATTACACACAAATAAAAAAAAAATTCAATTTGAAAAACAAACCACAAAAGTAGTTTTTTCTAACTTTTTGTTAATAAAAATTTGATGGTTATTTTAAGCGACTTTCTATTGTTTTTAATTTTGTCGATTATTAAACAATGATTGAAAATAAACAACAAAATGGGTTAAATATATAATGAAAAATCAGCAGTCCTCTTTTTGATTGTATTTTTGATTAATTTAATATGTATTTTAATTTGTTTTTAACGAAATAATATTGTGAGTGTACAAAATGACTTTTTAGTAACAAAACCGAGTCATCGAATTTTAGTATACATGTTTTTTATGTTTATTTAAATTAATTTGATAAGTTTGAATGTAATCGGTTAACTTTTACAGATTTTATGTAACTTTTTTAAAAAAGGATATATGACAGGTAAGCGAGTCCTTCCTTCGATTGAAAAGAAAATTGGCAGGCACGTTAATAACTTTGTTCTAATAACAATTTATCAATTTTCGTTAGGTTCTGACCAAATTTGAAGATTTTATTACATTTTTAAACTTCAGGATATATGGGAGGTAGGCGTGTCCTTATACCAATTTTCCCAAAATTTCGTTTATCTTCTAATTAACTCAAACTAAAATCGCGTACCAAATTCCAGTAAGCTACGATAACTCCTTCTATTTTTGTCCACTCTTTATATGGGAACAAAGCACTGTGCGCCGTGCTCTGGACCTTTTTCTTCAAAGAACAACTTTGGCCACAATTTTGCACAAGAATTTGCATTTGATTCCATTTAAGATTCAGTTGACACAAGAGCTTTTTCCACAAGACCATTAACGCCACCGTACATATGCCAATAGCATGTTACAGCTCGCCCATGACAACCCCGATTTTCATGAAGAAATCATAATGAGTGACGAGGCACATTTTCATTTGAATGGATATGGGCACTGTATAGGGTCCGCCAAATAACTTTTTTTTTTTGAAAATGCTATAAAAAAAAAACTACTAAATATTTTCTCAAATTTCTTTTTTTAATTGAAAGTACAATCCTTCCGGTTAATAATGGAAAATAATTTCATTCAAATGGCTGCCTCGGCTGGCCGTTACAGTCAATGGCGATCGTTATCGGGCCATGTTGAACGAATTTTTGTTCACAAAAATTGAGGAGGAGAATATTGGCAACAATTTGGTTTCAACAGGACGGCGCTAAGTGCCACACAGCCGAAGCTACACTCGATGTTTTGCGCCCTGTTTTTCAAGATCGTATTATCAGCCGCAGAACTGATGTCGTTTGGCCACCTCGGAGCTGCGATTTGACACCGTTGGACTATTATTTGTGGGGTGCCGTCAAAGATAAATGTTACGCCGACAAGCCAGAGACAATTGACGCTTTAAAGGAAAATATTCGTGAAGCCATTGGTAAAATACAGCTGCACACAATCGATAATGTGCTTAAAAATTGGACCGATCGTGTAGGCTACTGCATGGCCAGCCGAGGCAGCCATTTAAATGAAATTTTTCCATTATTAACCATAAGGATTGTACTTTCAAATAAAAAAACAAATTTGAGAAAATATTCAGTAATTTTTTTTATAGCATTTTCAAAAAAAAAGTTATTTGGCGGACCCTTTGCATCCACTAAGAGTGACAGTCTCGTGTGCAATTTGGTCTGGTGTGCAATCATTGAACCTTATTTCTTTGAAAATGAAAACGGCGTAACGGTAACTGTGAATGGGAAGCGATATCGTGATATGAATGAAAACTTTTTAACGCCACATCTGCATGCTTTGGGCTTGATTAACATGTGGTATCAACAAGACGGTGACACGTTGCATACAGCCAGGATTACAACGGAATTACTGCGAGACCTCTTTTCACAACAAGTTATTTCAAAATATGGTGATGTTGATTGGCCTCCACGGTCGCTTGATTTGACTCTTCCGGACTTCTTTTTGTGGGGATATCTGAAAAGCAAGGTTTATGCAAACAAACCAAAAACGCTTGAGCAACTTAAACAAAATATTCGTGATGAAATTAATGAAATACCGCGTGAAATGTGTGAGAATGTAATGAAAAATGTACTCAAAAGGGCTGTTATTTGTGAGGCTATATTGTATTCCATACATAATTGCCAACATTAAAAAAAAAACATTTTTTAATATAAGATCCATTCTCTTTCATTTAATTAAAAATTATAAACAAACAAAGTAGTATACCTTTCCTGCGGACACCCTGTATTTTATTCTTATTATAATTTCGATACAGCCTTTCTAAAATATTCTACAAAGTTTTAGTAAAAAAAGCTCTGAAAAATACCTATTCTCCACAGAATCTGAAAAATCGTTTAATAGGAAAAATTTTAAGGAGTCTAAAGGAAGTTCTTTAATTTTTTGATTGATTTTTTTTTTAAAGAGTAGTGAAGTTCAAATTTTGACTCGAATATATTAAACGATTCAGGACCGTATCGTGTGTAAGGAAGGTTTTATAGTGAAATTTATTGTTAATCTGTATAAATGTTGTGAAATGTTTTTTTTATTTGGTTTATCATTATGAAAAATTTCCTTTCTAAATGAATAGAAAATTGATAATTTATTTTGGGTGTATAACTTAAAAATGCGGAATTCACAACAGATGGCGTAACTTTTACACATGGTTTGTGTTTTTAATAACTTATATGATATATTGGAGGGTAAACATCTTATCAAATTATTATTAGTGTGACCCAATGACCATTTTCGAAAAAAAATTAGTTAGGAAGGTATTATATAACATATGTATAATGAAAACATGCCTTTTCTGTCTACGGAACCTGTTTCTCGTTATCTCGTATCATATCTGAGATATCCATTATAGAATTTTGCATGAAATATTCGAAAAATTAACCTTCTTTAATGCTTTTCTCGATATCGACATTTTGGCCTATAGGTCGATCTAACATTTATTCTCACTTAGTCATTGAACAAAATGGTGTAAGCAACAAAGTTTTTTTTTTTTTTTGCTTCGAAAATGTCTAATTTTGTGCCAACAAAGCATCATTTGGGGAAAAGTTTTGCTTTACTTATTCAACTTGGAAAAAAGTTCAGCTGAATCACATCAATTGCTCGCTGAAGCTTATCCTTAATATATTCCATCGATTTGAACGTGCGAGAGATGGTTTGTGCGGTTCAGAAGTGCTGATTTTTATACGGAAGACAAAGGCCGCCCAGTTTAGGCAAAAAGTTTGGAGGCATAACTAGATTGAAGATTGTTGCCAAACTCAAGAAGAACTTGCAAAATCATTAGAGAGTCACTTAAGCAGCAATTTGAAAATGTTTTAAAGCAGCACGATTCATCAAAAAGCAAGGAAATTGGGGACCACACGAGTTAAAGCCGAGAGACGTTAAAAGACGATTTTTTTACTTCTGAAATGCTGCTTAAAAGCCATAAAAAGAAGTGATTTTTAATGGAATCATTACTGGTGGTGAAAAAAAAAATCATAAGTAAAGCCCGGCCAAGCAGCCAAATCAACGCCAAAATCGAATATCCATGGCGCCAAGGTGATGCTCTGTATTTGGTGGGATCAGAAAGGTGTTTTGTATTATGAGCTGTTGAAATCGGGTCAGACAATCACAGGGGACCTGCACCGGACACAATTTATCCGTTTAAAGAAAGCAATCAACGAAAAACGACCATAATATTCGACCAAATATGAAGCCGTTGTATTCCATCATGACAACTCTCGGCCACATATTGCAAGACCGGTTAAAAACTATTTAGATGATAGTTTTTGGGAAGTTTTGCCTTAACTGTTTTATAGTCCAGATCTTACCGTCCGACTACCATTCGTTTCGATCGATGCAGAACTTTTTCTAGTACAAATAATCTTAGATTCTATGGACTTTTTCTAATAGAAAAATACTTGAAATTCTAAGGACATTTTTAATATTTGTTTTAAATATTCCTCAAAGTCCCAGAATTTTTCTTTTAGAAAAAGTCCATAGAATCTTAAAATGCTACTATCACAAAAATTTTTAAAAATCTAGTTTTTGGTACAAGAAACCTTTTCGAACAAAACAAGTCTTGGGTTCTACAGACTTTTGCATATAAAAAATATTCTATTGATATTTAGAGTACTTTTTCTACCAGAAAGTCGTTATTTTACATAAAATGAATTAAACATATTTTTTTTAAATCTTATTAATTTTATTGAATAGATTAAAAAAATCTTTATTTATAATCTTTTTGACAATAAATTTTTTAATGTAAATTATATTGTTATATGTATACGACTTTTTGGAAAATACACTAAAAAAGAAAATTAACTAGAATTTAGAAAAATTAACTTATTTAGAGGAAAAATTGAAATGAAAACGGCACCAAAGACACTTTTTTTTATCAATATTTAATAAAATTTTCCTTGAAATTAACAAACAAATTTTACTTAAAATTTGGTCAAAATTTCTAAATTATAGAAAAACTTTACTACTGAGAAGTAAATTTTTATTAGAAAACAGTAAAATTTCCTCCTAATTAGTTCATACATTATCTAAAATTGTACTGTTAGTTAGGAAATATTTCTTCGTTTTTGAGAAAAATTTTATTTTATTTAAGTTCATTAGATAATTTTTTTTAATAAAAACTAGGACTTAACTCCCTAAAAATAAGAAAATATTTTCTAACATCAAGTTAAATAGCACTTCTTTTAAGTGAAAATTATCCTTATCCTGCTTCTATGGTAAAAGTAATATATTTTACACTATATATTTTAAAGTACTTTACACTCATTGAGTAGGTATTTTCCCAATTTCGGGGGACTTCCGCTTTGTGAGGACACTGCTCTTAACAAGCTTTTTGCTAAACAATTTAATTTAAACAATTTTGTCTTTACACTAAATTGAATTTTACTAATTTCATGTATATAAAATATAAATTAAATTTCATTAGCAAAAGGGTAAACAAATTAAAAAAATGTACTGCAGGATATCCTGAAACGTAATAAATTGGGACAAAGTCAGATCCTTTTCGTAGTTAATTAACGGTTCTGCTTGATAGAACTACAAAAAGGGACGCCCTACGTGACACAGGGCATCTATGCCTAAGGAACACTGGGGGTTCTTTGTCTTCTTAAATTAACTAATTTAAGGAAATTTTTGCAAAAATACAAAATATCACAGTTACATTTCTTGTTATTATTGGAAAATGAAAAAGTCATAAGTTTATTTTATGGGATTTTTAGCATAAACTTTATTTGACATATACAAATTTAAACTTTTTTATTATTAATTGAAAAAAAAATAATTCGATAAATATAAAGTTTAATACGCGCTACGTCAATTATAGGAAAGCCATTATGCCGTAATGTATAAAACTAACTGGTTTGTTTTTAATTGATTGTTGTTTTGGAATAGAATATTAAAAATAATTTAAACGTTTTCCAACAAAAAAAAAAATCCTATACCAAATTTTATTATTTTTTTTAAAATTAGAAAACTTTTACTTGAAAAAAAGAATATTTTATTAACATTTTTAAAATTTATCTGAACTAAGTTGCATGAAAATTTTCCTTAGAAATAGTTCATCAGTTTCTAAAATCAAGTAAATTTTTATTATTACATAGGAAAACATTTATTTCTTTTTATTTTTAATTGTCTGAACTAATTTTTAGAAAACAATTCTTCAAAATTAGAAAGTGGTATACTTAAAAACTGAATTTTTAAAATTTAGTTAATTTTACTACTCGCGAACAAAAAATGAACACAAATTAATTTCAAGTACTTTCTCGATTTAAGTTAGACACATTTTTTGAACTAAATGGGAGTAAATTATGTCCTAAATTTCTTTTTTTTTAACTAAACTTAATTTTATTACATTTGAGTGTGCAATTTTCTTAAAACTAAAATTAATAAATTTTTATTTGACTTGTTTTTTTTTTACTAAAATCAATAAATATTACTTAGGAAAAATATGAACTATTTCTGAGTATATAAACTATTTCGTTTTTCCTCAAACTTAGGAATTTTTATTCTTTTTAAGAAAATTTTTCTAAATTTTTAATAAACTTTTACTTAAATTGAGGACAATTTATAAACTATTTTGAAGGAAATTTTTGATTACATTTTAGTTCATGTCTTTTTTTTGAGTGTATAGAGCATAATTTTTAAATATCATCTTTATAATTTATTTATTATTTTTATTAAACATATAATTACAAATTATATCCTAATACCCTAACCGAGCACTAGCAACGAAGGCTATCGGCTCGTTGTAGCGAAAACAGACCAGAGCCTCTGGTGGGAATCGAACCCACAACCCCCGCACTGATAAGCTAGCACGCTACCAACTAGCCTACCGGGGCGCTCTGTCTTTGCATTGTCTTTGCATTAAAAAAATAGTCATTGTCTGTGTATCTCGTAAACCGAACGAGATGTCTATGTATTATAAAATATTATTATTTGTTATATTTACAGCACTTCAAAATTGTCGATTTTTTTTAATAATTTTATTGAAATCTTTATCTTTTCAGGTAAGAATAAATCTTGATGTTTGAGTAAGTAATTTACTTAAACTTTTTTTTTTTTAATTTTATTTTTAAGTTATTGCACTATGGTTATTAAAAGCTTAAAAATGATTTTAATTTAAGAATAATCTGTGGTGTTTAATATCTTTCTTAATGGCCTGTGAAAACTGCGTTGGCTTGAAACCTAAAATTCAAAATGTATTTGCTGGATGGAGTATAAAGTTTTTAACAGACAAGGAACTTTTTGGATTTTTTTTTGCTAAAAACATGGTCTCCTCCTTAATGCCGGTCCAATCTGCTTCGGTTAGAAATCTTAAATTTTTAAATGTGTTCCCTGGTGTATGGGCCAAATCACTCACAAGGTACTTTTTTTCGAATTTTTGCAAAAGGGAAAAGTTTTCCTCTCAATCACCCAGCCCAAACTGCTGGACCTATGAATTCGAAATTTAGAATCTGCTCTCTGGAGTGTGGTCTTTATAACTGATAAAGTACAGGGTGTCCGCCGGGAAGGTATACTACTTTGTTTGTTTATAATTTTTAATTAAATGAAAGAGAATGGATGTTTTATTTAATGTCGGCAATTATGTATGAAATACAATATCAGATAAATGTCCGCCTCTGTTAGCCTCACAAATGCCAGCCCTTTTGAGCACATTTTTCATTACATTCTCACACATTTCACGCGGTATTTCATTATTTTAACACGAATATTTTGTTTGAGTTGCTCAAGCGTTTCTGGTGTGTTTGCATAAACCTTGCTTTTCAGATATCCCCACAAAAAGTCAAATCAGGCGACCGTGGAGGCCAATCAACATCACCATTTCTTGAAATAACATGTTGTGAAAAGAGGTCTCGCAGTAATTCCATTGTAATCCTGGCTGTATGCGATGTGACACCGTCTTGTTGATACCACATGTTAATCAAGCCCAAAGCATGCAGTTGTGGCGTTAAAAAGTTTTAAATCATATCGCGATATCGCTCCCCATTCACAGTTACCGTAACGCCGTTTTCATTTTCAAAGAAATAAGGTCCAATGATTCCTCCTGACCAAATTGCAAAGGTGACTGATGAATGATGGCAAAACAAAGTAGTATACCTTCCCCCCCCCCCCTGTACATACAGGTTGGTTGAAAAGTTCCTGCGCTCACCAAAAGATGGCACTGCTAGTTCCGAACTTTTTTTCTCAAGGTGGTATAACTGTCCTGAGAACATATGCAGAGTTGCAAGTCATTCTATCAATTCTTTTTTTGTTTACAAGCCATTTGAAGTTGACGTGTCATTGTTTTTTTTTTATATGGAAAAAAATTTAATATCGTGCAGTCATTAGATTCTTTGTTTTGAAGGGTTTAAAAGCAAAGGAAATTTATGAACAATTGTTACAAGTGTATAAGGAGTCGTCACCTTCAAAACGTACCGTTGAATTTTGGGCTGGTGAATTTAAACGAGGTCGTACCAGCCAGTCGACGATCCACGCGAGGGACGACAAAAAACTGCAACCACAGCAGAAATCATTGAGCAGGTAAATAATATGGGGTTAGTGAAGATCCAAGTTTGACTAAGCGCGAAATTGCTAATGCCATAGGCATCTCAGACGAACGAGTACTCCATATTTTACATGAAGAATTACGTATGAAAAAATTGTTTGGAAAGTTTGTGCCGCACACATTAACAATTCAACAAAAACTGGATCGAAAACAAATTTCTTAGCGTAATTTGGAGCGTTTTAAGCCGAATAAAACCGACTTCTTGCGTCGTTTTATAACTATGGATAAGACTTGGATCTACCACCATGATCCTAAATTGAAACAAGAACGTTTACAGTGGACTGAAGCTGGTTGTTCAGCTCCAAAGCAGGTGAAGTCAGAGCGATCAGCAAAGAAGGTTATGGCATCAGTTTTTTGGGATGCAAAAGGAATTTTATTGATTGCTTATCTTCAGAAAGGTAAAACAATCAACTCTGAATATTATTGCAGCTTTTTGGATCAGCTGGATGAAAAAATTCCTGAGAAAATACCTGGTTTAAAGAAGATAAAAAAATCATTTTTCATCAAAACAATGCCCCTGCTCACAAAAGTGTTTTGACGATGGCTCAATTCAAAGAATTAAAGTACGAATTGCTTGAACATTCACCGTATTCACCAGATTTGGCTCCCAGTGACTACTATCTCTTCAGAAATCTCAAACACTTCCTTTGTGGAAAGCATTTTTCGTCGAATGAAGAGGCCATAGCAGCCGTAGACGGTTATTTTGTAGAGCTTCCGGAAAACCATTATAAGGATGGGATAAAATTATTGACAGATCATTGGAACAAGTGTATTGAGCTTCTAGGAGATTATATTGAATTAAAAAATATATTTCGTAACAAAAACAGTATTCTTTCATTTCGAGCGCAGGAACTTTTCAACCAACCTGTATATATCTCTATTAAAATGGTCAAAAATTGGATAATTTTGTATCGTTTATTATCTGATCAAATCTAACTAGAACGTATTCTATACAATTGAATTTAGCATTTTTTTGGATCCAGATGGATATTTTTGTATGAATTCCATTTTATGCGGGAAACTTATTTGTTAGAAAAGTTGCGTTCCATAACTTGTTGGGTAAAATGAGAGTAAGAAAAAAAATTCTCTCACGAACTGATAAAATTACTCAAAGTAAGGGAACACAAAAAACACATTTTTAGCCCAAATATTTATTATAAAGAAAAAATATGAAAATACGTATAATTTTAGTTTAATGCAATTAAAAGTTATTTTAAATTTTGATCAATTACTTGGTATAAATTCGAATTGCAATGTATCTTTTTATATTTATTCTTTATTTAATTTAATTTTTAATTAATTTTCATAATCGTTCGCTGTTCGTTTTAAAATTTATCAAAGTTAGCCGAAGAAAAAGTCTTTATAAACTTCAGTAAACAGAAAAACAAAGATACATTATTATGAGCGTTATCATTTATCCCGTTTTCGGTACGGGAGCGCTTTTTGGGTAAGATTTGGAAACCACCGCGGTTACGTAAAGAAACGGATCTAGTTTTTTTTTTGAATTAAAAAAATTTAAATCTTCCTTTTTAAAAATTTAAAACCGCCCATCTAAAATCTGTACAAATATTAATTTCTACCCAAAATTAAATATAAAAACATTTTATTAATCTATCTTTTTATGTTGTGACAGTGATTGATGAAATTTTATTTGAATGTTTAGCCTTTCATCACAATTGTCACATTTTTTTGTTGTTGTTGTTGTTTTGTATCACCCGTATTTCTTATTTACAATTACATACAATTTTTTGTCTCAAAATCAGCTTTTGCTAAATTAATGCCCTTCGTCAAAATAAATATAAACAAAAAATTACACAAAATCTTTCAAAAAAAGTTGATGATTTGTTGTGTATTTTAAATAAAATCATTGACAATTTTAAGCGTTTTTTAAAAGTGAAAAAATTAAACCGTTAAATTTGATTAATGTTTTGTTATGGTGTTGACAGGTTTTTAACTTGTCAATTTTTAATTTTATAAAAGGAAATGAATGGTTAGTTTGATGGATAATTTTTTTTTGGCTGTTGTAAGGGCTATTTTTGTAAATTGAGTGTAAAATTATTTATAGTTTTTTTTTTTTTTTTTTTTTTTTATTGAATTAAGAAAAATATATGAAGAAAAGGAAAAGATAAATATGTAAAATGAATAGTTACTTCAATTTATGGTATTTATTTTCAGGCCCACCAAATTGTAACTTCTGGAAGGTTATTATGATGTCTGTTTCTACAATTTTTTTTTTTTTTAAGAATTTTTATTTAAAATATAAAAAAACAATGAAAAAGTTCTGAAAAAGCAAACATCATAATAGCTTTAAGAAAATTTTTAATATTTCTGCTGCCTAAGAATCTATCTATTAAATATTTGTTTGCAAAAAATTTAATTGATTATATTAACTTTTTAATTAATGGAAGTGATTTAATATAATAGTCAATTACTTTTTTAATTAATACAACAAATTCCTCTATAGGCCCAAATTCAAACAATTTAGTAATTAAAACTAGTTTTCAATTTGTTTGTAAATATTTTTTTTTTAACATATAAAACTTTACAAATTATCCTTTATCTCTTATCTGCATCTTAGCAAAATTTTCACCTTTAACTATAAACTGCTTCCCCCCCCAAAAAAAAGGCTTATAGTGTCTAAATAATATGAATTTTTATTCTTTTTAACAAAAATAATATTGAAAAAAAACTTATGATTTATGTGTGAAATTTCAACACTAAAGTATAAAACTTAAGTAATATTTAACTTAAAATGAAAGATACAAGCAGCAGGCTTAAAATATTACAAAACAGAACCCTTTCCTTTTTTTTTTCTCTCTCTCTCTCTCTCTCTCTTACAAAAATTCATAACTTTTTACACATGTTAAATAATGTCTGGCACAAATTTTTATTTAAGAATATATTCCTCCCCAAAAAAAAAAAAGTTGTGTAAATAAAACTTAACTTGGTCTACTATATATCAGAGTTTTGAATGAATTAATTCTTTAATTTATTGTATAAAAATTTTAAGTAAATTTGATCAATAAATCATTTTTTTAATTCTCGGAATGATCATTCATTTAAATTATTAAATATTTCTTTGATTAAAATCTGTAAAAAATCACGTAAAATATTTACATTTATTTATTTTCTAATACAGGGTGGGCAATTTAAAACTTTGAATTTGAATCGGCTATAAAGAAAAAAGTACTGATATATTTTTTTTTAATTTCTGGTTTTATTGGAAAGCTTGAACTTTGTCATTTGGAACATAATATCATTCATATGACTACCGCGACTGGCTCGGCAGTACCTCATCCGATCAACTCAATTTTTTTTAGTACATTTTCACTTGTTTCGCCTCGAATCTCTTCAATGGCAACTTCAATTTCATGTTTCAACGCTTCAATTGTCTCTGGATGGTTTGTGTAACATTTATCCTTAAGGGCTTCTCGCAGAAAATAATCCAAAGTGCCCAAATCACAGCTCTGAGGCGACCAACTGACATCACAATTTCGGCCGATTTTTCGATTTTCAAAAGCAGTGCGTAAAATATCGATGGCTGTGTGACATATGGCCCCGTCTTGTTGAATCCAAATGTCTTCCATGTCATTGTCTTGAATTTTTGGAAACAAAAATTCGTTGAGCATGGCGCGATAACACTCACCGTTGACGGTAACGGCGGCTCCTTGCTCATTTTCGAAGAAAAATGGACCAATGATGCCGCCAGCCCAAAATCCATACCAAACAGTGACTCGTTGTGGGTGCATTGGCTTCTCAATAGTCACTTGTGGGTTCTCTGTACCCCATATGCGGCAATTTTGCTGCATATGACATAGCCACCGAGATGAAAATTAGCTTGATCTGAAAACACGATTTTTCAGTAAAATATTTCATCTCTTGCCAAACAATCTTCAGCCCATTGAGCGAAGCGAAAACGCATCGGATTCTCATGAAGCTTCAGTTGTTGGACCAATTGAACTTTGTAAGCCTTCATACCGAGGTTTTTATGCAAAATTCTTCTCAAAGACGTGCGAGAAATGTTCAGTTCCTGAGAACAATGACGAGTTGATGGATGTTCTTGGACATTCTCATCCACAGCAGCAATGTTTTCAATTGAATGCACTATACGAGAACGTACACGGGTTTGTTTGTCCAATAACGATCCATTTTCATGAACTCGCTTTACAAATTGACGCACAAGCTGAACTGAGGGCCGATCTCTTCTCGAAAATTTTCCACGTAAATTTCTTACAGCTTGCGTTAAAGACTCACTACTTTAGAAGTAAGTTTTTAATTTTTCTCAATTTTGTTTGAATGTCAAACATAAACCTTAAAATAAAAATGAATGTTATTCTACCTTTCAAAGTCAAAGTAAACAGTAGTTCAAATTTAAAATTTTAAATGGCCCACCCTTTATATTAAAATAAATAGTTGCACTAGAGTTCCCGTTTTGTAATCTGAAATCCCCAAAAATGACCATAGCAAATGTTTAAAATTCCAAATTTTTAATTTTTATTTTTTTTTGCCAAATGATAATTTTTAGTAGCGGCGGACATGTGACACGAAGTTTCGTGATTCACGTGAATCGTGAGCCAAAATTTAAGTTACGAGATTGTGCGTGAGCCGTAAAAAAATTTCGTGCGTGATTCTTCCGTTTAGTCTTTTTTTATTTTTGTTTTTTTTTTATTTTTTATTTTTGTTTTATTTATTTTTATTTTATTATTTATTATTTTTATTTTTTTTTATTTATTTATTTTTATTTTTTTTATTTATTTTTATTTTTTTTATTTATTTTTTATTTATTTTTATTTTTATTTATTTATTTTTATTTTTTTTTTATTTATTTTTATTTTTTTTTTATTTATTTTTATTTTTTTTTATTTATTTTTATTTTTTATTTATTTTTATTTATTTTTATTTTTTTTTATTTTTTTATTTTTTTTTTATTTTTTTTATTTTAAATTTTTTACGTGTAATGTAGCAAGATAGTTTTTTTTCTCTATGTATTAGATATGGCAACACTTCAAGTGATGAAAGTGATGAAATACATTTTTTTATGTTTAATTTTTTTAAATATTTTTTCAAATCGTATTTCGCAAGCTTGAACAAAAATTTAAAATAACTCACGTGATCGGGCGTGAGCAAGAGTAAAAAAATCTTCGTGTGTGATTGTAAATTTTGTTTTGTGATTACGTGTCCATTTCGAATTTTTAGGTAAAAATAGAATAATTTTTGACGATTTTAAAATATTAAAATTCAACGAATTACAAAAAAAAAAAAAAAAAAATCGTTCATTTTTTTTTTTTAAATCTACATCAAATTCTATATACAAGTATGCAAGGTGTGTTATCTGTTGTAAATCATAACATCAATTCACGACTTTTTTTTTACAAATTACATTTTTTGGTTTAATTAATTTTTAATTCAATTAATTCTTTTGTAGCTCTGCTTTATACGATACATTCCTAAAAGTCATAGAAGTAGTTATTATTCATACGTTAGTAACAATGAAAAAGGATGTACATAGAAAAAGACAAAACCAAAACCAAAAAAATAAAAAATAAAATTCAGAGTGTTATCAATGTTATGCAATAGTTTTCTTATATAATATATAATATTTATACTTATGTATGTGTAGAAATATTTTATAATAAATGAAGATGATGTAAAGGTAAAACTTTAGTTATAAATTAAATTGTTATACTTAAGTTTTATAACATTTGTGTTAAATATTCATAAGTATGTTTTGTTTAAAATAAAACAAAACACCAAAATGATTGCAAGTTGATTTATAAAGATGTAAATTTACCAAAAGTTTTTCATGAGGGGTTTGAAGAAATGGCAGTAATTCTGAAATAATAGTAGATAAGGATAGCTTATGTTTGTCAGAAATTCTGTTTTTTTTTTTTTTACAAAGAAATTTTACACAAAAGAAGTCATAAAATTATAGTAAAAATTCCTTTTTGTTCGGATGAGAACACAACTGAAAATTCCTTTACAGAAAGAGGATAACTGACCCAAGACACATTGGATTTTCAAAGCGAAAAAAATTTATCTTATACACTGATAATAATCCAGGCATAAAAATACGAAATTTATGTCAAATTAACAAAAAATTTCGTAAAATAAACAAATTTTATGTTTATTTTACAAAAGTTTTTTTTGTTTTGATATAAATTTCGTATTTTTATGCATGGAGTGTTATGAGTGTAGCAGCTAGGAAATTTGATGGCGAATTCTGGTGAAGGTGGTTGATGGGAAGTCCCGAACTTAAATCCGTTGATAAATAATTTTTCTTTTTTGATCGGGGCATGAGGCATGGTATGGTATTAGACGGCCGACGAGTGAATATGCTTAAAATAGGTAACGCCATAGGCATCTCAAATGATCGAGTCTAATTTATTTTGCATCACGAATTACAGATGAAAAAGGTTTTTTTTTAATATGGGTGGGTGCCGCATTTGTTAACAGTTGATCAAAAACGCATTCGAATGAAAATTTCTCAGGATTGTTTGGATCGATTTAAAGGAAATAAAATTAATATTAAGCCTCGTTTCCTAACGGTTGATGAAACATGGATCCATCACCACACACCAGAGACAAAAGAACAATCAAAAGAATGATGGACTGAAGCTGATGGAAGTGCATCAAAGAAGCTAAAAACAATTCAATCGGCTGGTAAGGTTATGACAACAGTTTTCTGCGATTAAAAAACTATTTTATTGATCGAATATCTTCAAAAAGGTAAAACAATAAATTTAGAATATTATTGGAACCTTTTGGATCAATTGAATGTAAAAATTCGTGAAAATCGACCTGGTTTACAACACATCAAAAATAATTTTTCATCAAGAGCATTTAAGAGTGTTTTAACATAGGAAAAATTCAATAAATTGAAGTATGAATTGCTTCTGATTAGCTCCCTGTGACTTCTAGCTTCCTGTGACTTCTATCTGTTCCCAAATCTAAACAAAATTCCACGTTTTACCTCGAATGATGATGCAAATGCAGCTGTAAACGATTATTTTGTAGAGCTTCAGGAAAATTATTTTAATAAATGTATAAAGTTGCTAGAAAAGCGTTGGAATAAGTGTATTGAAGTTTCAAAATGATCTATTGAAAAATAAAAACATACCAGCATAAATAAATGGAAGTGATTCTTAAGGAATTAATTTTTCATTAATTCCAAAGTATCGTTTAGCTCTTCCATAGCAGTTTTTTTCACAACTTCAAAAATGTAATTTCGAATAAAATTATTACATTTTAAATCTATGAAGTGTAACTTATTTTAAAAACAATCAAAGTTAGACATTTCCCACACATATTTGCATATAAATTTGGCATTTATAACTAACTATGGCTAAGTTCTTAAATTTAGTTATTTTGGAACAAGTTATCAGGCTTGAGTAAATTTTATAAATTTTTAACTTACAATTTACCAGATTTTAAATTCTTAAAATTCAAGTTATCAATACAAAAACTTAAAAAATTTATTATAAAGGGTGTCCCAAGAAGAACGCAATTTTTAAATTTTAAATAAAACACAGATATTTAAAAAAAAAAATCGTGAAACTTTATTATATCGTAAAGTAGACAGAATGACGTTATGTATGGAACAATATATCGTGCAGATGGCCGCCGCGGCTTTGCTGGCATGCACGCGATCTTTAAATGAAATTTTCAATGACCGTTTTGCATGAATGCTGCGGTATTTCATTAATGCAGCGTCCAATTTCCTCTTTTAAGGCTTGAGTCGTCGTCGGCTTATTCGCGTAAACCATCGACTTCAAAAAACCCCAAAGAAAAAAATCTAATGGTGTTAAATCGCACGATCTAGGCGGCCAATTCTGATCTCCAAAACGCGAAATAACACGACCGGGAAATGACTGATGCAGCAATTGAATTGTTTCTCTGGCTGTATGACATGTGGCGCCGTCTTGTTGGAACCACATGCCCTCCACACTCATTTCTTCAATTCTAGGCAAGAAAAAACTGGTTATCATTTCACGATACCGAACACCATTGACTGTTTGCGCTTGACCTGCCTCATTTTCATAAAAAAAAGGTCCAATGATTCCTCCAGCCCAAAAACCACACCACACAGTGACACGTTGAGGATGCATTTGCTTCTCGTGAATCACTCGAGGATTTTCCTCACCCCAAATGCGACAATTCTGCCTATTGACGAAGCCATCAAGATGAAAATGGGCCTCGTCACTGAAGATGATTTTATCGGCAAAATTAGCATTTTCATGTTGTCTCTCCAATACCCAATTAACGAACTCCCTTCGCTGTCCATGGTCAGCTGGGTTCAGTTCCTGAGTCAATTGAACTTTGTATGCATGAAGATGCAAATCTTTCGTCAAAATTCGCTGCAAAGTGGATTTGGAGACACCAATTTGCTGAGCTCGGTGTCGAATTGAGGTGGATGGAGTTTGAGCGACATCATCACGTACAGCTGCGACATTTGCGGTCGATCGACCTGGTCGATGGCGCGTTGTTGTCTTTACATCACTAACAGACCCAGTTTCGGCAAATTTATCCATTAATCTCTTTACAGTTGACTCTTTTGGAGCATTATTGTGACCCCAAATTGATCGCAATTTGAGAACTGTAGCCGCAAAACTTTCACCATTTCGGTAAAACAATTTCACAATGAGAATGCGTTGCTCATTCGTGTAGCGCTCCATTTTTACTAACCTCGCACCTTCTACTAGCAAACAATAACAATTGTTCAAATGTCAAACAATGGCACTTCGAATGTTGCCAGATTTAAAAATTGCGTTCTTCTTGGGACACCCTTTAAAAATTGTAAGAATTTCGAAGAAATTAATTTAACAAATAAGGCCCGATTACTGAATCTCCCATTATATAATTTATCCATCTCCCGTTATATAACTTAAACAACAGCAAATGTGTCGGATAAATTCCCAGGTAGAAGAATATACCGGGACACTGCGTATATGAGGCCAAGGCCCGATTACTGATGTCCTGTTGAAATTTAAATTTAAAATTTATTTGGAAACATCAAAAGATTTCATTTTTCACTAAACCATAAGAAGGGCTTTAGATGCAATGACAAAGGATCATAAAAGAAAAAGTCCACCCTATGACATCCCTATGTAAAAATCATTGGTTCCGCTTCAAATTTTCACAACACCGGAATTAAAATCACTGCTTCTTTTTCCCTTCTTTTGCTACTTTTTTTTTGCTGGGTAATTTTGTAAATCTATCTCTTGTTTTTTTGTTTTAATTGTTAGGCTAAGAACATTTCAAAAGATCCTCGTAAATGTTCATCTATATAAACAATTTGACAAAAAAGAAAATGGGAATTATAAGCTTATTTTTACTTATTGTAAAAAGTTCAGAAAGTTTTTATACGGACTCAAAATGAACTTTAAAATTATAAACATTTTTTAGAAAAAATAAGTTATTTATTTGCGCAGTTTTATAAATCCCTTTAATTAATTTTTAACATACAAGGGTGGGTTACTAAGTCCGTGACTTTTTGAATGAAATGCAGTTTTTTTTTCAAAAAAAAAAAAAAATATTTTTCAACATAATCTCCTTTTAGCTCAATACACTTAGTCCAACGTTTCTCCAATTTTTGTATCCCTTCCAAAAAATAGTATTTTTCGAGGTCCATAAAAGAGGCATTTATTTGATCAATAATTTCATCGTTGGAGCTAAATCTCTTTCTACCGAGCCATTTCTTTAGGTTTGGAAATAGGAAATAGTCACTGGGGGCTAAATCCGGAAAATATGGCAAATGAGGGGGCAATTCGTAGTCTACTTCATGGATTTTTGCCCTGGCAACTAAGCTGTCACACGATTCCGTTAGTGGTCGATTGTGAGCAAACGCGGCAGCCATCTTGCAGAAAGCTTTCTCATGCCCAAGTTATCGTTCAAAATTGAAACCACTGAGCCATGTGAGATGCCTATGTCTTCCACAATCTATCGCACATTCAATCTCTGATCGGCCAACACCATATTGTGTATTTTTTCAATTGTTTTGGGTGTAGAGGCCTCAACTGGTCGTCCAGAACGTTTGGCGTCTTCCGTGCTTGTAAGGCCACAATGAAAGTCAGTAAACCACTTTTTTACCATTGAAATCGATGTTGCAGAGTCCCGATAGTATATATCAAGCTTTTCCTTGGTTTGATTGACGGTTTTTTTTTGCAAAAAATAATGTTTAATGAGCACTCGAAATTCACTTTTTTCCATTTTTAAAAAAATCCACGAGGTTGTATGTTTTGAACAGCTGTTAAACGCAAAGTAAATGACGAAACTTGCTCAAAATTTGACAATAGTCTATTAACAGGTGTTACTTGATGGGAGCAGTGTTGCATTTCATATAACTATGAGGGAAGTTCGAAAAAGTCACGGACTTATTGATCCGCCCTCGTATTTACATTGAATTTATCAGAGATTTCTTTCGCTCTTATTGCGATTAACGGGCTAGTTTTAATACAATTCGATGTTGCTTTGAGTATTTTTTTTTTAATAATTTGTTGAGAGTATTTTGACGTCCATGTCGATAATGGAGTCAACTTTTTGAGAAAACTGACTGAAATTAGAGTTTAAAAATGCATATTTAAAATTTTTCCATAATATTAATATTAGTATTGTAAAAAATTTCAGTTGCCTGGGTTATTTTTAAAAGTCGTTAACAACACCCCCACTACCTTAAGTTTCTTTTAATGAAATTTAAGTTGTAAATTCAATGATAGCTTATATTTTTGAAAAAAAAACAAACAGTAAAAGTAGAATAAAATTCATTAACTTTTTTTTTTGTTTTTAAAAAGACAATGTCAAAATAAAACAAAATGCTGATTCTTTTAAAATATCACTTGATTTTTTACCTTACTCAACATTTAAATTATTATATAAAAGTTTAACTGTAACTAAAAACTACAACTAGTGTGATACAAAATTTTATATTCAACACAATGCAAAAATCAACTGCAGTAATATTTTTTACATATTTGAGTAAGTTTTAAAAAAAAAATATTTTTAATTTCATTTGCATTAATCCAGTTTCTTTAGTTTTCAGTTCAATTCCCTTAATGTCCTGCGCACCAAAACTTCAAACGGAAGGTGATGATATTCAAACTGATATTTTACCTAAGTTTATAGATCAAAGCTTGGATTATAATGCTATGATGAACAATTTTAAGGATTTCTTTATGTATTTACCGGTTATGATGACTTCATTCAAAGAATCCATGTCTGGCTTTCCTAAATTTGCCGAAGGTTTAAGAATTTTGGCATCACCTACTTTAGAAAGATCCCACGATGAATGTAATTGTGAATCTAGGACTATGCAAAATGGCAATGATATTGATAAATCTTCAAATCTTTATTGAAAGCAAGGCAGCGATTGTAAAAATATGTTTTGGAGTTTGGCTTAAATGTAAATAAAGTTTCGTGTTTGTTATTTGTTAATATATTGAAAAAATTTAAAAGTGTTTTAATGTTGTTTTCGTTGGGAGAAGTAACTGAATTCGCAGGTATATGCAGTTAAAAATGCCACAAAGGTATTTTTCTTTAAAATAACAAAAAGTTTAATTCATTTTAACTGTTTAAAAATAACTAGAAAATGCAATAAAAATAAATGATTTTTTTTTTACAAAAATTTTTAAACAAGTGATGAAAGTTACTCTATATGCAGTTAAAAAGGCGACAAATGTATTTACATTAAAAAAAAAACAGTTATTTTTATTTGTTAAAAACAACTAAGCAAATGGAATAAAATAGCTAACAATGTCGTAAAAATAACTGACAAATTCTAAAATTAAAAACAACTGACAAAAATTAATTAAAACTACTGTGTTTTTACAGTTAATTTTAATTAAAAAAAAAACAATTCCTAATTGTTTTGTTTATATAACTGTAATAACTGTAATAATAATAATAATTTTGCAATTTAAAAAGAAAAAAAAAAACATATAACGAAAACAGTTGTTTTAATGAGTTATTTTATTTTACAAGGATTGAATTTTTTATATGATTTTACTTAAACACTCAGAAAATTGTATGTAGGTGTAGTCAACTGAAAATGACTGCTAAAATAACTGAATATCCAGTTTAAATGTTGTACACTACATTTGCATTTTAAGCAAATGCAATAAGTAGTTAAAAAACAACTGAAAAATGTAGTAAAAACAACATATAATTGTAATAAATTTTACTGTAAAAATTTGGTTAATTTTTCTAAAAAAATGTTAATGAAATTGTAGTTAAAAACAACAAATGAACCTAATATAACTACAAATATAGTTAAAAGCAACTACAAATGTAGTTTAATGCGACTACAAATGTTGTTTAACACAACTACAAATGTTGTTGAAAACAACTATAAATGTAGTTAAAAACAACTAAATGTTGTAACTACAAATGTAGTTAAAAGCAACTACAAATGTAGTTTTATACGACTACAAATGTTGTTGAAAACAACTACAAATGTTGTTGAAAACAACTATAAATGTAGTTAAAAACAACTAAATGTTGTAACTACAAATTTAGTTAAAAGCAACTACAAATACAGTTTAAAACGACTACAAATGTTGCTAAAAATAATTACAAATGCTGTTAAAAATATCTAAAAATGCAGTTAAATATAACTACAAATGTAGTTAAAAACGACTACAAATGTTGCTAAAAATAATTACAAATGTTGTTAAAACAACTACAGATGCTGTACCTAAAACAACTACAAATGCAGTTAAAAGCAACTAAAAATGAAGTTAAAAGCAACTACAAATGCAGTTTAAAAAGACTACAAATGTAGTTAAAAACAACTACAAATGTAGTTAAAAATAATTACAACTGTTGTTAAAACAACTACAGATGCCGTTAAATTTTCTTAAATTTTACTGCGAACTGGAACTCCAAACATAGTTAAAAACAACTATAAATATGATTAAAAGAAACTAAAAATGCTATTAAAAATAATTATAAATATAGTTTAAAACAACTACAAATGATGTTAAAAATAAATACAAATGTTGTGAAAAAGTGTTTTAAAAACAACTACAGATGCCGTTAAATATTCTTAGATTTCACTTCGAATTTAATATTTTTAAACTTTGACAAAATAGCTAAACTATTTTGTCAAATTTTAATTCTAATATTTATTACATTTAGGAAAAACTATTTTACAAAAAATGAAACGAGAATTGTAAAGCAAAAAAATACAGAGTTTTTCACACGCCAAGAAAAAGCATGATTTGAGCAATTATATTTGAAAAGCATCATATATTTTTGGGTTTATGATTGTGCCAACCATAGTAGTAAAAATAATATAGTAATTAAAGTAAATTACTATAATATGGAGCAACTATAATGTTATGGTTGAAATTCTAAATAATCCTAGTGATTATTATATAATCCTAACTGATGATAAAATCGTCCTCAGTGATTATAACATGATCAGTAGAAATCATATTTATGGTCATTAGAATCATACTTTATCAATTTCCAATACCCAATCATGTTGAACTATATTTGTTCTCTGCGTGAGGAATGTTGTGCATTGAAACTAGCGGAATAATTAATATATGGGTCTATGATTTGGCCAACAATAGTGAAAAAATTATATTGTTATCATATTATGATAATGAAATTACTACTATTTTATCATAACATGTACTTATTTGATATTCGTAATGGTTGAATTCGTGTGATCCTAAGTGATGATAAAATTGTCCTTATGAATCATAATTATAGTCAATTTCGAATCCCCATTCATGTTCAACTATATTTTTCTCTGCCTGATGAATTTATATGGACGTATGATAGTGCCAACCATAATAGAAAAAATTATATTGTTATTATATTATGATAATGAAATTACCAATATTTTATCATATAATGGAGTATCAGTTTATGATTGAAGCAATCATATTTATGGTCATTCAGAGCATGTTGTGGCAATTTCAATAATTTTCTTCTTGTTGAATTTTGTGCATCGGATTTCCGGAATAATTAATATATAATTATTTAAATGCATATATGTTATGTTAACATTTATATTTTTGCCCATCTGATATTTAGCCAATTTTCGAATAAAATTATTTTTTTCCGACACTATATCGAATTGAATGAAAGTGATACAAAATTATATTTTTTCTTATAAAAATTAGACAATTAGTAAAGGATTTACGATAAAATGACAAATGCGCATGTTTTATTTGATTTTTAATTATTCATTGATTGTTGCCATCATTTTATACCTGCATTATTATCATATTATTGTCGTAGTCAAAATTTCAGTATAATTCAAATCAACTATATAATATAGCATGATCCATATCGAGGTTCCCTACTTTTTTAAAGAAAAAAACACAGAAAATTCAAAATAAATGGGGAATGTTTATTATCATTTGAAAGAATATTCTTTGGCATTTATTTTTTGAAGATTATGTATATCAAATGTTGGCCGTTACTACGTCGCAGATGGTCCATCCGTTGAGTCCAATTTTTGGTGACTCGTTCGAGCATTTCGACTGGTGACTGGCGAATGGCACGCGTGATGCTTTCCTCCAAGGCCTGAATCGAAGCGGGTTTGTCCGCATAAACTTTAGACTTTACATATCCCCACAGGAAAAAGTCTAACGGTGTGATATCACACGACCTTGGTGGCCAATCGACCGGCCCAAAACGTGAAATTATGTGCTCACCGAAGTCTTCTCTCAATAAATCCATTGATTGATGCAATGTGTGAGAAGTGGCGCCGTCCTGCAGGCATCAAATAGTCGGTTATCATGGCACGATAGCGCCGAATCGACTCCCCACGGTCTTCGTGTACACTCTCATCTCAGCTACGGCCGCTATATTTTCTTCACAGCGTGCTGGGCGTGGTCTATTCAGTCAAATATTATCCAATAATGAATGTTGGGTCTCAAAATGGATGATGGTGTTGCGAATAGTACACTCAGTAGGCCGATTATGTTGACCAAAAGTTGAGCGAAGTGCACGAAACACATTACTCACAGAACGTGAATTTTTGTAATAAAGTTGAACGATTTGTAAACGTTGTTCAGGCGTAAGTCCTTTATGAAATGCCAAACAATACTAAACAAAAATAACATGACAGCATGACACGACTCACACGTGATCTGTCAAAAAAAGGCTATTGAAAAAAGTATCTCGAAATGGATCACCCTATATAAAATACAAAGTGACAATCGTGAAATACTAAAAAAATATTAACTATAAAAATAATGGTAGCGACCATGTTATTGTTTAGAACTTATTAACAAATCAATAACTTGATTGCGACAAACATATCCGAATGCAGCAGGCATAATTTAGTAGCAGTGATCCTGTTGCAACAATATTTTTTCTCTGTGTGTATTTCTAATGCTGCAGTTTTTGTAGGTTATTTAAAAAATAATCGCATTTTAATATAAATAACTGTCTTTGCCGTTACTACTGCAGAACTTGTCAAAGAGATGATCTTAAAATGAATTTATTTTGTAAAATAACTGCAGTAAAATAAAATCTTTACTGCCATAGATCTCTTTTATTTTGGAATTATGATCCAAAATAGGTTGTCAACTGTAATTTAAATGATTAATAGTAAATAGAGCAAAGTTAACTTTAATTTGTAATCACTTATATATTTGACTTTTGCCCTTTCGCTGGCATATCATTCAAAACTAAAAGTTTTCCTTTTGCTTGTTATTTCTTAATCTATAAATACAAAATCACCACAAATGTTAGTCTTTTTTCAGAAAAAAAAATAAATAAAAAAAAACCAAAAACATTCGTTTAATTATTGTTTAAATATCTACAATTTTGTCCTCAAACCACAAACAATTTTTATCTTAACAAATTCATCTCTTAAATCGTGCTTTAACACAAAACTTAAGCTTTCAATTTTAACTAGAAATATACAACTACTATATGTCTCCTTTATTTGCTTTCAAAGATAAGCGTCGTATTTTATTTTGTGCTTAAATGTCTGCAGAGTGTGTTGGTCGTTTTTTTGTTGTTGAAACTCCCACTGTGTGTTCAACAACATTAAGGTTAAGTTCCATCCACTTTACATTGACAGGATTTATAGAGTTTAGTTTATTATGATGTGTCTTTCTCAGTTTAATTTTCAGTTTTAGTTTTTTGTTTTTTTTGCTAGCTCAAACTGGTGTTTGTGGAGTGTGTGTGATTTTGTTTTAGTTTTCTTTAAACATTTCGTGTCATTTATCAATTTATTTTGATCTCTGGCACCTTTTTTTTGTTGGTTGTTGTTACAAACTTAAAATAAAAACAAGTAAGAGCGGCTAAATTCGGCTATGCCGAATCTTATATACCCTTCACCATGGTTGGGAAAAAACTGAAGTTTATATGTCCATATATATATGAAATGGACAGATTTATATACGGACGCCTTTAAGAGGAAATTAACCATTTAGTTTGGAGATAAAACTTGGACTTGGGAAGATTTATGGTTCCAGAAAATAGGTATTTTAAAAAAATTTATGTTTTGGGCATAACTTTTTTGTATCTGAACCGATATTTCCGAGTTTTTCAGCAAATATGTTATACTAAAGATTTTCGATCTTTTGCTATATAAGACGTATCCATAGGTCATAATACAGCTCTAGAATAGTGTTTGTTGTTTGTGTATAAAAGGTGAAGAGGTGAAAGAAAAGAATTTCAACAAATCGGTAAAAGAAATCACTAGAACTGCATGTGTTTTATTTCTACAAAATAGTTTGATTTAGCTGGCAAATTTGCATTTGGGATTTTATTTCGCTTTTTTATTAAAAATATTTTTAATTTCTTTAGCTTAATTTTAAAAATTTGAAGGAAAATAGTTTATAATTTTTTTTATAAATTATTATAAGTTATGACCTAAAATAGTTGCACTCAAAGGTAAATTATGTATAAAATTTTCTTAATATGTGAGAAATAAAATGGTTTAAAAATCTTTTTATAAATTCTTTTAAATCGGAGCAAAAAATAGAAATAAAACCGTTTGTATTTTGTTTGTATCAGAGGGTTTTTATACAAATTTTGATGTTTTTAGTTTTATGAATTATTTAATTATTAATATAAAATTTTATTTAAATTAATTATTAAATGTAAAAAAAAAACAAAAAATAAACAAAAAAAAAAAAAATCTTAACGAACCCGCGACCCTTCCACCTGTGGTGAAAGGTATAAAAACGTTTGTATTTTGTTTGTATCAGAGGGTTTTTATAAAAATGTTGATGTTTTAGCCTATTTATGGATTATTTAATTATTAATATAAAATTTTATATAAATTAATTATTAAATGTTAAAAAAAAACCAAAAATAAGCAAAAAAAAACAGTCTTAAGAAAATAATAAAAAAAAAATGTACAAAAAAAAAGTGAATTGACCTGAACGAGATTCGAACCTCGACCCTGCGGGCTTAGAGAAAAAAGTATTTGTGACATAGCCTCTAGACAACTGAGCTATTGAAGCTCACACAAAATCATCGTCAATAGAGGTACATATATAAAAGTCTTCGTTCATTAGAGATTTGTTTAGTTTTTATTTAAATGACAAATCTTTATATGTGTGTTGTTTGTGTATAAAAGGTGGAGATGAAAGAAAAGAGTTTTAATTATTAATATAAAATTTTATATAAATTAATTATTAAATGTTAAAAAAAAAAAAACAAAAATAAGCAAAAAAAACAGTCTTAAGAAAATAATAAAAAAAAAAAATGTACAAAAAAAAAGTGAATTGACCTGAACGAGATTCGAACCTCGACCCCGCGGGCTTAGAGAAAAAAAGTATTTGTGACATAGCCTCTAGACAACTGAGCTATTGAAGCTCACAGAAAATCATCGTCAATAGAGGTACATATATAAAAGTCTTCGTTAATTAGAGATTTGTTTGGTTTTTATTTAAATGACAAATCTTTGTATGTGTGTTGTTTGTGTATAAAAGGTGGAGATGAAAGAAAAGAATTTTAACACATGGATGTGTTGTTATGCTCAAAATTCTACATACATATTAAACAAAGGGATTTTACTGGAAAAATTAGAGGTAGTCCTGGTTTTTTGCTAATATCTCAGCCATTTATTAACCGATCTGTCTGATTTTTAATAGCAAACAGAAATGGATCACATGTAACAGAAATAAAAAAGAATCAAGTCCTCATCATGTCTGGGTTCTTCGGAAAACACATTTCAACACACAGACGGACAGACGGACAGACGGACATCGTTAAATCAACTTCGCTCTTCATAAGGACCCAGAATATATATACTTTATAGGGTCTAAGATCAATATTGTAGAAATTACAAACGGAATGACAAACTTATATATACCCTTCCACCAGTGGTGAAGGGTATAAAAACTATATGATATTATATTTTTTTACCAGGAACATGTTAGAGTATCATGATTTAAAAGAAAGGAAAAACGTATTGATTTGTTAAATAGTTAAGACGACTAAAATGAGGATTGCTAGGGTTTTAAAATTTGTATGTTTTGGGTTTTGTGAAAGGATTAACTATAAAATGGTAGATGGAAAATATAAAAATTTCAATAAAAATTCTGTTTGGAAGGTAAAAATATTGTAAATATTAATCATCTATTCTACGATGGCGCATCAATAAGTCCGTGCACGCAAAGAAAAAACATGGTTAGATCAATCATATTCGAAGAGCATCATATATTTTTGGGTTTATTGGTGTGCCAACGATAGTCGTAATATTTACCATAAAATGTGGTCCCTACAGTTATATTATGATTCAAAAATGACTATATTATTGTCCTAAATAAACATGTTATGATATTGAATTTATCATAATATGATCACACGTAATCATAGTATTCTCAAAATGTTATCATATTATGGTCCTTCGTAACTATATTATTATGTTTATGATATTATGTTTTTTTTACCAGGAACATGTTAGAGTATCATGATTTAAAAGAAAGGAAAAACGTATTGATTTGTGAAATAGTTAAGGCGACTAAAATGAGGATTGCCAGGGTTTTGAAATTTGAATGTTTTGAGTTTTGAAAAAGGATTAACTATAAAATGGTAGATGAAAAATATAAAAATTTCAATAAAAATTCTGTTTGGAAGGTAAAAATATTGTAAATATTAATCATCTATTCTACGATGGCGCATCAATAAGTCCGTGCACGCAAAGAAAAAACACGGTTGGATCAATCATATTCGAAGAGCATCATATATTTTTGGGTTTATTGGTGTGCCAACGATAGTCGTAATATTTACCATAAAATGTGGTCCCTACAGTTATATTATGATTCAAAAATGACTATATTATTGTCCTAAATAAACATGTTATGATATTGAATTTATCATAATATGATCACACGTAATCATAGTATTCTCAAAATGTTATCATATTATGGTCCCTCATAACTACATTATGATTCCTGGATTATTATTCCTAATCTAAGAAATTTTCTTTAAGGAAAAAATTCTGAAAAAACTCTTTAAATTTAAGAATATTTCCTTTAGTTATATTTTTTCTAAAAAAAAAATTGATATTAAGGACTGTTTGAAGAAAAAAGGAAAAAATCATAGATTCTAAGAACTTTTCTTTCAAGGAAACTTTGATTCTGTGGACTTTTTTTTTTTTAAAATACTTGAATCTAATGATTTTTTTTTATAAAATAAAATCTTAGATTATAACGATATTTTTAAGATTTTTTTTAGAAAATTTTCTTTAAAAAAAAGTCTTTAGAATCTAAGAATATTTCTACTAGAAAAAGTCTTTAAAATCTAAGTATTTGTCATGCAAAAAAGTCTTCAGAATCTACACATTTTTTTTTCAAAGAAAGGCCTTAGAATCTAAGTTTTTTTTTGAAATATATGAACTCTTATCTAAGAAACAGTTTGGAAAATCTGAGAATTTTTTTTTTTTTAAGAAAAAATCCATAGAATCTAAAAATGTTTTTATCAGATAAATTTATAAATATCTATTATTTTGTGTAAGAAACCTTTTCGTACAAAAATCATCATTTTATTAATAATTTTAGAACTTTTTACAAGAAATGAGTTAATTAACATATTTTAAAAAAAAAATCTAAATGTTTTATTGAAAACAATTAAAAAACATAAAATCTTTCAATAGAATCTTTTTGACAATGAATTGATAAGTGTAAATAATATTATACGTATAAGGAATTTTCGAAAAAACCCCTTTAAAAAAAAACTTCTAAAGCTAAAAAATTAACTGGATCTTAATGGGTCAATCGATGAAATGTTTTAATGACATGTGAAAGGCATTTTCTACCCATCTGATGTTTGTCTAGTTTTAGTAAACAATATATCATTATTTTTTTAAGACATTTTGTAGTAAAAACAAACTGACTGAACTGATAAAATTTTGGTTTTTATGAAAACAAGACAATATTATGTGTGTAAATGTTAAAGTCATGTTTTATTTGATGTATAATTATTTATTGATTGGTTACAGCTAATTATGTTATAAAATATAATGTGACAATCATAAAATAGTAAAATATTTACTAAATAATGATGGTAGCGATCATGTTGTTGGTTAGAAAGACAATAACTTGGTTGTAACAACCATACCCTATTGCAGCAAGCAGAATATAGTAGCAGTGATCATATTGTAATCATGTTTTTTCTCTGCGTGAGACTTTTCGAACTTCCCTCGTAGTTATATGAAATGCAACACTGCTCCCATCAAGTACCACCACCTGTTAATAGACTACTGTCAAATTTTGAGCAAGTTTCGTCATTTACTTTGCGTTTAACAGCAGGATTTTTCGAGGTCCATAAAACAGGCATTTGTTTGATCAATAATTTCGTCGTTGGAGCTAAATCTCTTTCCACTGAGCAATTTCTTTAGGTTTGGAAATAGGAAATAGTCACTGGGGGCTAAGTCCGGAGAATAAGGCGAATGGGGGGCAATTCGTAGTCTACTTCATGGATTTTTGCCATGGAAACTAAGCTGTCACACAATTCCGTTGGTGTTCGATTGTGAGCAAACGCGGCAGGTATCTTGCGGAAAGCTTTCTCATACCCAACTGATCGTTCAATATTGAAACCAGTGAGCCATGTAAGATGCCGATGTCTTCCACAATCTATCGCACATTCAATCTTAAATCGGCCAATACCATATCGTGAGTTTTTGAAATTGTTTGGATTTAGAGGCCTCAACTAGGCGTCCAGAACGTTCGGTATCTTCCGTGCTTGTAAGGCCACAACGAAAGACAGTAAACCACTTTTTTTACCATTGCAATCGATGGTGCAGGGTCCCCATAGTATTTATGAAGCTTTTCCTTGGTTTAATGAGCACTCGAAATTCACTTTTTTCCATTTTTAAAAAAAATCCACGAGGTTGTATGTTTTGAACAGGTCTTAAACGCAAAGTAAATGACGGTACTTGCTCAAAATTTGACAGTAGTATATTGCGGTGTTGCATTTCATACAACTACGAGGGAAGTTCGAAAAGTCACGGACTTACTGATCCGCCCTCGTATTTAGAAAATAGTGGTTGGGAAGTTTTGTCTCACCCTCTTTATAGTCCAGACCTTGACCCATCCGACTAGCACTTGTTTCGATCGATGCAGAAAGTTCTCACTGGAATACTCTTTACTTCAAAACAGTGTATCCGAAATTGGCCGGATTTATTTTGGCCTCAAAAATTGAACAGTCCAATGTTTCTGAATGAAAGCCCAAAATTTGCCAAAAATCACACAGTTTTGAGTAATACACCCAATAATAGTATGTTTTGCTACTGGGTATTGATGAAACTTCTTGCTCATAAATACAAGATGGGACAATAAGTATCACCCTATTCGAAAGTACTGCCATATTTGCAAATGGCACCGTAACAGTTTGGCTGAAAAGTTCGTAGGCTAACACAGAAAAAAAGAAAAAATTTTGATAAAATTTGATTTTATTATTCAATATAGTTGTGCCTTCAACAGCGATACAATGTTATATCGATTTGTCTTTAGCCTTAAAATAGGCCTCAGTTTCGGCGATTACTTCTTCATAAGCGGTAAATGTCTTTCCAGCGAGCATTCTTTTGAGGTCTGAGAAGAGAAAAGAGTCGCTGGGGACCAGATCTGGAGAAAACGGTGGATGCGGAAGAAATAAGAAGCCCAATTCATGACTTATGGCACGCTGCATTGTCTTCTTCTTCAAATGGAGCCGTCTTTTCGCGATTTCGTCCTTTAAATGCTCCAATAACGCTATGTAATAATCGTTGTTGATGGTTTTCCCCTTTTCAAGATAGTCGATGAATATTATACCATGCGCATTCCAAAATACTGATGCCATAACCTTGCCAGCCGACTGTTGCGTCTTTCCATACTATGGAGTTGGTTCTTCACGTGCAGTCCGACTCCGGTGCGAAATGATGGAGCCATGTTTCATCCATTGTCACATATCGACGCTTAAATTCGGGTTTATTACGACTAATCAATAATTCGTTGTTTTTTTTTTGTTGATTGTGAGCTCGCGCGGCACCCACTTTGCATAGAGCTTTCGCATAGCCAAATATTGATTCACGATATGCCCAACACGTTCCTTTGATATCTTTAGAGTCTCAGATATCTCGATCAACTTCACTTTAGGGTCATTCAAAATTATTTTGTTGACTTCTTTAATGTTTTCGTCGGTAACCGTCTCTTTGAGGCGTCCACTTCGTGCATCGTCCTCGGTGCTCATTTCGCCTCGTTTAAGCTTAGCAAACCACTTCTCAACGGTTGCTTCCCTGGTACAGAGTTCGAATAATGTTTATCATGCCCAGTCTTGGGCATGATAAACTAACAAAAGTTGGTTCACCCAAAATACTACAGGTTGGTTGAAAAGTTCCTGCGCTCACCAAGAGATGGCACTGCTAGCTCCAAACTTTTTTTTTTTCAACTTGGTATAACTGTCCTGAGAACACATGCAAAGTTGCAAGTCATTCTGTCAATTCTTTCTTTGTTTACAAGCCATTTGAAGTTGACGTGTCATTGATTTTTTTTTAATATGGAAAAAATTTAATATCGTGCAGTCATTAGATTCTTTGTTTTGAAGGGTTTAAAAGCAAAGGAAATTTATGAACAATTGTTAGAAGTGTATAAGGAGTCCTTACCTAAAAAACGCACCGTTGAATTTCGGGCTGGTGAATTTAAAAGTGGTCGTACCAGCCTTGAAGACGATCCACGCGAAGGACGACCAAAAACTGCAACCACAGCAGAAATCATTCAGCAGGTACATAATATGGTTAGTGAAGATCCAAGTTTGACTAAGCGTGAAATTGCTAATGCCATAGGCATCTCAGACGAACGAGTACTCCATATTTTACATGAAGAATTACGTATGAAAAACTGTTTGGAAAGTTAGTGCCGCACACATTCAACAAAACTGGATCGAAAACAAATATCTCAGCGTTATTTGGAGGGTTTTAAGCCGAATAAAACCGACTTCTTACGTCATTTTATAACTATGGATGAGACTTGGATCTACCACCATGATCCTAAATTGAAACAAGAACGTTTACAGTGGACTGTTCAGCTCCAAAGCAGGCGAAGTCACAACGATCAGCAAAGAAGGTTATGGCATCAGTTTTTTGGGATGCAAAGAAATTTTGTTGATTGATTATCTTCAGAAAGGTAAAACAATCAACTCTGAATATTATTGCAGCCTTTTGGATCAGCTGGATGAAAAAATTCGTGAGAAAAGATCTGGTTTAAAGAAGAAACCTGCTCACAAAAGTGTTTTGACGATGGCTAAATTCAAAGAATTAAAGTATGAATTGCTTGAACATCCACCGTATTCACCAGATTTGGCTCCCAGAGACTACTATCTCTTCAGAAATCTTAAACAATTACTTCGTGGAAAGCATTTTTCGTCGAATGAAGAGGCCATAGCAGCCGTAGACGGTTATTTTGCAGAGCTTCCGGAAAACCATTATAAGGATGGGATAAAATTATTGGAAGATCATTGGAACAAGTGTAATGGGCTTCTAGGAGATTGTATTGAATAAAAAAAATATATTTCGTAACAAAAACAGTAATCTTTCATTTCGAGCGCAGGAACTTTTCAACCAACCTGTATATCTCACAAGCTTATAGTCCGACAGTTGTCAAATTTATACACGTGTCTTTCGAAGGTTAGTGCTAACTAAAAATCATTGGATTTCATATTAGTAGCGCCATCTATGTGTCACCCTACGAACTTTTCAGCCAAACTGTTATGTAAGTTTGGTTTTGAAATTCGTGAATTAGACACGTGCGGAATTTAAAGTGAATAACAATGAATCGCTATACGCCTCAAGAACGCACGAACGGTGAGGTGGATGATTTTCCATCAAAAATTGATCATGAGCGAAGAGGCTCATTTTTAGCAAAATTCTTGAATTTGGAGGTCATGTGGTTCCAGTAGGACAGAGCCACTTGTCATACTGCACACGACACAATGCGTATTTTGTAGGATGACCTCAGCTCGCGGAATCTCGCGTTTCATTGCCTTCCGTTTAAGTGCGAATAAACATAAATAAAAGCTAAAGCGAAAAGAAAAGAAACAAATAGTGATGTTTGCCCCACACTGTAGGAAGAAGTATTTCATAAATCTCACTTATTTTTTTTTAATTCTTCATGTTTAAACTAAACATATCATCAATTTTCATTTTTATGAAATAGCTTCATCATACAATATTTATAAAGTGTAAACTTTTTCATAAAGCTTTTTCCCCTAGTGTACGATATAAAAAATTATTTGTTTATAGGGCTGCTAAAAGCAGTATTTATAGATCATTTCTGCTACCAAACATAATTTTTAGAATTAAACATATTGTGAAAACGATCTAAAAAAAAATATATTCTTTTGCCACGCCCCCTGACCCGCGCTTTTTTGTTTTCTGTGCCTCTATTTATAGTCCGATCGTAACGTGTGATATACCATTGTTTTTAGATTTACAACAGCTACATTTGCTACTTTGATCACTTTTGACTCTGACGTCAAATTGACTTTTTTAAACTTCTGTAACTTTTTTGATTTTGAATAAAAATATATACTGTAAAAGACAAATTTTAATGGAATTTAAAAATTTTTTTATCGTTTAGAAAAAAAAAAAAATGGAAATCAGGGGGGGGGGGTAGAAACCGAGATTCCAGAAGTCACTTCTAGAACTTGAGGTCGGAGTCAAAAGTGATCAAAGTAGAAAATGTAGCTGTTGTCATTATCACATGTTACGATCGGACTATAAATAGAGGCACAGCAAACAAAAAACCAAAAGCTCGGGGTCAAGAAACGTGGCAAAAAAAAATTTTTTTGAGATCGTCTTCACATTATATTTAATTGTAGGGGGTGACCGGTGGTGCAAATTTTTTTTATCAAACAACCCTAATAATTCTACTTTTACATATTAATTAATTTCCAAAAATTTAAATGTTTATTATTTTTTATACTTTATTGAAACTTGTATTTGTTTAATTACATTTTTCCGTTTTTTTTGTTTGTATCAGTTATTAAATAATTTTATTTATTATAAATAATTATTTGATTTTTTTTTTCAATAGATGGCTTTTTCTATAAACCATTTATTATTTAAATATTTATTATTGTTTTATTTTATTGCTGTTTTTTTAAAATGATTTTTTTTTGTCACAATAAAAATGGTGTAAAATGGTTTGCTTTTTTTTTGTATTTTATTTATCATGTTATGTGCACTTGTTGCTTTTTTCATTACTTTTTGTTTAATTTTCATAAAATTTCAATACTTTTTTGTGGTTTTATTTAATTAAAGATTTTTTTTTTGCAATTGAAATTAATATTTTTTGTTGTAGATGTTTTTTTTGGTTTATTTTGGTATCTCTGAAAATTTTTTTTGTTTTTTTTTATATATTAATTAAAAATAATAATAAAAATATAATTAATTCACAAAAATACAATTCACAACTACTATACGTTCACTTTTTTATCATTAAATAATATATTAACTCTTCTTTTTTTTTTTGTTTTGCTGTATTATTACTTCTATTTTTTTTTACATTTGTTATTTTTTAAAAATACTAATCCAAAAATTTGTGTTTTTGTGGTATTTTGCTAAATTTTTATTTGTTTGCCAAAATATATTTTAAAAAAATTATTTAAAAATATCGTATACATTGTTTAATAGGGCGCATAAAAAAGTAAATTATTTGAATTTATTTTTCTCATTTACTTAAAATTGTTTACAAAATATTTGGTATGAAATTTTAAATTTATTTTTTTGAAAAATTAAAAAAAATTTATCAAAAACTTGTATTATATTTTAAAAATTGTGCATTTAAAAAGGTTACACTTAGTGTCTTTTTTTTTCTTATAAGAAAATCAGTGTACAGAGAGAATGCTACATAGAATAATAGCCAATGAAAGTTTCATTAAATTAATGAATATATTCTTTACAAAATGAATGTAAAGTTTCTTAGCTTAACATTTATTTTAGGCTTCATCACAATTTTTACAAAACTTAGTTTTTAAAGAATTTTTTTATAGGAAATTTTTAATAAATTTAATGAAACATTTAATAAATTTAATGAAACATTTCATAAATTTAATGAAACATTTCATAAATTTAATGAAACATTTCATAATTTTATGAAACATTTCATAAATTTAATGAAACATTTCATAAATTTAATGAAACATTTCATAAATTTAATGAAACATTTCATAAATTTAATGAAATTTTTTATAAATTTTATGAAAAGTTTTATAAATTTTATGAAACATTTCATAAATTTAATGAAAAGTTTTATAAATTTTATGAAACATTTCATAAATTTAATGAAAAATTTCATAAATCTAATTTAAGAATTCATATATTTAATGAAATGTGTAAATTTAATGAAAGTTTTCGTAAATGTAATGATAAGCTTTATTACATGAACGGAAAATTTCTCAGGTTTCAGAAAATTTTTAAAAATACGAATGTAAAATTTCATAAATCTAATTTAAGAATTCATATATTTAATGAAATGTGTAAATTTAATGAAAGTTTTCGTAAATGTAATGATAAGCTTTATTTAATGAACGGAAAATTTCTCAGGCTTTAGAAAATTTTTTGAATTATATTTATTTTTTATAGGAAATTTTTTGAAATATATTTATTTTAATAAAAGTTTATGAAAAGTTTCATAAGTTTAATGAAACGTTTTGTTAATTGCTTTTAAAATTGATTAAAAAGTTATGGAACTTTTTATTAAATTTATTTATTAAACTTTTTATTAAATTTGAGTACACAACTTTTTAATAAATTTATAAAATTTTTTGTAATATTTATGAAACTTTTCATTAAGTTTATGAACATTTATTATAACATTTTTAAAAATACAAAGCTGCTATATAAAAGTACAAATTTTCATTAAATTTATGAAAGTTCAAAAAAAATATGAAACTTTTCATTAGTTTTTTTAAAATTTTCATTAAGATTTATTATAAAATCGAATTTATAATAAAATTTCTATACAAAAGGTTTTTTTGAAATAAAGTTTTGCAAAAAATTCGTAAATTTAGTGAAAATTTCGTAAATTTAATGAAAATTTTCGACTATTTAATGAAAAGTTTTGTAATTTTATTTAAAACTTTAAGTAACTAAATTTCAATAATACTACATCGATTTTATTTAACAATTTTTTAATTTCATTGTAATAATATCAACTGTAAGTACAGTTAAAAAGAACCATTACTGATTACTGCACAAATAACGGTTTTGTAGTTATTTATTAGCTGAATATAACCCTTTGAGCTCAATTGTAATTGAAGTAAAAATGGAAAATTACTATATTTATTTTTAATTTCATACCAAATATTTGTTTACAATTTTAAGTTTTTTTTTAATTTTTTTTTATTTTTTTAAATTTTGGGTTTATACTATTTTTGTTTTTTCAATACCAATTTTTGATACCATTCATTTTTCTAACACATTTTTTTAAGACCAACAATCTACAATTTATTTTTTTGTTAAATTTACCTTAAAACTTAATATTTAATATAAACATTTATAAATTTTATATTATTTAAGAGATTTTTTTTTAGAAAAAAATTTTTGTCTTGAAATTACGTATATTCGTTACAAAGTTTTTAAGCTTTTTTTTGGAATTTTAAGCTTTATTTAATATCTGTTATAATATAATTACATTAAGCCTAAGGTACACTGAGAAAAAAATATAACTAATAATTTACAAAAAAAAAACATAATACAAAATATATTTAACAGCTACTTAATGATTTTTTATTTAATGATTTGATATAAAAAAATGATAGCTAGGTTTATAATAAATTTTTTAGACTTTAAATTATGTTTTATTCAAATAAATTTATAATAAAGTTCAAAGAACTAAGTATCATATCAAAACTCAGAATGTCTTGTAGCGTGTTTACACAGCTCAAATTTTAATTTTGTATTTTTTAATAATTTAAAAAAAAAAAATAATCAAAATAAGTTTTATAGGAAAAAAGTTAAATTTAATACTTATGTTTGGTATTCTCTATTAGTTAAATATTTGTCAGTTATTAAAAAAAAAAAAATTTCATTTAGTTATTTTCACTATATTTGTTAGTTGTTTTAACAATTAAAAATAACAAATTTGTTTAGTTATTTTTAATTGTATATACCTTTGTTTTAACTAACATTTTCAGTAGTCAGTTTTCATTTCTGTTGAAATTTACCCAACTTGTAATAGAAGACTACTGCTACTATAAATTGGGTAAATTTACTTTGTATGTGCGAACGAGAGAAACACTTACATAATAATTTACATTGGTACACATATAATGTGTAAATTTACATTGAAAATGTGTAAATTTCAGTTTTACAAATTTTAGAATTAATTTGTAAACTTACTTAATTTTTGAATAAAAATACGCATAAAATGCTTAAAAATACCCACAAATTGCAATGTTTAAACTTAAACAGCACAAAAAGTATTTTATAAAACAATAAATTTAAGTTTTATGTGAGTTTTTATTTATAATGAATTTAACAATTTGAGCCCTTTAAAGTTCGAGTAAAGTTTTTTTTTATACCAAGAACTAGCTGCATTTTTCGCGCTGGCGCAGTGTAAACGCGACGTAACTGTGGAATTTAAAAAAATGGTAAATTTACCGCGAGCTGAAAAAAAAATTGAATTTTGTAGTGCCAAAGATTATGTATTTTGATTCTGAAAAATGTAATTTTATGTGAATTAGTGGACACAGTAAAATTTTTGTAACTCCCATTTTAAATACTCTTCGAAAAAGTTCCTAATTTTTATTCGGCCCAAACTCTTATAGGGGTAAAAACTCTTCGAGAAAGTTCCTAATATTTATTCGACTCAATCTCACTTATAGGGGTAAAAACTAGAGTTAAAAATGAATTCAATCGGCTGACAAATTTGCGATAAATTGTTCATTTAATTTTGTTTCATGTGATTGAGAAATTTGGGAATAACATTCGATTTTGTTCATTCGATTAAAAAAAGACTGGAAATATTAACACTTATGTTACAGTAAATTCAAGAATTTCTTACAAATTCAAGAGAAAACTATAAAAAGCAATTATTGAACTCACAGTTAAATCGAAAAAATCGTCAAAATTTGAAAAAAAAAATATACAAAAAATTAAATATCGCCAAATATAGCCCTCTCTCTCCCTCTCTGCAATAAAGAGTTCTCAAGATAAGCAAGATCTAAAAAATTGCCAACTGAAAACTTGAGACCTCTGGTACAAAAAGTTTTTCCTTCGCGCGTTTGGTTTTTGAGATATTTACGATTTAAATTGTATCTAAGCGATTCAATACTATTATTTTTTTAATTTTGAACAATTTTTTCAATTATTAGCGATGTTTTTAATTTTAGTTATTTTTTTAGCGTTTTTTTTTTTGGTTTTGGAGACTGAAATTTTGGCGATTTTTTTCAATTTGAGCGTTTTTCGAATTGTTGCAATTTTAGCTTTTTTTAATTTAAGTGATTTTTTCCAATTTAACGAATTTTACAATTTTTGGCGATTTTCCCAATTTGAACGATTGTTCTAATTTTGGCGATTTTTTTTCTAATTTTAGGGATTGTTCTGTAATTTGAGTGACTCTTTGCAATTTTGAACAATTTTTAGCAACTTTTTATTTTTTCTTTTTTAAAATTTTTTTAGTTTTAGCGCTTTTTTTATTTTGGTGATGTTTTTTTAATTTAGTTTTTCTTGTATTTTTAAAATGATCTTCAATGAAAGTCAAATGACATTCCTTCAAAATTACCCAATCGAATGAAACAAAATTAATTGAACAGTTAATCACAAAATTTGCAAATCGATTAAGCGATTCGATTCTCAATGATTAAATTCCCAACGATTTAATTTAAAGATTTAGCTATGTCTATCTGTCCGTTGTAATGGGGATAACGGCGCTAAGATGCGATAAAAACAAGCAATCCCGCTTGCATCTTTGATGTTGAAAATTTATCAAAATCAGTGCAGCGGTAAAAAGTTATGAATGAGGTACATTTAAAACAAATTTTCAACCTTTTTTTTTTTTGACTAAAATTAGAATAATAATAAAATTAAATAATACGACCTATTGTCGTAAAAATTCGTAATATTACCTACCTCAACCCATTGAGTGTATAAGTAGGGTTCTATAAATGGGCTTTCGACTACTTAATTGACTTCTTGAAAGCCGTTTTTCTTAGGGATCGAAAAGTCGACTTTTGCCTTCGATTCGAAGCAAATTTTAATTTTAATTCCCAATAAAATCGAAACGTCAACTTTAAATGATGAGTATTTCATCTTAATATCATATTTCCTAGATTTCTGGTGTCTGAAAGTCACAGCCCTGGTCAATAGCACCACAAAATCAACGGTTAGATCAACAACAATTAAGCAAATTTTATTTAGAATGCCCTATAATCAAAGCAAAAAAAGTCATAAAGCCAACTTTAAAAATTTGACAAAAAGTAAATTTGCATTTTTTTTATCGATAATTATCGAAATTGTTAATGCCAAATATGGTATAAAATAGGAAAAAGTGTAAAATTTAAAGTTTTAAATTTAATCATTGAAAATTTTGATATTTTAATAAATTCGAAGAAGTTTTTGTGTTTTTCTATGAAACTAAACGAAAAATTTTTAAATTTGCATTTTTTATCGATGCAAATTTGCATTTTTTTATCGATAATTATCGAAATTGTTGATGCCAGGTATGGTATAAAATATGAGATGGTGTAAAATTTAAAGTTTTGAATTAAAACATTAAAAATTTTGATATTTTAATAAATTCGAAGAAGTTTTTGTGTTTTTCTATGAAACTAAACGAAAAATGTTTAAATTTGCATTTTTTTTATCGATAATTATCGAAATATGGTATAAAATATGAGATAGTGTAAAATTTAATGTTTTGAGTTAAATCATTTTTGGCGCCCAACCTGGGGATAAAAATTTTGTATTTAAGTCTTAAAGATGTGCGCAGTTATGGTTAGAGAAGATTTTCACCGAAAGAGATAGAACTTAGATGATAAATTTTATTAAATGCTGACAAATATTTGAAAATATAATTTTATATGAAATTAGAAGTGTTTAATAAAATAAACCAAAGTATAATTTAACTCATAAAAATAAAAATTAAAAAAAAAAACTCATCAAAAATTACTAAAAAAAAATCTATAAACAAATAAAAAAATAAAAACTCAAAATATTTAATTTTTTTTTAATAAAAAAATCAAGATTTATTGCAATTTTTTTCGGTTTTAGGATTATAAATTCATTTTTTTGTTTTTTTTTTTTTCATTAAAAATTTAGGTATATAATTTATAGTTATAAATAAATGTCAAGTAATTACTAAATTTATAAAATTTATGTACAATGTTTTTTTTTTTTATAAATTTCATGATAGTTTTTTTAGTTTTATAATTAAAATTGGCTTTGTTTTAAAATTCTATAAAAAGAATATTTATAAATAAGTTGAGCTTAAATGCTGGTTTTGTTATACATTAAATATACCAATTTTTTCATAATTTATTGTTAAATTTTTTTTTTGTTAAAAAAAATGCATTTTAAGACTTTTTGGATTTTTAATACAGTTTTATATAAAGATTTTTATTTTTTTTTTATAAATTAATATTTACAAAGGAGTGGGAGGTTAGCTTAAAAACTACATTTATTATATTATATTAAATTTATATTTTGTTTTTAATTTAATTTTTTTATTTTAACTTATAATATGTATTTAAAAAATATGAAATATTTTACAAATGGTTTATAATTCTGATATTTTATTCGATTTGTTAGATTTTTATATTTTATCTTTTGTTATATTTTACATTATGGCTTGGCTTTTGGCAGTGGCAGTTATGGTTTTCCTTTACATATCTATTCACTGTTTCCATGTTTCCGTATTTTTTTTTTGTAGATTTTTTTTTCAAAATTTCCTTTAAATTTCTTAGATTTTTTGTTTTTTTATTACATTTCATTTATTTATAAAGTCAGTCTATTTAAGAAAAATTATTAAAAAAATAATATAAAAACAACAGAAAAAAGTAGTTTAGATTTTGTTTATTTTTAATAAACATTTTTTTATAATTAAAGATATTGTGCTTTTCGATTTTTTTTTAAAAGTTCTTTCAGTAGTTTTTCTTAAATTTTATTATGGAAAAAATGTGGACTAGATTTTTATTAGTTAAATAGCTTTGTTTTTGTTATAGTTTTTAAAAAAATAATAATTAAAAACTACTTTACTAGATTTTAAATATGGCGACTGATTTCTTAATTTTCTAACAGTGTAGTTTTCTGTTTTTAAAAAAAGTCAAGAAATCAACAAGAAATTTATAATTTTTTTTTTTTTACAAAAAATAACCTCAAATAATTTTTGTCAAAGTAAATAACGTTTTGGTCTAAATTTTCGACTATCCCTCGATAGATATTTATGAAAAAAAATACACTCAAAGAAAAATGGTGCTAACTTCTTTAAATAATAATTAAAGAAAATTTTAAAGTATAAAAAATTTTAATTAATTTTTAAAAGTGGATTACTGATTTAGGCCACAATTCTTGAAGAAAATTTTCTTTTTTGGATAATTTAAAACAAAACATAAACATTTTAATGACTTTTTTAAAAGTTAGCACAGGTTAAGAAGGTGTTAAAAACCGCAAGGTTTTTAAATTCAAAAGTTGTACTTTTTAAAATATTTTTTTTTTTTAAATTGAAAATTTATTTTGAACTTACTCCTTTAACCTTTAAAGGACATTTTAAATAGCAAGTTACTAGATTTAGTACATTTTTAAAAGATTATTAATTTAGTACATTTCCCAAGACAGGTTAATATTTTTAGTACCCATAATTGCTAATACAAAAATCCCAAAGATAAACACTTTTAAGAATATTTTCCAAAAGGGGATACTATTTTTACTAATTTGTCCAAAAATATTCATGTTTTAGTACTAAACTCTTAAAAAAGTACATTTGCTAACAATATTTATTTAATTTAAAATGTTTTCAACACAAAGGTGTTATTTTTAGTTTATTATCAAATCAAATTACTAATTAAGTACTATTTTTAGCACTTTTTTAAAAAATATTAAAATTTTGGTACTAAATATATTTAATTTATTTTTAAACAAAAGGAAAACATTTTAAATTCTATTTTTTTAATATTCATTTTTTAGTACAAAACAACTGACTATTTCTGAAATACAATTGACTATTTCTGAATTACAATTGACTATTTCTGAAATTGAATTGACTATTTCTGAAATACAATTGACTATTTCTGAAATACAATTGACTATTTCTGAAATACAATTGACTATTTCTGAAATACAATTGACAATTTCTGAATTACAATTGACTATTTCTAAAATACAATTGACTATTTCTGAAATACATTTGACAATTTCTGAAATACAATTGACTATTTCTGAAATATAATTGACTATTTCTGAAATACAATTGACTATTTCTGAAATACAATTGACTACTTCTGAAATACAATTGACAATTTCTGAATTACAATTGACTATTTCTGAAATACAATTGACTATTTCTGAAATACAATTGACTATTTCTGAAATACAATTGACTATTTCAGAAATACATTTGACAATTTCTGAAATACAATTGACTATTCTGAAATATAATTGACTATTTCTGAAATACAATTGACTATTTCTGATATACAATTGACTATTCTGAAATACAATTGATTATTTCTGAAATACAATTGACTATTTCTGAAATACAATATACTATTTCTAAAATACAATTGATTATTTCTGAAAAGTAATTGCCTATTTCTGAATTGCAATTGACTATTTCTGAAATACAATTGACTATTCTGAAATACAATTTACTATTTCTGAAATACAATTGATTATTTCTGAAAAGTAATTGCCTATTTCTGAATTGCAATTGACTATTTCTGAAATACAAATCAATATTTCTGAAATACAATTGACTATTTCTGAATTACAATTGACTATTTTTGAAATACAATTGACCATTTCTGAAATACAATTGACTATTTTTGTAATACCATTGACTGAAATAAAATTGACTATTTCTGAAATACGATTGGAAAAAGTGTAGATTTCTATTGTTCCCAATAAAAGGAAATATTTTTTAGTACCTTTTTTTTAAAAAAATATTAATTTTTAAGTACAATCTTAAAGAAAGGATACTGTTATTCGTACATTTTCTAATAACAATTCTCAACTCTCAAAAGATATTATTTTCAATGAAAAATTCTAAAATTTATTTAGTACAAGCGAATAGCTCTTAGTTTTAATACAATGTGTACATTTTGTATTAAGAAATCATAGTTTTAGTACAATGTTCAAGACAAAATATGTTCTTAAAAGATGGAATTTTAAAGAGAATTCAAATTTTTGTGCTTTATTTTTCACACTTTTCTATTTTTAGAACACATTAAACTTTAGTAGAATTTAGTTTATGTTCAAAAGTATATTTTCTAAAATTCGCCCTGTTTTGAGCATATATTATAAAAAAAAGATTACTAAAAAATTCGATTACTTTTCAATACTCAATATTTTTAATTTGGATACTTTTCAATACTTTTAACGGATTTTTTAAATTCGAATAACGTAAGATTTTAAATCACTTTGTAAATTTTTAATAAAAGTTTTTGGAAAATATTCATGTTTATTTAACATTTAAATTCTAATTATTTTTGAAGCTCAGTTTCTTTCTAACTTTTCTAAATTTATGATTTTTTCTCGTAACACGAGTTGAGTAGTTACTTTTCGGCATCGAGTACTCGATATCCACTACTCATTTTTTACCAGAACTAACGTTTAATCCTTTTGTCAAAAAATGTTTAGTATTTTAGTACTATTTCAATGAAAATGGTTATATTTTTAGTACATTTTCTAATAACAACAGGAACTTTTTTTATAAAGGGGTTCTTTGCTCTGCATCTGTTACGAATCTGTGATTAATTTAAATTTTAAAAGAAAACAACAACAAATGTGTTGGTTAAAGTCCCAGTTAGTAGCTAACTTGACATTGAGAAGATAAGGTTAAATTAAAAAAGAAATAAATTTAAAAATTTTAATTAATTTTCATCTATTTTAAAACATTACAAATTAATTTTAAATAATTCTAAGCCCAATTTTTACAATACCTTTTATCCTTTAGCTGGGAGTTTAATAAACTTGTTTCCAAAATTTTCAAATTTAAATTGCATTCTTCGATTAATTTTAATTTCTTGAAGGAATTTACAAGTACTTTAAATTTTATCTAATTGTTTCTTTGAGTGTATTTTCTTTATGAAATATCTGCTTTTTCTTTCCTTCTCTCTTTGCCTCCTCCTTACAATTGACTAAAACTACTTGTGGATACCCAATGATTTGTATCAGGTCGTACCATTAACTATATAGGACCATAATCACTTAATGCTTGACCCGGATGCTGGGCACCAGGCCCACCCGGCAGTGAAACTACTACTGAAACAGCTCTAGAGTCTACCATTGAACCGGGAGCGGTATTGCCATTGCCGCCACCGCCATTACCATAAAGATTACCAGGAGTATTCATGCCAGCATTACCACCGCCGCCACCACCACCACCACCATGCATTAAACTGCCAGGAGGAGCTCCGCCACTGTGCATACCACTGCCGCCAATTGTACTATTGCCTGCCGTGCTCATAAGAGTGCCATGCCCAAGCACGCTACCACCGCCAATTGTGCTGCCGCCGCCGCCACCACCGCCCATCGTTGAAGCTCCACCTGGCTCTCCATGTCATACATGACTGGCAGCAGGCTGTTTCAAAACATGATGGTGCAAATGGTGGTGGCTGGTGGAAGCCACTGAAGCTCCTCCAGCTTGTGTGTAGGGGGTAGCCAGTAAAGATCCGGCAGCGGATCCTACAGGCATACCCATGCCAGAGCCAGCATATGGATGTGGTATAGGTGGCCTCTGCTTAATGAGAGCCTGATTGGCGCCCGTGCGATCGGGCTGACCAAACAGACGTCTCCAAAAGCGACGCCAACTTTCTAAAGTTTTACCCGACCATATCCATACACCGGATGTTATACCCACTGCCAAAGCCATAAAGTATTTTAACATTAACACGGAGTACAAGGGTTTCTTGCCGGGACCTTTAATTTGCGCGCAGGGACAAGCCAAGGCCTTAATCCAATCTTCAAAATAGGCAGCCTCATATAAATAACAGCCTATAACTATTGTAGCAGGGACGGTATACAGAACAGAGAATATGCCTATGCGTATCATTAACTTTTCCAATTTATCAGCTTTAACACCAGCTCCAACGCCTCCTTGTTGTTTGATTACTGATCTGATGCGAAATAATGAAACAAAACCAGCCATTAGGAAGGTGGTGCCAATGACGAGGTATATAAATAAAGGAACCAACACAAAAGTCTTCAAATGATCTGGATTAAGATTACCAACATAGCAAATGCCCAAAATGGGATCACCATCTACGGCGGAAAGCAATAATACCGCCACCGACTGAACGGTGGGTATAAGCCAGGCAGCCAAATGAAAGTACTGAGAATGTTTTGTTATGGCTTCATTGCCCCATTTTAAACCAGCTGCCAAAAACCAGGTAAAACTCAATATTACCCACCATATTGAAGAAGCCATGCCAAAGAAATACGTCATCAGGAATACCAAGGTGCAGGAGTGAGGACCTGTTGAGCTTTCCTTTAACAATCTACCATCGCAGGCTATTTCTTCATTTTGCAAAAAGTTTTTGGACAGATAACCTACGGCCACCATAAAATAACAGGCTGACAGGAATACTATGGGACGTTCGGGGTATTTAAACCTTTCGGTGTCTATGATGAATGTGGTGAGTGTCATTAGAGTGCTGCAAAAGCATAGACCCGACCACAGTGTTATCCATATGCCGGCGAACTCCTTTTCGTCGTTTGTGAAGAACGGGCCCTTGCAGGGTATTGCGCAATTTTGTACGCCGGCGATTCTTGACACAGTCGAATTCACGTACCACGGATAATGCAGTGGTGGCGGCATCATTTGAGCTTCTTTCCCCAGGAGTATGAGAGGTGGGCGACACGAGCATGTGCATTCCTTTGTGTTTGTTTTTTCTCCTAGGGAGCTTTGGCAGTTTTTTGAATTTTTGCCTTTGCATTTTTGAGAACCAGACGAAGAACCCGAACCGGATTGTTTACGTTTGCCACCACCCGAAGAAGAACCACCAGCAGAAGAATCACCACGGCCGCTGCCAGAACCGCCAGAAGAAGAACCACCCGAAGAGGAAGAATCAGTGTAAGAAGGTTGTTCCATACATAAATTTTCAGGATCACCATGAAACGGTAAATGTTCACAGGCCATTCTTTCGGGCCACTCAAAGCTATATTGCTGCATAATAGGGGCACAACCCGCCCGCGCTCTCTCACATACTGATCTACAAACCGGCAAGGGTTTATGATAATCTTCCAAACAGATGGGTGTATACATAGAGCATAGGAAAAATTTCAAGTCTGGCGAACATTTAATTTCCACCAAAGGCCAAAATTGATGGACCTCTAAACCAGCTTCATCCTGTGTTTCATGATTCATTTCATTTGGAAATGAAGTCATGTTATAGCCTATACCACGGCACATGGGTATCGTAATCTCTTCACAACGCGAATTGGGATCTTTGGGTATAGCAGGTAATCCATAACCCGGTGCTGGGCTAACTTCCATAGAATGCATACCCAAACCCATATTACCACCCATGCCAACTCCTCCCACTCCGCCACCATTATCTGACATATGTTGTAAACCATCGGCCCGACTCTGGACAGAACATATCAGCACAATTGAGATAACCACAAACAGCCATCTTTCGCGAGATTTTGTAGAAAATATAACTTTCAGATGAAACATCTTTGTGTGTGTCGTGTGTAAAGAAGAAAGATAGATATCTTCTTTATTGTTGTAGTAATTATTAAAGAATTAAGAGTTTTTGTTTTAGGGCTTTCAAACCCTTTTAATGATGTTTTAGTTGTAATCAATGATAGATTGATCAAATTTTTCTGCAAGTGTTGTTTTATAGAAAATTAATCCATAGAGTTTTTTTTTTATTTTTTTTTAGAGATGCAGTGGAAACAAACCAAAAAAACTCTTAGCGTCAAATGTAGAGATTTCGAAATTTAAAAAATATCTAGAAAGAGAAATAAAAAGAAAAAAAAAATATTTATTAATTTAAGGGAAAGTAATTAAATATTTTATTGTAATATTTATATATAAATAATTGCAAAAATAATAATAATGTGAATTCAAAGAGTTTATTCTCTTTTCTCCAAAATTAAAGAATGTCTTTTTGAAAAATGTCCTGTAAACTTCCTTTGATATTTAAGTCGACACAAAGAAGTTTTTATTGTAATGATGTTAGTGATCAGACGGCCAAGTTGCATTGAGCTAACATTACATTTTTTTTGAAAATTTTTTAAGTGTGAAGTTTCCTTACAAATTTATTTAATACATTACTTTATAACTTATCCTTTTTTAAAAAAAAAAAATTTCCTTGAAATTGATGTACTTTAAAAATTCAATATAAAATTACTTTCTCTTTATTATATTTTCTAATGTAGTATTTATATTTAAACAGTTGCTTTCTGTGACTCGTATCCCTGTATTATACTCTGGATATTCTTTAACTTGTTTGTCTTCCTAACCATTTGACACTTAACACCCAACTGTGTGTTCTAGAGTTTGAGTTTTGAACATTACCCTCTAACGCCGCTTATTCATCTTGACAGTAACAGAATTCACCCTTTTATTAAAATACTACAATTTCCAATGTCACTGTGTGATTTTGTTTTTGCTCCCGATGTTCTTTACACACGTACGCATAAATATTTATTTTTTTTTTGTTCGTTGCATACATCTTTCACATATCGTATGTCTGTAACAAAAACACTACATCCAAATGAGAGTATGAGTATGTACTGAGGAGCTCAATAAAACAACATCAATCAAAATCAGTGATTTTTATTAAATTTGACAGACATAAACGGCTGCTGGCTGGGCTTAAAATGAAAGATAATAAACCTTAAGTTGTTTTCTAAATGAAAAAAAAAAAAAATAAATAATTATACGGAGAAAGGGAAAACGAAAGAGCAAGTACGTCGGGGATGGAGTCTATATGGTTGTATTGAAATGTAGCAAAGTAATCATTGTGTTGTTGTTATTTAAAAAGTGTTGAAACAACACTAAAAATTAATTAAATTCAATTGAATGCTCATTTTGTTGTACTAAATCAAATTTATAAATATTCTTATTGTCATACAGAAATAAATGCCATTAAAATTAAACAATTACTTTATATATATATATTTTTTTTAAGTGTATGCTACTTGAAAATTAAAAATGACACCTTAAGTTGACAATTTAGCTTTTGTAAATTAAGAATTTGTCTTTAATTTTACTTAAATCCAATTGAATTTAAACATTTAATAATTAATTTATTGAAGAAGGAAATTTACAATTACTGAATTATTTTTTTAAGTGTGTGTCATTTAGAAAATAAAACTGACACACAAGTGTTGACAGTTTAGCTGTTAGTTTTTAATTAAGAGCTTCGAATTAGATTTCCTGTTTAAACATTCTCTAGAATTCATTCGATAGAATTTCCCTTTTAGGGAATTCAATTAAATTATCTCATTCAATTTGACCAATCATTGAATTCAATCCATTTCTTAGTCATTCGATTTACAATTTGGAAATTCAATCTAATATTCTTTGGAAATTCAATTGATTTTCAAATTTGGCATTTATTGTTCATTTGATTTTGTTTGGGAATGACATTCGATTAAAAAAAATGTAAATATTACAGTAAACTTAACGATTTCTTACAAATACAAGAAAACAACAAACAACAATTATTGAATTTACATTAAAAAAATCATTAATTTGTAAATAAATACGTCAAAAGTGAAAAAAATCGCCAAAAATTAAAAAAAAAAAACTGAAAAAATTATAAAAAAATTAATATTGCCAAATATAGCTCCTCTCTATATCTCTCTGCAATGAAGAGCTCTCGAGATAAACGCGATCTAATATATTACCAAATAACTCAAAACTTGAAACCTCTGTCGCAAAAAATTTTCTTTAACAATTTGAGCTATTTTTTCCAATTTTGATATTTTTTAAATTTGGACATTTTTCCAATTTTGATTTTTTTTTAATATTGGGCGATTTATTTTCAATTTGAGCTATTTTTTCCAATTTTGGAATTTTTTTATATTTGGAGATTTTTTAATTTTTGGCAATTTTACCAATTTTGATTATTTTTTAATTTTGGCGATTTTTTCAATTTGAGCGATTTTTCGAATTTTAGGATTTTTATTAAATTTGGGGATTTTTTAATTTTAGCGATTTTTTCCAATTTTTGTAATATTTTTTTAATATGGAGATTTTTTAATTTTGACGATTATTTTCCAATTTTGGCGATTTTTTTTTTTAATTTAAGAAATTTTTTAAATTTTAGTGCTTTTTTAATTTTTGATTTTTTTTTGTAAAAAAACTTTAATTAAAACTAATAATGTATTTATTTTCCAAATTATAAAATCGATTATTTTCCAATTTTGGCAATTTTTTTTTTAATTTAAGCAATTTTTAAATTTTAGTGCTTTTTTAATTTTTGATTTTTTATTTTTTTAATTTTTGTAAAAAACCTTAATTAAAACTAGTAATGAATGAAGAATGAAGAAATTCGTATGGCATTTCTATGTCTATTACAAAATAAAATTGAATGAACAATAAGTTCCAAATTTACAAATCGCTTGAATCGATTGAATTCCCAGCGTTGGGAATTTACAACGATTAAATTCTCCATAATTGAATTCAGTGATTGACAAATCAAATGATGAAAAGCTCATGAAGTCTTGTAGAATTAAATCGATTGAGACCAACTAAGTATTCATTCCCATTCAAAAATTGTAGTTTGAGAATTGAATCATTCCATCGTCAATCAGAATTGAAAAATCGAAAGAAGGATTGAATTCTTTAGAACCTTAAAATTGTGACATCTCTCAGTTGATAATATTCTTTTGCAGTTGACTGCTTGACATATAATAATCGTAATATTTAAACGAATGAGCTTCTCTATCCCATATCTAATAAATTTAGTGTTGCCAATGTAGCATTTACTTGTATATGATACATTTGTCTTTAGTTGCCAATTATAGTTTAATATAGTGTGACTTTCTCTTCATTTGCAATATCTATAAAAACTAATTATTATTTGCAGTTTTTAATTTGACATAACTGTCAATTAGTTTTGTGTGTTGCCACCTGATAAAATTTCAGATTTTTTATTTATTTTTTTTTGTAACTGTTGTACATTTTATTATTTTAAATATTTTTGCCTGTATATTTTTTTTTTTATATCAATGTCATATATTTATTTTCAAAAACAATGCATTGTTGTGGTTTTTAGTTTTCTGGGCTACTGTGTTTTTTGTTATGAGATGTTGTGGTTTACAAAATGAATTAAAAAATCTGAAACTATCATTTACAAAAACTGTCATGTGGTCTTTACAGCGTTATGAAAGTTTGTTAATTTTTTCCCCTTTATTTTAATGACATTAAATAAGTAATTTAATACCTGAAATTAATATTTTAACTAAATAAATTATAAAATTTAAATCTGTAAATTTTATATTCCTAAAAAGTAGTAAACAACAAGTGTTGTGGTTGGCAACATAGTAAATAAATACCAGCAAACATAAGCATTTTTAAAATTCAAGGTTTTGTTATGATTTAAAAGAAAATCTATAAGAAAAATTTTATTCAAATTTTAACCAAAATATTTTCAATAAATAATGGTTTATTTTGTTGCAATTTTTCAAGGGGTTATTTTTAACTGTGATTGCAACCCTGTTTTTTAGTGTTATCGTCCTCTTTCTAATACGAGTACTTGGTCACTTATGTTTGGTAGACTTTCCTAATTTCTAAGTAAATAAAATGTTGTCATTCTTAGGTGACAAGCAAAGTGTTTTTTGCTTTATAATTAATAGCAAATTTTATATTAATTTTATATACATTTATTTTAAATATTGTAATCTGATATTTTTATGTGTTTATTTTGCTTAAATATGAGTTTTATAATGTAAGTGTACGTTTAGCAATTAATAAAGTCAACAGTTTTTAGTTTTAATGAATTGCAATTTTATTTTGAAGGGTGTTTTAGTTTACTCTAGTTTCAAATAACATAAATTAAAAGGAATGTTATTATGAGAAACATTTCAAAAAAGTCTAAAAGAAGAATAATAATACGAAATTCATAAACATTTATTTGTTTTTTTTTTTGATATTGCAAAATTTAGAATTGCCAATTTTGCTGTTTGCAACAATTATTAATTATATGATTTATGATGATGTATTTTTAATAAGAAATTTTCATTTATTATTTGGTGTTTTTTTAAATTAATTATACTTTTTCCCCCCAATTAAGTGTTGCCAATTTCGCTGTTCTTAAAATTTTAGAGATAAATAATTTGTATTAAATATACATATGTAAAATTTCTGAAATATATACATATGTATATAATTTTTCTGGTGGAATATTCGAACTTTTTAAATTTAAGCAAATTTTTAATAGTTATATTATTTCAAGTGTTGCCAACTTATATATTTTAAATTTCAAATATATGTATAAAATTTTTCTGTAGGAATATTCTATATAAGAACTTTTTAAATTTAAGCTATTTTTTAATTTTTGTATTATGTTGAGTGTTGCCAACTTTTATATAGTTTTCTACATGTCATCACTGCTGAAATAATTTTTGTAAGATCTTAATAAGCTTTAAACAAAAATTTTAAAACCTATTAAAATATGTCTGCTTGGTTCCACTTTTAAATTTAGTGTTGCCAATTTATGGTTTGTTTGTTTTTTTTTTTTCTGATAAAAATTTATATATGATTATTTATATAGAATCCAATCAAATAAGTCTTTAAATTTACGTTTTAATATTTGGTGTTGCCAATGTAGAGCTTTCGCAAAATACATATAAACAAAATTTTATTGAATAAGTCCTTAAAAATCAATTGAAATTTGTGTTATTGTTTTTAATGCTGCCAAGTTTGCATTTTTATTGAAAGTAAAAAAGTCCTTAAAAATCGATTGAAATTTGTGTTATTATTTTTAATGCTGCCAAGTTAGCATTTTTGTTGCAAAATATTGCTTTTTTAGTTAAAATATTAAAATATGTATTTCGTTTATTAAAGCAGAAATTATTAATACCGATATTATCAGTATTTTTTTGCTCGTTTAATCCATTGTGTTTAATTTAGTGTTGACAATCACATTTCTTTTTAAATCTTTATGAACCATATTATTTAGGCAGAACATTTCGAATAAATTATAAATAATCTTAAAAATTTAAAAAATCTCTAGAAATCCAATAAAATGTGTCTTAAATTTTACGATTTTATATTAAGTGCTGCCAATGTAGTGCTTTTTTAATATTATATTAATTTTATTACTGATGGTATTTTTTGAATAAGTAATTTATAATAACCGTAAAATAAAAGTCTTTAAAAATATATTTTAATATTTTTTGTTATTGTTTTTGAGTTGCCAATTTCATTTTTTTTTTTATTTAATGTTATTTTTTTGTGGTGTGTGGAAAAACGAACCTTTTAAACTGCTAATGTTTATGTAAAATCTCTTTAAATTTAATTGGGATTCTGTATTATTAAATTAAGTATTGCCAATTTGGTTGTTTCACAAAATTTCAAAATATTCGCATTCTGATGTCATACTGCTAAAAATTTTGTACCAATTCTTATGAAATTATTTACAGCGTTTCTGTTTACGTATATGTTAAGAAAAGTGTTGCCAACTTATAGTTTTCTTAAGGAAAAGTGACTGTGGATTTTAATATACAGAGTAGACTTGAGCTCTTGTTTTTATCTCTTGTGAGCCTTTGCAAGACAACATACTTTTTAAAATTTGAAGTATATACTTCTATTATTTTTAAAACTACATTTCATACTTTAGATTTTTATTAATTTTTGGTTTGTTTATTTAAAAAATATTTTTTTCATATTTTTTTTATTTAAATCAAATTTTCCTTAATATTTATTTAGCTCTTGAGTTTTCAAAATAAATATATATTTTTTTTTTGCCTTTTATAGAGAAACAATATTTTACCTCTATATATATTTTTTTTACCTATTTATGACTTGCATATGATCACTAAGTTTTTTAGTTCTTATTTATTTAAGGTTCGTATATTGTATTTTCAAGGAAATTTACACTTAAACTCATAAAATAAACATGATTAGCGTTGCACTACTAAATACTTTTGATTTTTTTCCCTTATATTGTATTCCTGGCTTTTTTTCTAAAGTAAATAAGAAAGAAGTCTTGTTAAATGTTGGTCTTTAAAAGGCAAAAAATAAATAAAATCAGAAAAAAGAGCAGTATTATAAAAACTAACAAATCACAAAATAAACACTTGACAAACTTTAATGTAAAGAGCAGTAAATAAATGATGACTGAGGTTAAAAATAAAAGCAATTGTCATGAATTTATTCCATTTTTGTATTCATCATATGATGTTTTCTTACATTTTTTCTCAAATCTTCATAAATATTAAAGAGTTTTTATGTTTTTCTTAAGACTTTTAATAATTAAACATAAACATTGGTAGAATTATTTATGAAAATATAAAAAAATACTACAACAGTGTTTTAATTAAGACAGTATTGCCAGATGGTAATTATAAAGTGTTGACAAGTTTTAATGAAAATTGATGAAAAAAAAGAAACTTAACGATTTTAAAGATTTGTTGATTAATTTTAAAATTAATTTTAATTCCATTTTCAATTAAAATTTTTAATATTTTTTAAAATTTTCTTTTTGTTTTTCCTTCTGTTTTTAACAAACATTAAATTTTAATTTAGTATGTATTACAAAACCTCTTATTATAATAGGAGCCAGACGTCTAAATAAATATTTAATAGTACTGAAAACAAAAACTAATAATGGCTACTGGTTGGTAATTCAGTTTTTCAAAAACACTATACACAATCTCTTTACCAACAAACATTAAATACAACAACAACACAAAAAAATATGATGTAGTTTAAGAGTCTATTACAAATAGTCTCAAGTATATTTACCAATTCTCTAGGAAAAAAAAAAATCAACAAAAAAAATCTTTAAAACAAGATCATTAAGCACGATCATCATATAAAAAAAAAATATCAGTGCAGCCAAGTCAGCAGTCTTTATAGCCTTAAACTACAAAAACATGACTTTAAACAGTCAGAGTTACTTTTTTGTCATCATCATTTTTGTCGTCGTTGCTGTCATCATCATCATCATCTTGTGAAGAAAAAGAAGTAGTAACATTGTTTATATTAACAATGTAATGTTTGTTAAAGACTTGAGTTTATATATTTTTTTTTTCCAACAAAATCTCAAGTATGAAAAATAGTAAGAAATAAAACATTTTGAAATGATCTTAAGAATTTTTTCCTGGAAAAATAGCCACCAATAAAAAAAGTAGTTGCTTGCAAAGAATTATGTAAATGGTGAAACAGATTTTTTTTTTTCCTTTTCTGGTTTTTGAATAAATTTCATATTTTATGAATGTATTAGCAGCAGTGCAAGCAGTGAACTTTGTATTTTTTATGATGAAAACGATTTAAAATGCAACTCTATTTAAACAATTTTAAATTATTGGTAATGGGGTTTGAGATTGAGAAGAGAGTTAGAAATCTAACTTTAAAACAATTTTGTGGAACTATAAAAGTTCTACATTTTCTTCTCTTAATATAGCGTTGCAAATTTTGAATTATTCTTAATTGAGAAATTCATAATTTGCAAATAATTACAATAGGGTTTTTTAAGGAAATTCTTGCTATTATTTAATTTATTGCTTTCAAAACATTGTCAAAATTTGTATAAATAAATTTAGTGTTGCCAAGTTTAATTTTTCTCTAAAACAAAAGTATTTATTTATTTGAAACATTTTTAGTAGGCAGTTTGTTATTTGCATATAAAAGCCTATAAAAATTGAATATTTTTTTCGTCTTAGTGTTGCCAACTTAAAAGTTTCAAGAAATCTAAAGATTTTTCTTTTTCACTGTAAAGAAAGGTTTCTAATCAAGTCAGTGGATGCAATTTGCTAAAGCTTTTCATAAGTAGAATGAAGATATTTCCATCAGTCCTCATTCAAAGAGAGTTGACCAACAAGAGAAACCATTTTGATGTTAAGGCGAAATGTGTTACTAGTAACTTTTTTCCCAATGTTACATATATCTAAATTAACGAGTGGGGTGACATTTTTAAATGGCAACATTTCACACTTAAGCGACTTTGGGTTTCTCTTGTTGGTCTACTCACTTAGGTTCATTTAGAGTTACCCATTAAACTTATTTTTTTTTTTAATATGTAGTTATATTATTTAACCTTAAGTTTATATTTGCAAAGGAACCCTTAAAAGTTGTATTTAGAGTTACCAATTCAACGTTTTTCTTAATAAATAAAGATTTTGTTATTATCCTCTACTGTTTTATGTATTAAGTGCTGCCAACTTTGGGTTTTTTAAATAACATTTATTTAAGTTTCTTAAGGAACATTTTTTGGAGTTTCTTAAAGAACATTTATTTATTTTGTTAAAGATGTGAAAGTTCAAAAATTGGTTTCCTGTAGAGTGTTACCAATTTAGTGTTTTCCAAAGTATACTTTGTTTTTTTTTTTTTTAATATGTTGTATATGAGAAAAATACTGTTAAAACCTTAAAAAGTTGTCGAAGTTTTGGCTGATTTCTATTTGAGCGCTTTTGAAGACATTTATAAATAATGAAATAAAGTGGTTTAAAAAAGTTTTGCCGTTCAGTGTTGCCAAATAATTTTTTTATTTCTAAAATCTACTTTGTTGTTAAAACTGTGTCATATACGAGTATAATTCCATTAAAATGTGGTCAAAAATTGATCTACACTTTTTTTAGTTGATTTATATGTTTAGTGTTGCCAATGTCTAGTTTCACACTGAACATTTTTCTTTGTAAACTGCGAACTAAAGTCCTTTAAAATGAATTTTGTCTTGAGTGTTGCCAATTAAGAGCTTTCCAAAATTCTATTTAAAAGTGGTCAAAGATTTTGTTGTTATTATTACTTGGGGTATACATTGGTGTTACATAGTCTTGTCATTTCACATTTCTTATGGAACATTTTTACAAGAAATTAATAAACTGTGAACCACAGTTTTTTTTTAAACGATTTTACTGTTGAGTGTTGGCAAAATAATGTTTTTCAAAATTTATTTTTTTTTGTTAAAAAATATGTCATCTATAAGCAAATTTTCATTAAAATCGCTAGGAAAAATGTCTTCTTATTTAGAGTTGCTTATTAAGCGTTTTTAATAAAACTAGAGATTTTTGTATCGCTTACAAATTAGACTCCATATTAATTATAAATACTTTAAACTGTTGAAGGCTTATCAAAATATTTTTTTAATTAAACTTCCTTTCTTCCTTCTAAAAAATCCTTTAAAAATTGCTAACAATAAACGTTACTTTTTTTTATTGAACAAATTATATTTCAATTGTAAATCAATCAAACTTTTTCATTAAAAAAACAAAACTTTTTTAAAGTTATAAACAAAATGGAGTTGGAAAAAACTACGGAAAAGAATTCGCGGTTTTTATTTAACTGATTTAAATTAAAATAGAAAAAAAGGAAAAACTTTAAACAAAGATATCAAAAAAAAAAACAGCACCAAAGAGCTATAAAAAAATATATAAAAAATTTCAAATTATAAAAAAACAACAACAAAGTACAAAATAGAAAAGAAGAAAAAAAAAAACACAGTTAAAAAGGTAAAACTCAAGTGAAGAGTTGTTCTTGTTGTTGTTGATGATGATGTTTTTGTAACACAAACATGCCGCCAAGTTCTATGACCTTACAATCAAATGAAACACAAACAACACTGGCAACAACAGCAGCAGCAACAAAAACAAAAGCTCCAGTATGTAATTGCAACCATGTTTTTTTTTTCATTTTATTTTTAAACATGGTTGTTACAGAAATACATATACAAAATAAGGATAAAGATGATGATGTAAACTAAAGGAGTAAATGCTTTTCAAAATAACAACAATTAGGGTGATAACAGTTAGCTTTTATAAAAGTGTTAGGAAATGGCCTTGAAAATACAACACTGCAGTGTTGCAAACTTCCTGAGCAAAGCAAGTAAACATACAGTGGTTGGGTGTGTATTAACATCAAATTACGGCCAAATTGGCAATGCCAAAACAGATCTGTTGTCCTGACGTTCTGTGTATCTTTTACTCTGTATTAAATTTAAAGTGTTGCTAACAAGGGAATCCCCTTAAACGCTTACACGCCATTTTGGTTGAATCTCGGATATGTGCTAGAGAATTAATAGCGAAGTTTTACCGATTTTGTTATGTGCCATCTCCGATGTGTAGGGGATAAAAACCGTGCCAAAAATGGGACCCACAGCGTGGGGCAAAAATCATCATCTGATTTTCTTTCGCTATAACTTTTGTTTAAAGTGAAATTTTTGTTTGGTTTTTAACTGATTATGTTTATGCGAACTTATAAATTTTGTATCAATTAATTGATGGAAATTATATTCGACAAATGGCCGCTGTCGGCGTTGATGTAAATTTGGGGTCTTTGGATTACATTTTGCATAACTGTGCGCGGCATTTGTGGTGTCACTTTGTAAATTTTGGCTCAAAAGTTTTTCTTTAACTCTTCCAAGGTGCAAAGCTTGTTCGTGTACACCAACAACTTTAAATATCCCCAGAGGAAGAAATCCGGGACGGAGATCTGACTAGCCAAACCAATTCAGGGAAAGGCGACATTAAGGCATCCTTCAAAATATTCATTGTATGCAGTATGACAAGTGGCCTCATTGTGTTGGAACCACATAATCCAGATCGTCAACTTCCGGTAAGAAATATTCAGTCAGCATGGCTGTATAACTGTTGCCATTTACCGTAATAGTGTTGCCGTCGGCACCTTTGAAAAAGTAAAGTTCAATCATCTTTTCTGGCGGCGACTTTGAGAGGGTGTCATTGTGCTTCATGCGTGGATCCATTCGTCTCCCAGAACCGAGAATTTCGCTTATTAACGTGGTTGCTGAGATCAAAATATACCTCGGCGCTCATGAAATATTTAGATGGAAAATCATTCACTTTGTCGTAGAACTGCGAAATCTTACGGCGTAGAGGCATTTAGCGATTCATTGTTATTCGCTATAAATTTCGAAAACCACATTGGCGATATGATGCCATGTGCAAAATTGGCAGCACTTTTTTAATAATACTTATTGCCCTACTGTGTACAATTGAGTTTTACCTAAATTTAATATACAAGCCTATTATTTTTCTAGTAAAAAAGTGACATTTTGGTGTCTTTTTTAAATTATAAAAAAAAATTATTAATTTTTAAAATTTAAATTATGATTTAGATCGAGTAAATTTTTTTTTCACAGGGACAACAATTTACTATGCTTTAGCAAGTAATTCAAAATATTTTTAAAACTTATCTAAATTAGTCAGAAATTATTAGTTATGACAAATAGTGTTGCCAATTCTTTTAAAGAAAAAGATAAATATAAAATTATAAATTTTATATTCTAGAGGAAATACAACCATGATTTAAAAACCGTTTTTAATGTAAAAACATTAACAAGTGTTGCCAACTTAACTAACATAAGTATAACCCTATTGTGAAAAAAATTTACATATGTATGTACATATGTATAGTAAAATCTTTTTATATACAAAGAGAAAACTTTATCAAAAAATAAATTTTCACTAACTCTAGTTTACAATTAAACCCATCTAGGCCCGATAACACTATGTCCTGTTAAAATGTAACCAAATATTAGTTAAAGTACCAGTAGAGTTAACACCAACTGAAAATTAAAAAAAAAAAATTAATTTACATGGAATTTGTTATCTATAACTGTAAGTTTCCATGCAAAAATATATGAAACTATATGATGATACATGGTATATGATTGTAAATGGGAAAACATGATTATATAAATGATCTCATATATTTCCATATATCTTCGGACTCGAAATTTGAGGTAATATGATCCTATATGCTTATATATGAGCTTATCATACCATACAAAGTATTATCACCCTGCGGGAATGGGACCTATCCCAGGACACGTCTCGTGATTGGTTCATTGTGATAGGGACCGATCACGGGACCGGTTTTTTTATATGAAAACGATAGGTCACTTTAACATGGTCTAGTCCTAGGTGACCCCCTCTGTGACATGTCACAGGACTGGTCTTAAAGAACATGTCACACAAATAATCCCAAAGAACATGTCACAGAACCAACGCAAAACAATATGTCATGACTTTTAAACCGGTCACGTGGTAGGTACTTTAGAAACCGGTCCTCTTTACACCTATCACGCGGCGGGTCCCAATTCCCAACTGATCCCTTTTTTCCCGCTGGGCAAGTACGTTCATATATACTTTGATTTCCCATGGATTAGCTCAAACTTCCGAGTAAGCGCCCCGATAGGCTAGTTGGAAGCGTGCTAGCTTATCAGTGCGGGGGTCGTGGGTTCGATTCCCACCAGAGGCTCTGGTCTGTTTTCGCTACAACGAGCCAAAAGCTTTCGTTGCTAGTGCTCGCTTAGTGTATTAAGATATAATTTGTAATTGAATTATTTTTTTATTTATCTTTTAAATTTAACTGTTAGTCAAACATTTAACAGAATATTGTGCAAATGACATTAAATTTGACGTTTTCCTTATTGACATTTTCATTCAACATTCATTTCAAATCATTGACATTTTTCTATCTTTTTAGTCCTTTTTTTTGTTGTTGTTGCTGTTTATAAACATGATAAAATTACAATTTAGTGAAATACAAAAAAAAAAAAAAGAAAAATCTAATGTTGTAGTTTGTTGCGATTATACTTATTATGCACAAAAAGTTAACAGGCTTTGAAGTTTTTGTTTACAACTTTTTTTTTTTTACTCTTATAACTCTTTATTTCGTTTATCCCTCAATCTACCTTAACTATTCTTACAACATTTACTTTCTCGTAACAAGTGTTGTTTTATTTTTGCATAATTTATATTTTATAATTACAAATAGACAAAGTAATTATGTTTTTTCCAATGGAGATTTTTTTTTCAAGTGTTAAGCTTTTGAAGCATAACAATTTTCAAGCAACTCTGTTTTTGAGAGTTGCTTCAAAGAGTAGTTAATAGTTAGTACTAGTAGTAGTAGTAGTAGTATATGTTTATACAGCTGTGTGTAAATGGCAGTTGAAGTTTAGTAAGCGCCGAGTTCATTAATTAAATATTATTATTTTATTTTACACAAGTCAAGTAAAGTATTTTGCTTATATTTTGTTTTCTTTTTTTTTCTTTACAGGTTCGTCTCAATTGAATTTTAATATTTTCTTTGTTTCATTAGAATTGAAAGTTTCTTTATTAAAGCGAATGGTGGTTGGTATGGTAAGCTTTGTTTTTTCTAAATTTTTTGTAAATAATCTTAAAGATTAACTTTTAAATTACTTGCAATTGACAAAATCGTATTGGCTATAAAGGGGGTTAATTACACAAATAACATGTAGTAATTACTATGATTATTTGTAAAATGGCAGAAAAAAGGTGACCAACTGTAAACAAGATAAGAAAAAAATATTTGTTTCAAACGGTTTTAGAAGGGAGTTTTAACAACAACTTTGGCTAATTTTTGCACAGATTCTTTCGATTTTCAATGCTTGAGTTCTGATACTACAATTTTTAAATGGGAATGAATTCTTTGTTGGTCTCAATCGATTTAATTTTAAAATTCTTTATTCGTTTTTTATCATTCGATTTGTCTATCACAGAATTCAATCGTTGGAAATTCAATCGTTAAGAATTCAATTGTTGGGTATTCAATAGATTTTTACTCAATTGATTTACAAATTTGGTATTTATTCGATTTTGTTTTTTTTTTGGAATTGACATTCAACTTTTTTCATTTGATTTTAAAATTAGAAAAAATATATAATGAGTTATTAGTTTTAATTAAATGAAATTGAGGTTTGTTAAAAAATACAATAAAAACAAAATTTAAAAAAATTAAAAAAATTAAAAAAATCAAAAATTAAAAAAAAAATCAAAAAAAAAAACAAAAATTAAAAAATCAAAAATTAAACAAAACGCCAAAATTTAAAAAATCGTTAAAATTTAAAAAATCGTTAAAATTAAAGAATCCCCAAAATGAAAAAAATGCTAAAATTGGAAAAAATCGCTCTAATCGCCAAAAAAAAATATAAAGAAAATCGCCAAAATTGGAAAAATCGTCAAAATTGGAGAAATCGTTGAAATAAGCAAAACTCGCTAAATTAAAAAAAAAGATCGCTTAAATTTAAAAAACTCAGAATTGAAAAACTGTTACAATTCTAAAAACGCTCAAATTGAAAAAATAGTCAAGATTTAAGAAATAGTCGCCAATATTGAAAAATCTAATATTTAAAAAAATTTCAAAATTAAAAAAAAAAAACCTCCAAACAAATCAGAAATATCGAATTGAATCGCTAGAATACACTTTTAATCGTCAGTATCTCAAAAACTAAAAGCGATAAGAAAATATTTGGCACCAGAGGTCTCGTATTTAAAATTTCTTAGCTAAATTTTTAGATGGTGTTTATTTCGGGAATTATTCATTGCAGCGAGAGAGGGCTATATTTGGCAATAAAATATCACCACAATTTTTTTTTTATGTTTTGGCGTTTTTTCTTTAATTTTGTCTATTTTTCCAATTTTTTAAAATTTCAGCGATTTTGGGTTTTTTTATGTAAACGTTTTTCTTCATTTTGAATTTTTTCTAACTAGCGTTTATTTTTTAAATTTTAGTGATTTTTTTTTTAAATTTTGGTGAATTTTTTGTTTTAATTTTGGTGATTTTTTTAAATTTTGGTGAATTTTTTGCTTTAATTTTGGTGATTTTTTTTTAAATTTTTGGTGATTTTTTTTTAAATTTTTGGTGATTTTTTTTTTTATTTTTGGCGATTTTTTTGAATTCTGGCGATTTTTTAAATTTTGACAATTTTTTCAGTTTTGACGATTTATTTTTACAAATTAAAGATTTATTACTGTAAATTCATTAATTTTTTTTTGTTTTCTTCTTGTATTTGTAAGAAATCATTACTGAAATAAAATGACATATTGTTAATTTTCCAATTATTATTTTTAAATCAAATGAAGAAAATTGAATGTAATTCCCACATGAAAAAAACGAATGATTAATTAAACTCCCAAATTATAAACTGAATGAGTAAGAAATCAAATGAATTCCTAATGATTTTATTACTAATTACTGAACTCAATGATTGAAAAAAATCAAATAATATAAATTAATTAATTGCTTAGACGTGAATTCGATCAAATAAATTCCAAAGTTTAAATTCCTGCCAATGTTTAAAAGGAAAAAAAAGTAAATTGGATTTGATTTTTAGGAAATTCATTCAAAACGGAATTCAATCTTCGAAGTCAAAAATATCGTTTCCAAGTACTTAGGAACACTTTAACTAATGAAGTTTTCTCGCAAACGTTATGCAAAAACTAATAACATTTTACCAACTTTTAAGTTCTTTCTACTTCATTATTTAATAATGTATCCGAAAAAACTTTATTAATTGAAATGCTCCTAATATTCTCCTTTGGTCACCTTGTTTCTTTTGCTTTTCTTTCATATAAAACACAAAAAGTCATTAGGTTTTTTTTTATTATTTTCTGTTCTTTCTCTATATCCTTGTTTTTCTTCACCTTTTTTTTCTTTTTACTTCCTTTCAAACTACTTTTCTTTATTGTCATTATTATGGCAAAGTAAATTGTTGGAAGGAATTTTCATACAAAAAAAAAAACTTCATTTCAAGACTCATTAATTAAACACAATGTCAGCAACACACATAAATTTTATGTTTAACAAAAATGATGACATTAATTAATACGCGTGTGCATTACAATATTTTTTGCTTTTTTTCGCTTCAAAATTTCGTTGACTGCTCCCCTTCTTCACGATATGTACGAGTATGTACATTTAAAAAGTGCTACACATGTGTAAACTATTTAATAAAACACAAGTTAAAATATTATGGGCTTTTTTTTTTGGGGGGGGGATCTTTAGTAAAATTAAAATGCCTCCCAGCAATACAACAAACTATGAAAAAACCCATAAAAATGTTGAGAATTTTTTATTTTTATTATACGTACAAATCAAAAATGAATAAAAGACAAATTTGATATAATAAAGGGGTGATTATGACAGTCATAAAAATATATTGTAGAGAAAATAAATAGTATGCAACAAAGAATGAAATTAAATGTAGTTTAACCCGTCCTACGCGTTGCCAACTCAAAGTGCCTTTCATCGAAATTTTTATATTTACTTTTGGACACCTACGTGGCCAAAAATATAACAAAAAAAAAAAAATAGAAAGTTTAAAAAGAAAAGTAATTAAATTGAGTTGCCAACTGAAAATTATTTCTAAACTATGCGGTTTAAACGATTTTTTTTATAATCCTGCTTTTTTACATGCAAATTAGTTGCCAATTATAAATTTCTAGCCGATATGTTATGTATATGAGTTGTCCTTAAATTTAATAATTTCGAATTGCCAATTCATTTACTTTAATTTACTTATTCTATTATAGCTGAAATAGTAATAAACTCGAAAAGGATTACACGAAAAATACAGCTGAATATGATTGGGGATTTGAAATTATATGTAATAGTATGATCCAGATGATCATGTATTATTATCACTCAGAACGATTTTGTCAACACTTGGGCCCATATTATTATCACTAGGATCATAATATGATCTTTTTACATAAATTTCTATACATTTTCGATGTATTTTTTTAATTTCGTCAAGGATGGCAGAAACCAATTTTGTTTTATGGGGCAATGTGTTACTACGAGGGCAGTTCAGAATGTTCTTAGCCTAACAATGAATAACAAGAGTTACATTTTTAAAATTATGTTTATTTTTTAATATAATCTCCTGAAATTTTAATATACTTAGTCCAACAAAAACAAAAGTAACATTATTCAACAGATTAAGTAACCAATAAAGTGCTACAATGCATCGGTACAGGGTTTCTCCGGTAAACTCGCCCATTTTTTAACAAGAAAAAAATTTGGCAGCTATTATTTTATGTCGCAGTATTGTCTATGTATCTGACAGTTTTTTGTTTTAAAAAAACAAGTGTTAAATTTAATAAAAAAAGAAACAACAAGTTGTCCTTTAAAACTACGCCTTGCCAATAATTAAATTTTCGTAATTTTAATAATTTTTTTTAATACTTTACATAATAAGAACATATTAATTGTGGAATACAAATAAAATGTTTGATTGATTGCTATTTATATACTTCGCGTTGCCAATTTTACTACTTTTGTGTTATTGTGGAAGTTTGATATTTGCATAATAGACTTGCTTCGGCTTAAATATTGTTTTTAAAATAGTAATAATGCAAGAATTAACCCATTGATGATTTTTTTATGATTTTTTATCGCCTTTCATTGGGTTTAAAATTTTATAACAAAAAAATTGAGTAGTTATAATGTTTTAGAATTTAGTTTTCGCATTTACTTTTTTTGTGTTGGCAACCTGTGTGTATTTTAAATTAAATATTTATATAAATAAAATCCAATAAATACAAATCTATAAATAAATATCTGTAAAGTTGCCAACTATGATAAGAAATTACATATGTTTAGGTACAAGCTGTCATGGTGGTTAATTCGCCTATTTAAAAAAAAAACCGCATTGCCAACAATAGTTTGCACATCTATTAACAGTTTTCTAGGAGAAACTGTTAAATATTAGAATTAATTTTAAAGAGTCTGTGAAGAATATGTATTGAATTGATTTTTCGCATTGCCAATGAAGTTTAAACTAATTGAAGAAATATTATTATCATTTCTTATTTGATTGCTTCGGAATTTATTTAACTTTTTCCTGTAAATCTGTGAAGAATTCGTATAGAATTGATTTTTCGCATTGCCAATGATGTTTTAACAAATTAAAGAAATGTCATTTCTTATTTTGATTGCTTCGGAATTTATTTGAATTTTCTCTGTGAAACTGTGAAGAATTTGTATTGAATTAATTTTTCGCATTGCCAATGAAGTTTTAACTAATTTAAAAAATATTATTATTTCTTATTTGATTGCTTCGGAATTTATTTAACTTTTCCCTGTAAATCTGTGAAGAATTTGTATTGAATTAATTTTTCGCATTGCCAATGAAGTTTAAACTAATTGAAGAAATATTATTATCTTTTCTTATTTGATTGCTTCGGAATTTATTTAACTTTTCCCTGTAAATCTGTGAAGAATTCGTATAGAATTGATTTTTCGCATTGCCAATGAAGTTTTAACTAATTTAGGAAATATTATTATTATTTCTTATTTAATTGCTCGTAATTTATTTAACTTTTTCCTGTAAATCTGTAAAGAATTTGTATTGAATTAATTTTTCGCATTGCCAATGAAGTTTTAACTATTTTAAGAAATGTTATTATTATTTCTTATTTGATTGCTTCGGAATTTATTTAACTTTTCCCTGTAAATCTGTGAAGAATTTGTATTGAATTAATTTTTCGCATTGCCAATGAAGTTTAAACTAATTTATGAAATATTATCATTTTTTATTTGATTGCTTCAGAATTTATTTAACTTTTCCCTGTAAATCTGTGAAGAATTTGTATTGAATTATTTTTTCGCATTGCCAATGAAGTTTAAACTAATTTAAGAAATATTATTTATTATTTGATTGCTTAGGAAAAGCTTTTACATTTGTTGACTGTTTTCTAGGAGAAATTATAAATATTCATTTTAATTCAGTTTAAAGAGTCTGTGAAGAATTTGTATTGAATTGATTTTTCGCATTGCCAATTAATTTTAAACTAATTTAAAGAATTCTATGATTTCTTATTTGATTGCTTAGAAATTTATTTGCATTTTCCCTGTAAATCTGTGAAAAATTTGTATTGAATTGATTTTTCGCATTGCCAATTAATTTTAAACTAATTTAAAGAATATTATTATGATTTATTATTTGATTGCTTTAGAATTTTTTTGACTTTTTCCTGCGATTCTGTGAAGGAATTTTAATTGATGTGCTTTTTCGCATTGCCAATTAATTTTAAACTAATTGAATATCGTAATTTGTAAACTCAAACGTTTATCTTATTTTTAAAATATCTTATTTGTTTGCTACGGAATTTACTTGATTTCTTCCTTCACTCCCCATTATTTTAAAAAACCATTTTAAACAAATTACTATTCTATTAAAATTTTGTTTTAATACAATAGTTTATGGTACACAAAAATTAGTGTTGTTTATTTTTATGAGCCGTCATAAACATTTAGAAAATGTCATAAACTTTTCCCTAAAACCCCATTAATGTCATAATGACAATATGTAGTTGATTTATAATAAATAACACCATAAATTGACAAATAATTTATCCTCAATAAAGGATTTTAATGGATTTTTAATAGTATGTGTTGAGGTTAGATTTTAATGAAACATAAAATCTTTATAAATTTATTATTAAATTATCTTAATAAAAATCATTTTTATGTTACAGCTTAAAATATGTCATTTTTGTTTGTATTTTGGAGTGCTAGTAATTTTTGTTTTATTTCCTTCATGCTTTTATACTTCATTATCATTTCACATTCATACCAGATATTGTAAATGTTTAAACATGTGTCAAAATAGTGTAAATTTAAAGGGGCTGTTTAAGGGTAAGAGTTGCAACTGTTTTTCCATGTTTTTTTTTTTGAAGTCTCATCTAATTTTTTTGTAATTTTGCCTTTAAAAAGCACTTGTCATCTTGGTAAGATTTTATAGAGAATTTGCACACATGCTGCTGCTGCCATTGCTACTTTTTTACTATTGTCCATTAAATTAAATTTTATTCTTATGTTTTTTGTTCTCACTCTCTCTCACAATTTGACAATTCTAATCTTTTATGAATTGTATGTTTTTTTTTTTTTGTTTTATATAAAGGAAATGAAAGCAAGTTTAGTTTATGTGTATTTGAATTTTTCTAAGGACAATAGTAAAAGTAACACAGGGTTGTTATTAAGGGATTTTGATGAATGACAGGCATTTTAAATGAGGGTTTTTTAGTCTTTATACAAACATATATATTTATTAGAATATTGTACTGTTAGAGTTTGTATTGAAAACCAAGGGGTTTAAAAGATTGACAAGAAAAACTATGTATTCATTGTGGTCTTTTTTATTTAAATCTAGGGATTTATCAAAACATGTTCAATAGAATATATATATTTTTTTTTCAATAAAATAAAGAAGTTATATTGTTAGGAAAAAATAAAAGATGTTAATACTACATTATAGAATTGGCGCCCAACGTGGGATCTCTTCATAAGACATCAAAACTATTAATGTCTATTGAAAAAAAAAAAAACAAATGTTTTTAGTTTATGAAAATCAATTTCTCGTTAAATTTATCCAAATTGCTAAAACAATTCAAAATATATTGCATTCAAATCAATGTCAATATTATAAATAACATTTTGTGTTTATTTTTAACTCATTGTTTATGTAAATATTAACGAAAATTTATTTATTGATCATTTATAAAACAATATATGGCATGATTTGTTTTTATATTTTGTATGATGATGATTAACAAATAATGTGTGAAAATTTATAAACCTCATGTACTACATACTAAATTATACTTTACTCATTTATGTATATACCAACCATTGTGTGTAGTAACAATCAATAATAAAAATACATACTCTAATATTTACATTTGAAAATTTGTATTGAAAATTGTAATAAATTTATAAATTTATAATGCAAATAAAATTTTAATAAACAAATATTTATGTAGACAAGAATTTATGTGAAATAAATGCAATCAAAATTTAAATAAAATTGAACAAAAAAAAAAAAAAAAATAAAACACGAATTCAAATTTAATAAATTTTTGTCAAACTAAAACTTAATTTCGTAAAATATACAAAAATTTTGTATATTCTACGAAAAAAATAACTGCTTAAATTTTTTTTTTAAATGTTTGGATTTTTTTGCAGTGTATATGGTCATATATGGGCTTGTATAATGATCATATTTAGGAATAGCTAATCATATATAAGGTTTATTTTATAACTATATATGGTCTTATATATGATCACTAGTGTGACAGCGATTTGTATGTGAAATAATTTTTGTTACATTTTTGTGTATTGCCAGGCAGAATTTTGTGGCACATGGTCGATATATATTCTGACAATTTGAACCAAATTGAATTTTCAGATTTTTCAAATAGATCTAAAAAAGAGGTAATGTTTGAATTTTATATTAAAATGATAAAATTAATTTGGGCATGCTGAACTTAATTATGAAAACTAAAATCTTACAAATAATTTTTGGGATAATCCTTAAAATGGCCTACAACTTAAAGCGAGCTTAAAATCTGGTATTATTTAAGATATCACTAAAACTCTTCGATGAAAAATCTGTTCGAAAAATCTGAACTTTTGAATGGGGCGCTGTTTCCATAATGACCATATATGTTCGGATCCGAAATCTGAGGGAATTTGTGTTTAATATTTATGATTCATGTCTCATATTATATACTCATATACTTTATAATTTCGGATCCGAACATAAATGGTCATATACATATATGTATGCTCATATATTAAACTATATATGGACATATAGATACACATGTAGAAATCGAAATATATATGAAAATACATGATCATTCATGGCCATACTTGATGCATTGTTTAATATATCACCATAAATGATCTCATATATTTCCATACATTGTTCAATATATAACCATACATACTTTTATATATGACCCTATATCTTCGGATTCGAAGTTTAAGGGTATATGGTCATATATGCTCATATCTGGTCATGCATGATTATATATGAAAGCATAAGGCCATACAGGTTGGTTGAAAAGTTTCTGCGCTCGAAATGAAAGAATACTGTTTTTGTTGCGAAATATATTTTTTTATTCAATATAATCTCCTAGAAGCTCAATACACTTGTTCCAATGATCTTCCAATAATTTTATCCCATCCTTATAATGGTTTTCCAGAAGCTCTGCAAAATAACCGTCTACGGCTGCTATGGCCTCTTCATTCGACGAAAAATGCTTTCCACAAAGGAATTGTTTGAGATTTCTGAAGGGATAGTAGTCACTGGGAGCCAAATCTGGTGAATACGGTGGATGTTCAAGTAATTCGTACTTTAATTCTTTGAATTTAGCCATCGTCTAAACACTTTTGTGAGCAGGTGCATTGTCTTGATGAAAAATGATTTTTTTCTTCTTAAAACCAAGTCTTTTCTCACGAATTTTTTCATCCAGCTGATCCAAAAGGCTGCAATAATATTCAGAGTTGATTGTTTTACCTTTCTGAAGATAATCAATCAACAAAATTCCTTTTGCATCCCAAAAAACTGATGCCATAACCTTCTTTGCTGATCGTTGTGACTTCACCTGCTTTGGAGCTGAACAACCAGCTTCAGTCAACTGTAAACGTTCTTGTTTCAATTTAGGATCATGGTGGTAGATCCAAGTCTCATCCATAGTTATAAAACGATGCAAGAAGTCGGTTTTATTCGGCTTAAAACGCTCCAAATTACGCTGAGAAATTTGTTTTCGATCCAGTTTTTGTTGAATTGTTAATGTGTGCGGCACTAACTTTCCAAACAGTTTTTTCATACGTAATTCTTCATGTAAAATATGGAGTACTCGTTCGTCTGAGATGCCTATGGCATTAGCAATTTCACGCTTAGTCAAACTTGGATCTTCACTAACCATATTATGTACCTGCTCAATGATTTCTGCTGTGGTTGCAGTTTTTGGTGGTCCTTCGCGTGGATCGTCTTCAAGGCTGGTACGACCACGTTTAAATTCACTAGCCCAATATTCAACGGTGTGTTTTGAAGGTGAGGACTCTTTATACACTTCTAACAATTGCTCATAAATTTAATTTGCTTTTGAATCCTTCAAAACAAAGAATCTAATGACTGCACGATATTCAATTTTTTCCGTATTAAAAAAAAATCAATGACACGTCAACTTCAAATGGCTTGTAAACAAAGAAAGAATTGACAGAATGACTTGCAACTTTGCATGTGTTCTCAGGACAGTTATACCAACTTGAGAAAAAAAAAGTTTTGAGCTAGCAGTGCCATCTCTTGGTGAGCGCAGGAACTTTTCAACCAACCTGTATACTCTCAAATTTCGGATCCGAAATTAGTTTAAGTAACTCACAATTCCATTAGCATCTAGCTGTTGGTAAACTATCTCAAGCATAAGAACTTTGGTAAATTTTTAATGCAATCCCTGTTTTTTTTTAATTTGCCAGTAACATATTTAGTCAAACATAAACTAAATCGACTAGTCTTCTGTTGGGCGCCAATTTAAAAATTAAAGTACACTCACAATATATTTTCTATTACCGACTGTAGTTTAATTAAAAAGTAATACATAGAGTTTGTTTTTCAAATGAAGAATTAATTGAAATTCATAGAAATATATTTTTTAATTATTTGAATTAGTCATTCAAAAAAAAAAACAAACTATAAAAATTTACAGTTATTCAGTAGGAGTTGATATTTTCTGTTAAATGTAAAATTTTATGTTTTCTGTTTCTAAAAAAAAAAATCATATAATTCCTTGTTTTTTTTAAATCAAAATTGTTTGTTTATATACAAAATTATTTTAATAAAAATTACAACAAATTAATCAAATATAAGATACACACATAGAAATTAAATATATATAATATTAAATAAAAATAATATATAATAAAAAAATTTAATTTGAAAAATAAACCACAAAAATCGGTTTTTTCTACGTTTTGTCAGTTAAAAATTGATAGTTATTTTAAACGACTTTCTATTAATTTTACTACTTTTATCGATTATTAATTAATGATGGAAAATAAACAACAAAATGGGCTGAATATAATGAAAAATCATTAGTCCTCTTTTTGATTAATTTAATATGTATTTTAGATTATTTTTAACGAAATAATATTGTGAGTGTAGTTTAGGAATTTGTTTCTTAATTCATAATTGCTTTTAAATATTGCCTAAAATATATAAAAAAAAAATATTGCTTTAAATCTTTAAACTATTTTGCAATACTTTGATTTTTTTTTAAATTTCCGTTAAATGTTGTCTAAATACGTTAAATGAAATTTGAAAATATAATTTCAAGTATTTTGTGTGTTTTTTTTTCTAATTTGTTTTATTATTTTTCCTAATGTTTTTCTATTTTTTTATGGTGTTATTGTTTGTTCATGTGTTTTTTGCAAGGTTGGCAAACAATGCCTGTTTAGTACCGTTATCCGTTTTAATAGCTTTTCAAATTAATTAACTGTTACCGTTACCGATTTGATTTAAAAAATATCAGTATTCTATAATCCTTTTTCTTAATATAAAATTTTTTAACTTAATTTAACTTTATTGATATTTGTTAAAAAAGAATTATTATTGTTAACTCGATGTACGGTTATCAATTTTTTTGTGGAGTTGGCAACATTGTGTTTTTTTTACAACAACACATAATTTACTGTGAAAATTAAAATTTTTAATATCAAATATCAAATACCAAAAGAAATAAAAAATATCAATGTTAATATCGTTATTGGCGTTGCGATTGCCAACCTTGGTTTTTTTGTGGTTTAATGTTTAGCATTTTATTATTTGGAAAAAAAATCCCTATATGCTGTGAGTTAATGGCTTTTAATGGCATTTTTTTTTGTGGAGGTTTATGTATATTTTGGCCACTTATGTATGTTCATTTCTACTATTCCATAGAATGAAAATCAATTTTTGTTTCTGTTAAAATAAATATTGATATTTGTTTTACTACACAAACTAAAACAACAACAGCTCATATGGTTTATATAAATATATTTTTTTAAGGGAAAATAAAACAAATTTTTCAGGGAAAATATTGCAAAAGAACACTTTAAACAACAGTTTCAAATATTGTAAAATATTTTATAAACAATTGGAAATAAAGTTTTTATTGAAAAACTCCAAAAGATTATAAGGGAAATTAAAAAAAATATATATTGGGAAATCGATGTATTTCAAAAGATTTTAATTTTTGTTTCAAAATTAAGGTTCAGATTTTTGGTCAGCACGATTTTGTTTCACAAATTTTTTCAAACAAAATTTTTTACTTTAGTAAAATTTTACTAAGTACATATTTTTCTTAATGCTCATAGTATATATTTTTCTACATAAAAATACATATTTTTTAAAAATTGCTGGTGAAAGTTGGTAACTCTAAAATTATTTAGGGCCATAAAATTGTTTTTAACTAAAAAAAATAATTAAAATTTGATTTTTTGAAAATACAACTAAAGTTAGTTTTTTTTATTAATACATTTTCCAAAAGATTTAGGCAGATGTTGGCAACTCCAAAACCTTTAGGGCCATGAATTGAAAGTATTAAAATTAGATTTGTGGAAAAAATCCGATAATATTACCGAAACATATGTATTTTAAACAGCGGTATAGCCTAAACAGAATTAAAATACAATAATATTAAGTAGGTTGGTAACTCTGTAAAACTGTTGCAAACAGTTGTACATATTTTTACGCATAGGTGAAACAACCCTATTAAAAATAAAGCAAATTTTAAATTTAAATATAATAAAATGTTACACTTTAACATGTTTCCCTAAGAGGGTTGGCAACTCGAAAAACGAAAAATCTACTTCTTAAATATATTTGTTAGAAACAGCAGTTAACTCAAATTTATTTTTAATGTTTCAAAAAAATCTTATTTAAATCAGGTTGGTAACTCAATAAAATTGCCAAATTAAATTTTTGTATCAACCAGTTGTTTATAATTGTTGTAAATTTAATAAAAAAAAACTAAATTGGAAATTTAAATACAATAAAATGCTCCATTTTAACATGTTTCCCTAGTGGGGCTGGCAACTCGAAAAACAAAATTCTGCTTTAAGATTTTCTAGAAACACGATTTAATACAAATTCATTTTTTAAAAGTATTTCAAAAAAATTTCAAAAAAATTTCGAAAAATATCTAATTTAAGTAGTCAGGTTGGTAACTCAATAAAGTTGACAAATTAAGGAGATCAATTTTAATGTTTGCATTAAAAAAATTGGGCAAATTTTAAATTTAAATACAAAAAAATGCTCCACTTTACATGTTTCGGTAGGGGGTTGGCAATTCGAAAAACGAAAATATACTTCTTAAATATTTGTTAGAAACACCATTTATGTCAAATTTATTTTTTTTAATAAGTGTTTCAAAAGAAAAATTCAATAAAAAACTAATTTAATAATCTTGTTGGTAACTCAATAAAGTTGACAAATTAAAAAAATCAATTTTTCTATCAACCAGTTATTTACAATTCCTGCAATTTTAATGAAAACAGTTGTTATATATATAAATTGAGTGAGCATAATAAATAGGTTGGCAACTCAATCGATAAACTTTTAAATATCAAAATTGATTTTTTTTTTGTATTTTATGCTTAAAATAAGTTTTGTATAAAACTACCACTTCCTTTAATTTGGTAAAACTAAAAAAAAAAAAATAAATAAATTCAAAAATTTCCGTTCCAAATTTTTTTTTGCAAAATGTAAAAATATAAAATTTAAATTAATTCAAAACTTGATTGAAAGAAAAATTTAACAAAATTTTAATTTTGCTAAAAGTACATAAATCTTTTGTATTTATTCCCTGAAAAATAAAATTGTACACAGAGAAAACAGATTAATTGTAACAACAAAAATTTCTTAACAAGCACAATGACGATACTATAACAAAATTTTTGTTAGTAATACTCTGCTTAAAGTAATATTTTTTTTTACAGTTTCCTTTTGTTTGACAACTGTCTTCATATTAAATTTAATATTTATATACCACAGAAATATTATCACGTTCCACAAAATTTATTTTTAAGAAAAATTTTCTTTTTTGATTTTTCCGGTATCAAACCTGGGCTATCAGATTCATAGTTTACACTCTTGCTTACTGCACCACAACTAATTTAATTTTTTTTTGATATATTTGCCATTTAAACATTTGAATATTTTATTTTAATTAAAAAAATTTTATTTTAAATTTTTGCTTTCTCCGAAGTACTGAGCCCACCTCTCTACCCACTACACCACAAACATTTTTAAATTTTTATGACTAATTTTGTTAGAAAAACAAATACTATAGTAAAAATTTGTTTATCAATACCAATCATAAGTGAAGTCTGTTATCAATACAATCCACAATTCGGTTGCTTCTACCGAAACCCTAATTAAGTGATATATTTAATTAGAATAACCGTACTTGTAGTTACCACTTTTAAATATCGACAATTTTTTAATACATTTCATAGATTGTATCAAATTTCTAATATATTCACTAAATAAATGGTTGATTCCACTGCACACAAATACCAAACGAATTTAACTTTTAAAGATGATTGGTGAAACACCAATAATTGAATAATAGGATTGATTTTTATTTTCTTTTCCCTTCTTTTAATTCCCAATACAACATTTTCGCTGTATTAATGAATTTTAGGTTATTCCAAATAAAATTTAATCCTTACAAATGAATGTTAATGGTTTTGATCAAATTGCAACCAATCTTTTCTCTGGGTGTAAATTCATCTATTTGTTTTAAAACGGGTTAAACATTTTCCATTAAAAAAATTTATATTTCCATTTAAAATCTTATCTTTATACCCTTCACAAACTTATATATAAGTTTGTAATTTCTACAATATTGATCTTAGACCCTATAAAGTATATATATTATGGGTCCTTATGAAGAGCGAAGTTGATTTAACGATGTCCGTCTGTCCGTCTGTGTGTTGAAATGGATTTTCCGAAGAACCCAGACATGATGAGGACTTTATTGTTATTTATTTCTGTTAAATGTGATCCATTTCTGCTTGCTATTAAAAATCAGCCAGATCGGTTAATAAATGGCTGAGATATTAGCAAAAAACCAGGACTACCTCTAATTTTTCCCGTAAAACCCCTTTGTTTAATATGTATGTAGAATTTTACGCATAACAAACACATCCATTTGTTGAAATTATTTAGTAGTCTTTTTAACCATATATGGCCTCATGGGCTCGGTTATAAATTTATTGAAATAAAAAAAAAAAAAATTCTTTTCTTTCACCTCTTTACCTTACCTTTTATACACAAACAACAAACACATACAAAGATTTGTCATTTAAACAAAAACCAAACAAATCTCTAATGAACGAAAACTGTTTATTTAATTCTATTAACGATGATTCCGCATGACCTTAATAGCTCAGTTGTCTAAACGCTATGTCACAAATGATTTTTTTTCTCTAAGGCCGCGGGTTCGAATCCTACACCCGCTCAATTCAACATTTTTTTTTTTGTACAATTTTTTTTTTATTTTCTTAAGACTTTTTTTTGTATTATTCCTTATCGAGCTAAAGATCCTTTATTTATAAAAAATATTTATAAATATTTATTTATCCCAATATTTCGTCACCACATTGGGTGACTTCTTCAGGGGAAATTATCTTTTTTTATAATTAATAAATTAAAATTATAAACTGAAAACTTATATATATATATAATTAAATTTTTTATAAATAAAGGATCTTTAGCTCGATAAGGAATAATACATGAATAGAGAAGATCGAAGAAAACTAAAATAATTATTTTTTTTTTTTTTGTTTATTTTTTGTTGTTTTCTTAACATTTAATAATCAATTTAAATAAAATTTTATATTAATAATTAATTATAAAAAGCGTCTGATACAAACGGTTTTATTTCTATTTTTTGCTTCGATTTAAAAGAATTTATTTATAAAAAGATTTTTAAACCATTTTATTTCTCATATATTAAGATAATTTTATACATAATTCCTCTTTGAGTGCAACTATTTTAGGTCATAACTTATAATAATTTATAAAAAAAAAAAAATTTATAAACTATTTTCCTTCAAATTTTTTAAAATTAAGCTAAAGAAATTAAAAATATTTTTTAATAAAAAAGCGAAATAAAATCCCAAATGCAAATTTGCCAGCTAAATCAAACGTTTTTCTAGAAATAAAACACATGCAGTTCTAGTGATTTCTTTTAACGATTTGTTGAAATTTTTTTCTTTCACCTCTTTACCTTTTATACACAAACAACAAACACTATTTTAGAGCTGTAATATGACCTATGGATACGTCTTATATAGCAAAAGATCGAAAATCTTTAGTTTAACATATTTGCTAAAAAAAAACTCGGAAATATCGGTTCAGATACAAAAAAGTTATGCCCAAAACATAATTTTTTTTTAAATACCTATTTTCTGGAACCATAAATCTTCCCGAGTCCAACTTTTATCACCATACTAAATGGTTCATTTCCTCTTAAAGGCGTCCGTATATAAATCTGTCCATTCCATTTATGTCCATATATAAACTTCACTTTTCTCCCAACCATGGTGAAGGTTATATAAGATTCGGCATAGCCGAATTTAGCCGCTCTTACTTATTTTTCCTAACTTTATGATAATAACACCCTGTATGTAGACCAATGACCAATATATTTTTAGTGACTTAAAAAAAATAGAAAGATAAACAATTTACAATCTACACACGAAAATTTATTAAAATTTATGGCAAATGCCCCGTTAAGAAAAATCCCCCCTCAAAACTAAAAAAAAAAATAAATTATAGATCTATTGAAAGTTCCCCTACAAATACAATGTTACTAAGAAAAATCTTTAATAATCATAAATAAATAAATCGTTTTGTTATCGTTTAAAAACTATATTTGTGGTCAAAATAAAATCAAACAACTAAAACCGCTTTACATAAATGTTTTATAAAATTTAAAATTTTAAATATAAATTTTTCAAAAAGGTCATTAGACATTTTATGATTAACTTAAATGATAAGCAATTAAAATATAGATTTAAAAAAAGAAAAACAAAAAGAAAGAAATAAACAAATTTATTTGGAATTTTATGCGTATTTAAAGATTTTTTTTTTTAATATTTATATAATTTATATAGATTTTTTTATTGCTTTATAACCCAGCAAAATTTTAGTAATATGTTTTTAAATTATTTAGAATTTAGGTCTTTCGCATATATTTTGGTGTTAAAAGTTTATTTTTATATTTGTTAGATGAGATAATTTTTGTAAGAATTTGCATAAAAACACATTTAAAATTTATATCTCCGCTTACCCGCTGCATTACAAAATAATAAAAAATAAGTAGTTACCACAATAAGTAGTTTGAAAAAAATACAATACTTGTCCCATAGAAAAATAACTGTAATTACAGTGAACACCAATAACTACCCATTAGTACACAATAAACTGTCAGGTAGTAACTGTCAAACTTTATTGTGTGCACTTATTTTTGCTGGGCTCGAAAAGTTTTATGAAGTGAGAAACTCATAAAACTTAACTGACCCTTAAAGTTAAATCAAGAGTTTTTTTTTTTTTTTCAAATAAAAATATTGAAATAATCTGAAAAATTTATGTATAAAATCTTAAAAAACCTATTAAAACATATATATAAAAAAAAATAAAAGCAATAAATTCCGCTTTACCGATTTTTATGTTTTTACCCTCCACCGTGGTTGTGTTACAGATAAAATAAAATTTAAATTGTAAAAACATTGTTGAGGTAAAAAAAAAAAAATCTTGAGGTGAAAACTATTTTCTTGTGAAGAATAAAAAATTTTGAGGTGAACAAGAAATTTTGAGGTGAAAAACAATTTTGAGATGAAAAACAATTTTTTATGTGAAATAAATTTGAGGTGATTATAAAATTTTATTCACCTCTACACATCTGGTGGAAAAATATAACAAAAATGTTTTATCATAAAATTGTATAAACTACACCGATTTGTAGGAAAAATTTATTCCTAACTTTTTTTATTGCTGGACCGAGGAACGGATATTGCTAGATCGGCTTAAAATTGCCAAAGGATCATAAATATAAATAGATACTTTATAGCAACGCTTCCCACTAACTTTTTCTTCACGGACCCTTGGAGGAATTTCTACAGGCTGACGGACATCCAAATTTTTAAATTTTTTATATTTAAATAATAACATTCAAATCCAAAGATTAAAAGAAAAAGTAATGAATACAAAGATAGAAAACGTTTTCATTCGAATTTACAGAACAAAAGATATTGGTACAGATAAACATTTTGGTACAACCTTTCAATTCCGACAGTAGTTTATTTAAAAAGTAATACATAGTTTGTTTTTAAATGAAAAATCAATTGAAATTCATAGAAATATATTTTTTTTAACTATTTGAATCACTCATTCAAAAAACAAACTATAAAAATTTACAGTTATTCAGTAGGAGTTGATAGTTTCTGTTAAATGTAAAATTTTATGTTTTTTGATTCTAAAGAAAAGAAATTCATATAATTCCTTATTGTTTTTTTTTTTACCAAAATAGTTTGTTTATTTACAAAATTATTTTATTATTTTAATAAAAATTACCAGAAATTATTCAAATATAGATACACACATAGAAAATAAAAATATATACATCTGTGTGTGTGTTTTGTGCAATTACATACAATTAAAAAAATTTCAATTTGAAAAACAAACCACAAAAGTAGTTTTTTCTAACTTTTTCAATTGTTTTTACTACTTTTATCGATTATTAATTAATGATTAAAAATAAACAACAAAATGGTATGAATATAATGCAAAATCTGTAGTCCTCTTTTTGAGGGTATTTTCGATTAAAATGTATTTTAAGTTGTTGTTAACGAAATAATGTAGTTAGTGTATATAAATTTTAGACCTATATTAAAATACAGGGTGGCGCAAAAATAACCTTCCGATGTTTTTTGGCTGTAATTTCAAAAAAATTAAAAACTTTGATTCTTCTTGTGGAATATTTTTATTTGGTCTTTTAATTTTTTTGCATCAAGTCGAGAATTTGATGTCATGTAAATGGCCGCCGCCACAGTTGATTGTCATTTGAGCCCTTTTTATGGCATTTTCCATCACTTTGGCCAAAACTTCCGGCGATAGGTCCTCACATTCTTGACGGATATTGTCTTTAAGAGCTGCAAGAGTCTGAGGCTTGTTGACATAAACCCGCGACTTCAAAAAGCCCCACAAAAAGAAGTCTGGAGCGGTCAAATCAGGCGATCTTGCTGGCCAGTGCAAATCGCCAAAACGGGAGATTAGGCGCCCGGAAAATGCATCCTTCAGCATATCGGTTGTGGCACGTGCAGTGTGTGGCGCTGCACCGTCCTTTTGGAACCACATGTTTTCCAATCCCAATTCATCAAGTTGTGGCAAAAAGAACTCGTTGATCATTGCTCTGTAGCGCTCACCATTCACAGTAACCGTTTGGCCCGCGACGTCTTCGAAGAAAAAAGGTCCGATGACTCCTCCAGCGAAAACAGCACACCATACAGTGACTTTGAGCGGGTGTAATGGCTCTTCGTGGGTTACACGCGGATTTTCAGTGCCCCAAAAGGGTAAATTTTGCTTGTTTACGTACCCGCTAAGATGGAAATGGGCCTCATCACTCATGATTATTTTTGATGAAAAATCATCTTCATTATTGCTCAAATAAATAGTCACCAATATTCCGCGTTCTAGAGCAGTGTAGCGTAACATTGTTTGTTAACGTGTATTTCGTATGTGTTTACTACACAAATGTCAAAACAGAACTGACATTAGGGGCCAATCGCAAAATTTATAGCATTTTCTGATAGGAGGATTACTTTTGCGCCACCTTGTATGTGGAAGGTATTATGATACAAACTAAGTTTGATTTCAAAAACTGTTTCTTTTTAATTTTTTTTTATTTTTTGCGTGTACTACGATAAATGCAACAGTCAACGTGTAGTCTAAACTGTTGGTAAAAAAGTGAATTAATTTTACCTTAACATTTTTATGCAAATTTTAATTTTCTATTGGCTTTATTGTCAGCTTCTTATTCTGGTTCTTAACTTCCTTGGGTTAAAAATAATCTAATAAAAAATCTATAAAGAAAATTTGTAATTCTAATAACCAATTTTTACAACAATTTCTTTTACAACAGCATGTTTAAAACGAGCCTAAAACACATGTGGTTTTTCAGTAACAAGACAATAACTTGTGTTTTTACCATCGTACATGACATATGTCTATCATTTGGAGATACTGTAAAGTATAATAATTCAAAATAAAACCCACGGAAAATGTGTTTTCTTGAAAAAAAAAAAAAAAAACATTCTACTCTAAAAGGTTTCAAATGTTAATTTTTTTTTTGTGTATTTCGTGTGGATGGAAAATTCTTCATTTTAGTTGTTGCAGAACGGATGCTATTTGAAAAGGAAGTTTCAAAAACACTTATGAATATGAAAACAAATATTCAGAATTTAAAATGAAAATAAACACATGTGTGTTAGAAAATATTAAATCAATAAAGATATTGAAAATTTATGTATTTCAAAAAAAAAGAAACAAAAAATGATGAAGAAATCACGAGAAAGAACAATTTTCTTTTATTATTTTAAACCTCCTCAGTTTATCATTCCGTTTGTTACATATCAATATATATAGAGAGATCTAAGGTTCCCAATTTACACTAAGTCTTAAAAACTTCTACTTTTTGATGCAAAATTTGTCAGAAATTTGACAATGTAAGTGGTTTTAAAATATAATGTGTGTTACCAACAGTAGGGCATCATATTTTTTTATTCACCTTAAACAATTTTTTTCACCTCAAAAAAATTTTTTCACCTCAAATAATTTTTTTTATCTCAAAATTTTTTTTAAACCCTTTTTTCACCACAATTTTTTTTTTTAAATCCAACAATTTGTCACCTCATATTTATAAGTTTAAAAATTTTTTTCACCACAAAAAAATTTTTTCAGCAAAATATTTTACACAACACAAATTTTTACGTCAAAAAATTTTTTCACCTCAAATATTTTTTTTAACCGCATAAATTGTTTTTTACAAATTATTTTTTCACAAATAGTTTTTTCACACCCTTTTTTTACCACATTTTTTTTCGCATCCAACAACTTTTCACCTCATATTTATCAGTAATTTTTTCACATTAAAATTTTTCTTCACCTAAAAATTTTTTTTACCAAAATTTTTTTCCACCTCACAATTTTTTTACTAAAAAAATTTTTTCACCTCAAATTATTTTTTTCACCTGATATTTATCAGTTTAAAAATTTTTTTTATCCACAAAAAAATTTTTTCATCAAAAATTTTTTCCACCTCACACAATTTTTTTTTACCTCAAATAATTTTTTTCATCTCACATAAAATTTTTTCACAATTTTTTTTTGACAAATAGTTTTTTTTACCCTGTTTTCACCACAATTTTTTTCACATTCAACAACTTTACACCTTAAAAATTTTTTCACCTAATTTTTTGAATACAAAAATTGTTTTCACATTCAAAATCGTTTTTCAACACAAAAATTTTTCCTATTTCAAATTTAAATATTGTGGAGGGTACAAAAAATAGACGTTTTATTAGTTTTTTTTGCTTAGCCTCTGCCTTCTTCGGGAGGCTCTAGCTAGTTTAAGACTTCGGGTTTTGAAGAAATCTTTTGCTGGATCGAATTGCAATACACAAATCAGCCTAGCTAAAGATGGTTAATTTGCTTTGTGTTTTGTAAATATATGGAGGTTAAAAGTTCGTTATAAATAGGGAAAAATAGAAAAGATTTATTTTAACTAAAACTTAAATTTTTAATTTTAATAAGATTCAAATAGTGTTTTATTTATTAATGATTTTTTTCTCTGGGTAGTTTAAAAAAATGCAGTGTTTAATTTAATATGTTTCTAATATTTAATATTTAAAATTATATCAAAACGATTAAGTAAAATATTTATTGCTAGAAATAACCGGCAATGTTAGAACATAGCCCTTTTAGTTGGGCGCCATTTATATTTTTTGTTATATTAACAAAAAAAAAAAAAAATGTAAAGTTATTAGTTAAATAAATTTAATATGTTATTTTGTAAAGAACAATGTATAATTGTTTATATTAATTTATATTTTCTTTGAAGTTAAAAACAGTTAACCATCAAATATGTCAAAATTTTATAACAAACATCATTGTCACTTCAAATTTATGTTTTCGGTAAAAACCTTTATAATTTTGTATAAATTTTCTATTATTATTTTAAATTAATTTAAATTTTAAAATCGTTTTTGGCAATTATGTTATAAAGAAACCCCCCCAAAATAACAGTAATTAAAAAAAACAAAAATAACTGTCCAAATTTGATGAAATTTATATACCAATTATAAAGGCGCCAGTTTTAAAAAAAGGTATAAAAAATATTTCAACAATTTCAAAGAACATTTTCCTATTACCTTAAACATACATACATACATACATACATACATACATACATACAGTAGCTCCAAGCGAAACTCGTACAGCGCAGTAAATTTTCTTTTTCTTTTTGTCATTTGAAAATAACAAAAAATATAATTTAAAAAGAGCATATTATTTTTACTACACTTTATACTGCATTAGCTGGCAGAGAAAAAATTAAATTTTTTTCTCTAATTTCTGAAAAAAATTAGAAATTCCGTATAAGTGGCAACTTTCTATGCAAAAGCGAAACTCGTACCGTTGGAATACATCTGGCAATATGCATGTTTACCGCAGCCAACTTCACTATGTTTATTTAAAAGCACTAACGGATTTTCCAGAAACCAAAGCAAACACATTTTTTTCATCAGTTGACTGAAAAGCTAAAATATATTTATAAAATGAGCCTACAAAACGGTCAGACCAGCCTGGAAATTCGAAAATTGGTCATTTAGCTTTACAAAGACGAGAAGTCGTTGCAGGAAATTTCAGATATTGTGAAAAGAAGTCGTTCTACCGTTCAATATATTATAAGACGGTACGAAAATGAAGGTAGAGTGGAAAATAAGTCCAAAAAGGCAAACAATAAAATTTTTTCTGATAGCGATGAGAAGTTTTTAGTAAGAGAAGTGAAGAAAAACCCGTTCTTAAGTGCCCCAAAACTCGCATCAATTGCCGAAATTGAGTTGGGAAAGAAGTGCTGCCCCCAAACAATAAGAAATATATTACACAAAGCCGATTTAAATGGCCAAAGAGCAAGGCAGAAACCACTTATAAGTGACAAAAACCAAAAGTCAAGATTACGTTTTGCTAAGCAGCACCGTGCTAAGGAAATTTTGTTTTGAAGCAATGTGCTTTTCACTGACGAAAGCAAATTAAACATATTTGGTTCGGATGGAAAGCCCTACGTGTGGAGAAAATCCAATGAGGCACTTTTTCCAAGAATTTGAAACCAACAGTCAAACACGGTGGAGGGTCGGTAATGGCTTGGGGTGCTTTTTCAGCCGCTGGTCCTGGAACGCTGCATTTTATAGATGGAATCATGAACCAGACAGTATATTTAAACATTCTTAAGGAAAATTTGCCACGTTGTAAGGAAAAACTGGGTCTAGGTGCTGACTGGTATTTCTACCAAGACAATGACCCGAAGCACAAAGCTTATAATGTGCGGTCATGGTTGTTATATAATTGCCCACATGTCATTGATACACCAGCACAGAGCCCAGATATTAATCCTAAAGAGAATTTGTGGAGTTATCTGGATGGAAAAATAAGGCAACGGCAGATTAGCTCAAAAGCTGATCTGAAGACAGATCTTCAAGAAGAATGGGAAAACATTGACCCCAGCTTTTGCAAAAAACTTATTGAAAGCATGCCAAAGAGATTGCAAATGGTTTTAGAAAACAAAGGCATGCATACAAAATATTAACATTAAGAAAAATGTATATACCTTTACCTTTGTATATGCTGTACGAGTTTCGCTTTGGTATAAAAAAAACCGTGTTTTTAGTTATTTCTTTTTTTCTTTTTTTTTTCTAATGAAGTAATATGTTATGTTTTTATTTTGTTATAAAGAGAGTCATATAATATGCTAATAAAATACGTAAAAAGTTTGTTGAAAATATTTTTGATTTTGTTATAAGTCAATGAATAAAAATTTGTTAGCTGTACGAGTTTCGCTTGGAGCTACTGTATGTATGTATAAATATAAAACACACAAAATTTCCTTGATAAAATGTACTATTTTTAATCTAGCAATTGTTAAATTTTGAAAGTCATTTCAAAACAAAAAACAAAAAAATTTAATAAAAGTCATCAAATACTACAAATGATAGAAAAATGATAAAATATGATAAGAATTTATAATTAAATTTTGTTAAACATATTTATATTTTTAAAGGTTTGTTGTTGTTGATTCATAGCAATTGCTTAACGTTTTTTTTTTTTTAGAGTTGTGTAGAGGGAAACAAAAGTGATTTTGAAAATGTTTATGGTAAACAATAATATATATTTTTTTTTTGATTTAAGTGAAACGTGTTGACACTTGTTAATAAAAAATGTGTTTAAAATATTAATTTATATTTTTTTTTTCAACCGTCTTAAAAAGGTAGGGTTTGTTGTTTAATGTCCTACAAGTATTTAAAATACTATTAGAATTATGGTCAAGCAAAATAAAAATATGATATATTGTTGTGTGTATTAAAAATAAAATATACTTTACAGAGAGAAAGAAATATTTATAAATTTAAATTATAAAAACCTCCTTTCATGTAGCTTTTTGTTGGTCTTGAGGCAAAAAGGGCGTTTTAACAGCAAATCAAAGACTATAATTTAGGGTTTTATTTTTTTGCTTAACCGATACGTTTTTTTTCACTCTCTTTTTTTACATATTGTATCCTATTTTCAACTATTTTAAATGTATATACAGCTTGTAGGTTAATGTTAAAAATGTCTGCTGCTTGTTGGTATAATATTGGTTAAGGGAGAAGATATTTTCGTTTTTTTTTAAAGAAAAGTAACACAACAAACGTTTCTACTTTAAAAAAGTCTTTAAGCATTTTAAAAGTGTTTAAGGAATCGTCCAAAAAGGAAATGGGTTTGAAAGAATTTCGTTTTTAAATATATAAAAAAAAATAAATAATTAAAAAAAAAATCCAAGGTTGGGCGCCAATAAAAAATAGTCACTTTATAATTCCTATTAAGGTTTCGAATTAAATTTAAAGAAAACAAAAAAAAAAAAAGATAAATATAGAAAATTTGTACAAGTCTCCACGTTGGGCGCCAAGTAGTAAACAAAATGTTTTTTCTATAGCTGTTTTAATGGCACTTGTAGTTGTTTTCGGATTTTTGATAATAAAGAAAAAAATGTGACATTAAAAATTAAGTTTCACCCTATTGAAAAGTGCTGCCATTTTTGCAAATGACAACGTATGTCAGTTCGGTTTGGTTGGTTGTGAAGGAGTCATGTGCTTAATTTGTAGTGAATAACAATAAATTGCTATACGCTTCAAGAACGCGTGACTGACGAAGTGGATTATTTTGCATTAAAATTAATTATGAGCGAAGAGGCGCAGTTTTATCTAAGCGGGCACATCAATATGGAAAATTTTCATTTTTGGTGAACGGAAAATCCACGCTTAGTTCATGAAGCACTATTTTACCCTATCAAAGTCACCTGTGGTGTGCAGTAACGTGGGCAAAGGTGATTGGTCCTTATTTTTTTGAATAAGCCGAAGGTAATGCTATTAAGGTAAGCGGGCACCGCTATAAGGCCATGCAGACTGAATTTTTCTTAGGGAAAGTTAAGCATCTGGATTTGAGGGGGACATGTGTTTCCAACAAAACGCGGTCACTTGTCACACTGCAAGCGACACAATGCACATTTGAAAGATGCCTTCTTGCTTTTCGGTGACTTGGCTAGATCTCCTGATTTGACTGTCCCGGACTTCTTCCTCAGGGGAAATTTAAAGTTATTGGTGTACGCCAATAAGGCCCACGCCTTGCAGGGGTTAAAGAAGAATTTTCGAGCCGAAATCGATAACGTGACACCACTAACGCTGCTCTCAGTAATGCAAAATGTAATCAAAAAATGGCAAATTTGCAACAACGCCGACGGCGGCCATTTGTAGAGAATAATTTTCCATAATTAATTGAAACAAAAAGTTGAAGTGCAAATAAACATAATCAGTTAAAAACCAAACTAATTTTCACTTTAAACAAAAGTTATAGTGAAAGAAAATCAGATGATGGTTTTTGCACCCCCCCCCCCCCCCACCCTGTGCAACTGCTTTAATTTAAAAACTACTATAAATTTAAAGACAGTTTTTTGACGGCCTTGGGCATTACTTTACATTTGGACTGTAGGTTTTAAAAATTCCGCTAGGTGTCGCAAAAATATGAAGGCGTTATTCTGATAACACTCAGAAAAAAAAGTTAGTAGAAAAATTTGTAAACGGTTTTCAATCCCACTTTGCTATTTTTGTAAATCTTTTTGCTATTTACATTTTACAAATTACAGAATTTTTACAGAATATTTATAGGTTTTTTTCCACTGACCTACTCTTACATCTTTCATTTGCAAAGATGTTAACATCTTCCCAACTACTCCAACTCTCTAAATCCATTTTTTTTTATTTTTATTATTGTATTTTTATTTTATTATTTTAACTGCTAAATAAATGACAAATAAAAGAGGAAAGATGTTGCCAATGTAAATTCATGTTTCACGTTTTCAACATCTTCCATGCGTTTCACAAAGATGTTGTTCAGTGTAAAAAGCCTATTACAAATTTTTGTTGCTATTTTCAGAAATCATTTTACAAATTTTTTTAAACCGATTTGCTAAAATTAGCAAAAAAAAAAATATTAATTTTAAAAAAGCTAATTTCTAAAAATCAGCCCTAAAAACAAATTAAAATTTTACCCTTAAAGTAAAAAAAATTGACTAATTACCAAAATAAAACAAAATGATAAATTTGTTTATGTTTTTACAATTTTTAAGCCTTTGATTTTTTGTCTAAAAAATATTTTTTGTTAAAATTAAATAAAATAAAAAAAATGTTGATGCTCGATAAAAAAAATGGAAATTTTGTACTAATATTAATAATATTTAGTACCTTTTTTTTGCTGATTTTAGCAAACAGATTTTAAATTCTACTTTACAAAAAGTTTACTAAAATTAAGTAGCGGCAGCAAATTTTTTTCTACAAATTTCATTCTACTACACGTAAGCAGATTAGCAAAAAATACCGCTGGGCTCAAATTAGTAAAATTTCCCATAATAAAAGCAAAATTTTCAGTTGCTATTACAGACTTTTTTTTGGTGAGTGTAGTAAGTTTAAGTCTCTTAAAAGTTTTGTTGAAAAATTTTCGGCAGGGTTTTAAATTTTTTCAAAAAAATTCAGATTGGGCGTTAATTAAAAAAAAATTTTTCAGCAGTTCTGACTAAACTTATATTTCTCATATGTTTTTTTTTTAATATAAATAAAAAAGTACTATAAAAAATTTTAGAATTTATTAGTACAGAATTTGTTAATATTTTGTAATACTCTCCACCATATGTATATAGTGAGGTTATATATCAGTTTGTCATTCCGTTTGTAAGGTCTAAGACCCCATAAAGTATATATATTCGAGATCCTTATGCTATTTTAAGTCGATTTAGCGATGTCTGGCCGTCTGTTTGTTGAAATGGCGATTAGGGCGCGAAAACGCAAGCGGGGGTGTTTATTTTTATTCAGTTTGTTGGACATCCTTCCGAGCTGTTTGGTATTGAAAATGAGGAAAATCGGTCCAGCGGTTAAAAAGTTATGAGTGATAATGAGAAGGTACCTCTTAATTTTCCATACAAATTGGTGTATTTTAGCACAATTTTATAGTAGCGACCCGCAAGTAAAATATTTTGTCTTTTTTTTTTCACCAGTCGCTTAGAATTGAAAAATATTTTGTATTTACCTCAAAAAAATTTTTTTCACCAAAAAAATTTTTTCACCACAAAAAATTTTTACACCTCAAAAAATTTTTTCACCTCTAAATTTGTTTTCACCAGCTGTGTCAAAAAGTTATGATTGAAAATGTGATGCTAAGAATTAAATAATATTTTATATTCATCTCAAATATTTTCCACATCAAAATAAATTTTTTTTTCACTAAAATTTGTTTTCACCACAAAAATTGTTTTCACCTCAAACAATTTTTTTCACCTCCTTAATTTTACTTCTAAAGTTTTTTACATTATTTGTATCAAAAACAGTAGATAATTTTTTTTTTTGGATGTTGGTGGAGGGTATTCAAAGATTCGGCTCAGCCGAATTTAAGCCTTTTTTAGTTGTTTTCTATTTAAACTTATCTTTTTAAAATATAATTAGAAAAAATTAGGTGCCAATTTTAATGAAAAAAAAAAAACTAAAAATTATTTTTGCTTTTTTTAATATTATGGAAAATTTCAAAGATTTAAACAGAAAAGATTTAAATTTACACGTTGGTCGCCATTTAAAAAAACTTCAAAATTTTTAGTTTTTTTTCAAATAATGTCTCTACTAAAATAACATTATTGCCTTCAAATTGCTATGACCAATTTATATTACTGGTGCTTAAAAAAAAGGAAAAACTTTTTTGTATAAAAAACATAAACAGACCTGTAGTAATAACGTTTTATATCACATTTTTACGATTATTTGATGTTATTAACAACTAACATGTCACTCACATTGAGCATAAAAATAAACATAACAAAATGTGGTTTATGGTTGTAAAAATACACTCATAGCCTCAAATAACAAAACTAACTGAAACTGGATATAATTTTTTTCTAGGCCTAGAAAACAACACACTGGAGTTGTAAAAAAACTGTAATATGTCTGCTAGAAAGAAAAATAAACATAGACGAAAAATTTGTTAATAAAACATTTTTTTTTATCACAGAAAATATATTTTCAAACAAATAATTTATTTATATAGGAAAATAGCTTTTTAAAGAAAAAATTTGATATGAAAATATACTACGGCAAAAAAAACAAGTAAAAAAGGGCTAAATTCGGCTGTGCCGAATCTTTGAATACCCTCCACCAATATCCTAAAAAGATGTTCTCTTCTGTTTTTGATACAAATAATATAAAAAAAAGTTTTGAAGTAAAATTATGTAGGTGAAAAAATTTTTTGAAATGAAAAACTTTTTTAGATGTGAAAAGAACTTTTTTGGTGGAAAAAAAAATTAAAAGGTGAAAAAAAAAAATTTTAAGGTGAAAAAATTTTTTGTGGTGAAAAAAAATTTAAGTGGTTAAAAAATGTTTGAGGTGAATACAAAATATTTACTGCTAAGCGACTGGTGAAAAAATATGAGAAAATATGTTATGTATCAGTCGCTACTATGAAATTGTACTAAATTTGTATGGGCAATTTAGAGGCACCTTTACATTTTCACTTGTTTTTTTAAACATGGACTACACAAATAACACAATTTAAAGCATAGTTTTTGTCAAATACTCAATTTTGTTCCGGCTAATGGGGACTAGCTCTGCATCTGAATATGCCTAATGGAGAGAATGCACTTTCTGATGCGCCACGTATTGATAAATAGTTGCAACGAATGTTCTTTCTTTAAAAAATTGAAGAGTGTTTGTCTAATAGAGAGAATACAGCAAAGAAATTAATTTATTAAAGAAAGAACATGAGTTGTAACTATTTGTCAATAGATGGCCCATCAGAGGGTGCATTCTCCATTAGGAATATTTTGCTGCAGAGCTAGTCTCCATTAGCCATATTGTGCTACAATATTTAGTAGAGTATTATTGATTTTCTATTTTCTTCGTAACATAAATGAATATTTGCCAAAAACTATAAAAAATATATGTTTTATGTGCATATTATACCTTAATTTTTTAAATCAATATTCGTTTAGATGTTTAAGAGCACAATATTGCACTTTATTCATGTGTATTTTTTTATAAAAGAAAAAATGAACATAAATATACATTTGTCAATCCCTCAATTCTCAAAAATACAAACGGAATAAAAAAAATACTATTTTCCTCTATGAAAATTTCTCTTTTGGCATAAAAATGTGAAACGAATGCTTTTATTACGTCAAACATTTGAAAAATTGACTTTAAAATTATATAATAAGTCTACTAGCAACATCTGAATGCATTATAATATAAAGTATGTAGTTAATTTAATATTTTTGGTAAACAAATTAATTGAAAGCCTAATCCAAGGCTATATCGCCATTGGCCAGGATATAGTTTTAATGTGATTCTGCGCCACCTATTTAAAAGTAGCGGCACTAAAGCAATTATGCATTTTGCTTTTTCTTTAGATATAAATGTCTTTGGTTACAAAAACAAAAAATAAATTTTATGGAATGAAACTAAAAACCAACAAAGCTTAACAGAAAAACCCAATCTGGTTTACTCTATCTTTTATAGTAGCCAAAGAATTAAAGATATTTGAACGGAAAATCCTAAGAAAATGCATCGGAAAAAATTATGAAAATTTCATAAAACGATTTTCAAATAGTTACGTCTATGAAAATGCCGATGTTCTACCCTTCTGTAGGTACTCCATGTCGTTGCACGCCAGATTTGTTGAGAAACTTGCGCTACACGATAACATGCTTGTCAGCCAAATATACAAAAGCGAGAAAAACACCATCTGGGCTGAATCTACATATCTTTCTCTTGTCGGTATAATTAATTCTATATGAGCCCAGCCTCCGGTAATCATAGGGGCTGAAGATGATATACATACGTATATACTAAATTTTGCATGAACTGTAATATGAATATGTTTTGTCAATTTATGTAACAGAAATTTTGTTATTTAGTTTTAGTAATGTTATTTACAGAGGTCTGCTCTGTTAGCGACTTTAACATTGTTGATTTTTACGTTAACTTAGTTATTAGAGTAACACACATATAGCTCTAAGAATGTTATTATTCTCATAGTATGTAAGACAATAAATGTAATCGAACAAGAAAAAGACTTAATAACATTTTTACTTACTTAACATATAAAAAAAAAATAGATACAGAAAAATTTTACAAATTTGTATGGAAAATTTAGAGGTACCGTCAAATTTTCACTTATAACTTTTGAACCGCTGAACCGATTTTGCTCATTTTTAATACCAAACTGCTCGGGAGGATGTTCAATAATCTGGGTAAAAATAGGCACTCCCGCTTGCGTTTTCGCGTCGTGATAGCCATCTCAACAGACAGACGGAGATCGCTAAATCGACTTAAAATTACATAAGGATCACGAATGTATATACTTTATGGGGTCAGAAATCTATATTTCGACATGTTACAAACGGAATGACAAACTGATATATACCCTCACCATACATGGTGGAGGGTATAAAAATGTATTTGGTAGATATCAACATTAACGTTAAAAATAAACAACTCGTTATAAAAACGAAAAGGAAAAAAAAATTAAAATTTACCAGCGAAAAGGGAAAAAAAAATATCCAAATAACCACACATATTTTATTTTAAACAAGTTCATTGATTGCTGATGATGGGTGAAAAACGTAAATTACTTGGCAGGCCTTATTTTGTGTATTAAAAAAAAAAACTACAAAACAACTTTAAACTACACACAGCAGTGTATAAAAAAATAAAACAACTCAAACTCAATAATTTTTTTTACACACTACACTCTCCTTAACCATTACATTAGTTAAAGGGACCTGATGTTGTTACTACTTGAATGTGATATGGGCTGCTTGTTGCCTGCCTGATTGCTTCAAAAAGAATACAAAGAGTTGAAAACCTAGTTGCTGTGATGATGATGATCATCATCATCATTATCATCATGATGGAATTGATGAGGAAGGATGATGATACTGTATAACTTTGCCCATATTTTGCTGGAAGCTAAAATAATATCAAACAACTAAAATGCATACAAAACACATGCTGCTTACTAAGGCAACACAAACAATATTACATTATTATTTTTTTCTTTTTTAAATCTGAAAATTACATACTAAAAAATCTTGTTGCAGCATGTGCTGTTGAAATGTTTAAGCACCTATATAAAAATGTTGGTTAAGGGTAAAAATAATTACGGAATATGAGATGCTAGAGCATTGGTAAAAAGGCTTTATGTATGTAAAAGAAATTGGCGCCCAAAGTAGGGCTTTTTGTTACTTTCGACATAAATATAAAATTGTAGCAAAACGGGGTAGCTTATGGGTTTTATAGTAAAACCCACGTCATAAATTGGCGCACAACAATCAAATTATTTTAAGATTCAACGCTGCATAAATTGGCGCCCAAAATAGATTAGAGTTATTGTACCATATAGGATCCATCTTACAAGTTGGTTGAAAAGTTCCTGCGCTCGAAATGAAAGAATACTGTTTTTGTTACGAAATATATTTTTTTTATTTAATATAATCTCCTAGAAGCTCAATACACTTGTTCTAATGATCTTCCAATAATTTTATCCCATCCTTATAATGGTTTTCCGGAAGCTCTGCAAAAATAACCGTCTACGGCTGCTATGGCCTCTTCATTCGACGAAAAATGCTTTCCAAGAAGGAATTGTTTGAGATTTCTGAAGAGATAGTAGTCACTGGGAGCCAAATCTGGTGAATACGGTGGATGTTCAAGCAATTCGTACTTTAATTCTTTGAATTTAGCCATCGTCAAAACACTTTTGTGAGCAGGTGCATTGTCTTGATGAAAAATGATTTTTTTCTTCTTTAAACCAGGTCTTTTCTCACGAATTTTTCCATCCAGCTGATCCAAAAGGCTGCAATAATATTCAGAGTTGATTGTTTTACCTTTCTGAAAATAATCAGTCAACAAAATTCCTTTTGCATCCCAAAAAACTGATGCCATAACCTTCTTTGCTGATCGTTGTGACTTCACCTGCTTTGGAGCTGAACAACCAGCTTCAGTCCACTGTAAACGTTCTTGTTTCAATTTAGGACCATGGTGGTAGATCCAAGTCTCATCCATAGTTATAAAACGACGCAAGAAGTCGGTTTTATTCGGCTTAAAACGCTCCAAATTACGCTGATAAATTTGTTTTCGATCCAGTTTTTGTTGAATTGTTAATGTGTGCGGCACTAACTTTCCAAAAAGTTTTTTCATACGTAATTCTTCATGTAAAATATGGAGTACTCGTTCGTCTGAGATGCCTATGGCATTAGCAATTTCACGCTTAGTCAAACTTGGATCTTCACTAACCATATTATGTACCTGCTCAATGATTTCTGCTGTGGTTGCAGTTTTTGGTCGTCCTTCGCGTGGATCGTCTTCAAGGCTGGTATGACCACGTTTAAATTCACCAGCCCAAAATTCAGCGGTGCGTTTTGAAGGTGAGGACTCTTTATACACTTCTAACAATTGTTCATAAATTTTCTTTTGCTTTTAAACCCTTCAAAACAAAGAATCTAATGACTGCACGATATTCAATTTTTTCCATATTAAAAAAAATCAATGACACGTCAACTTCAAATAGCTTGTAAACAAAGAAAGAATTGACAGAATGACTTGCAACTTTGCATGTGTTCTCAGGACAGTTATACCAACTTGAGAAAAAAAGTTTGGAGCTAGCAGTGCCATCTCTTGGTGAGCGCAGGAACTGTAATGTACCATATAGGATCCAAATTATGGCCATTAATTTGTTCCAATTGCTACATTTAATATACAAGGTGAGGCATTCGTATGTCAGTTTAGTTTTGACAATTGCCATACGCCTTAAGAACGCTTGATAACTGTGACTACGGCGAAGTGAATGATTCAAATTGATCATGAGCGACGAAGCTTATTTTATCTCAGCAGCTACGTAAATAAACAAAATTCTTGATGCTGGGGAACAGAAAATCCACGCATAATTTATGAAACAGCATTTCATACTGTCAACATTACACTCATCAGTCTGTATGACAACTGAAAATTTTGCTAATATTACGGAAAATTTGGCTAATTTAAGCCCAGCTGTTTTTTTTTTATTCTAATCTGCTGACGTGTAGTACAATGAAATTTTTAGAAAAAATTAGCTGCCGCTACTAAATTTTAGTAAACTTTTTGTAAAGTGGAATTTAAAATCTGTTTGCTAAAATCAGCAAAAAAAATTTACTAAATATTTTTAATATTAGTACAAAATTTCAATTTTTTTTATCGAGCTTTAAAATCTATTTATTTATTTATTTTTATTTTTTTTTTCAAAAAATATTTTAGACAAAATAAAAAAAAAATCAAAGGCTTAAAAATTGTAAAAACAAAAACGAATTTATCATTTTGGTAATTTCTGTTTTGAAAAATATTTTTGTCAGTTTTTTTTTTTACTTTTAATTGTTTTTAGGGCTGATTTTTAGAAATAAAAAACTTTTTAGTGCTATTTTGAGTGAATGTCCTATTTCTAAACATGTTACATTATAAAGCAATTAAAATTTGTAGTTTGTAGTTTTAATTAGAAATAACATTTCCTTCAATATCCACTTTTTTTAAATTATAAAATTTTTTTTTTGCTAAGCTTAGCAAATCGGTTTTCAAAAATTTGTAAAATGATTTCTGAAATTAGCAACATAAATTTGTAAATATTCTGTTAACATTCTGTAATTTGTAAAATGTAAATAGCAAAAAGATTTGCTAAATAATAATGTTTCTTACTAAAAATCAGCACAATAATGGTAAAGTGGGATTGAAAACCGTTTACACATTTTTCTACTAACTTTGTTTTTCTGAGTGTATCTTGTGGTGTGCAGTTACGTCGGAAAAAGGTGATTTAGACCTTATTTTTCGAATGAGCCGATGCTAACGATATAACGGTGAACGGCGACCGCTATATAGAGGCATGCTGATTGAATTTTTTTTACCGGAAGGGCATGTGATTCCAACTGATGCCACTTGTCATACTGCACGAGACACAATGAGTATTTTAAAGACTGCCTTTCCAGCGCCCGTAATCTCGTGTTTTGGTGATTTGGTTTGACCAGCCAGTACTTTCGATTTGACTGTTCCAAGCTTCTGCAACTGGGGATATTTGATGTAGTTGGTGTATGCAAGCAAGCCCCGCACCTTGGAGGAGTTAAATAACAAGATTCCAGCCGAAATTGACAACGTGAGACCACAAACGCTGCGCTCTGTTATGCAAAATGAAAAGAGCTCAAATTTGCATTAACTTCAACCCTGTGGATCAGAAATTGGCACCCAATAGGGTCTACCTACTGCAAATAATTGTCGCCATTCGAGGCGCTTATTGTTTATTACAACATTAATTGGGGCTTAATGTTAGTTTCAAAATATATTATGAGTTTTTCAGCCAACAGGATCCGTTTTACTGAAAAGAATTGACTCCCAGCATAAACCTTTTTGTCCGTTTCAATACAGATTAGAAACATGGGTAGTAATCTTAGTTGCACAATAAATTACGAGTTTTGCACCCAGTAGGGCCCATTTGACTAAAAAGTATTAAAGCTTGACTTAAGCCATTTTGTTAGTTATTTATAATCGAGCCCAACATGCAGCTTATGGATCTTTCCAGCATAGATCAGATATTGCAAAATAGTGTTGCTTATCATAGGGTGTAATTGGCACCCAAAGTAGGGCTTGTTGTCGGGCTCAGCAAAATAAATATTGACGCCCAGCAAAGTCTATATTTAGGAGTGTGTTCAACGTTCTTTAAAGTTAATTGTTAGCAACAAAAATGTATTTCTAAAGAGGAAAGTACATCAAATGATCAGTTTGTAATCTGAAGTTTAGTAAATTCAATAGAAAAATTAAACTACGTTGTGGTAAAATGGTTAGCGCGTTAAGCTAGGTTAAGCAGGTTCAATCCCCAGTGACGGCAACATTAATTTAGACCAATATTTATCAGTTTTCTATCCCTCTCATAACAGGTCAATTGAGAAGTCCCCGGCCTGACACATAGATGGCGCTACTAGACTTAAATCTATATGATTAGCCATAACCTTTAAAAGACACGTGTATAAATTTAACAGCTGTCGGATCATTAGTTTTAAATTATAGCATTTTGAGTGAAGCAACTTTTGTTATTGTGAAGAAAATGGATAAAAAGAAATTTCGCGTGTTGATAAAATATTGCTTTTTAAAGGGAAAAAATACAGTTGAAGCAAAAAGTTGGCTTGATGTCGAGTTTCTGGACACTGCCCCAGGAAAATCAACCATCAAGGATTGGTATGCTAAGTTTAGACGTGGTGAAATGAGCAGCGAAGACGGTGAACGCAGTGGAAGCCCAAAAGAGGTTGTTACGGACTTAAACATCAAAAAAATCCATAAAATGATTTCGAAATATCGTAAATTGAAATCGAATGAAATAGCAGGTACTTTAAAGATATCAACTGAACGTGTACAATGTACATCATATCATTCACGAATATTTGGGTATGAGAAAGCTCTGTGCAAAGTGGGTGCCGCGCGAGCTAACTTTTGACCAAAAACAAGTCAGTAAAAACGAAGGTGAAAATCCATGAATTGGGATTCGAATTGCTTTCGCATCCACCGTATTCTCCAGATCTGGCCCCCAGCGACTATTTCCTGTTCTCAGATCTCAAAAGAATGCTCGCTGGGAAAAAATTTTTGTCGAATGAAGAGGTAACGCCGAAACTGTGGCCTATTTTGAAGCAAAGGACAAATCGTACTACAAAAATGGTATCGAAAAGATGGAGGCTCGCTATAATCAGTGTATCACCCTTGAAGGGGAACTTGTTGAATAAAAAAAAGGAATTTTGCCAAAAAAAATATGTGTTTTAGTATGATAGGCCGGGGAGTTTCCAATTGACCTGTTACATATCGGTGTTCACAGAACACTTAATCCCACCCAAATAACGTAAAGTAACAACTCTCCATCAGACAGCGGGTTGCTTCTCTTAATAAAAAAAAGTTTGCCGTGCTTCACTCTGAACCTTTTATGGACCATGTTGCTGAAATTTGGCAACAAGGCGAAATTGAAAAAACACGCATACTGTATATTTTTTTCGTGACAAAGACATATCATATGTTATATTTTTCGATTATCACAACATTTTCGTATAAAAAAGTCTTAAAAATCCTTGTAAAAAGTCCGCCTGGTTTAGTGTATAAGTTTTATTGAAAAATGGTCTTGAAATTTTCTGTAAGGAAATTTTTAAAGATTCTATATTTTTTTAAATATATTTTTGATTTTTTTTTTCTTAATAAAACTTTTTAAATTCCCAATACAAAATTATGCTATAATTTTTTTTTTAATTTTCAATTTCTTTTTATTTTTCCATCTCGATTTATTAAAAAGGAAACTGCTTTACAAGCCCAGAAGAAGGATTTTCAAAATTGAAATAAAAATTTTAACTTACCATTTTTTCCATTTTTTATTGTCTTGATTTTTGCTGGTTTTAAAGAAATCTACTCCACTGTATATTTGCAATTTTAATAATGCATATAAAAACTGTAAAGATAAAAAAAATATATAATAATTAAAGTAAATATTTGCTATTGAAAAACATAAACAATAATAAAAGTAAGAAGAAGAAGAAAAAAAAGAAATTAATTAATATTTTATCTAACAAACAAATATTTAAATTTAACTCTAAATACAAAAGTTTATTTTTAAAAGCAAATTAAAAAGTAAACAATTTTTCAAAAAAAAAACAAGAAATATTGAAGATAGAAAATATAAAGTAATTTATAGAAAGTTTAACACAACATATAAATCTTAAGCCCAAAAGCAAAAAAAAAAAAAAAAAAAAAAAAAACAACAGAAATTTGTTTATATTTAATGTGTAATTTAAAAGGGATACACCATATTACTACGCTATCATGGTGATGATGGGTGAGGAGAGATGAGTTGATGAAGAAAATTAAACAGATTTTTGTTTGTCTACATTTTTTCTATTAATTGGTGGTACTAAAAGAGCGTGCTTCTTTCTACTACTAGGGCGGTATAAGATTCTTTGTTTTTTTTTTTACTTTTGGTACGAAGTTGTAGAAAAAATAAGAAATTCTTAGTATGTAGTATTTAATGTCGTTCTAATTTTATTACTTACAGATTTGCTTGAATTATGAGATTAAAAGTTCAGTACTACAATTTAATTAACTTTTTTGTTTTAATTTCTATTCTATAATGTTGAGTGATGTTTTTGTAATAGAAGAAGGTTTCCTTATAGAAATATAAGAATATAATAAATGAAACTAGAGAAATAAGTAGCCCTTTATAACTGCTAAAATACCAATTCAAACTTAAAACCGCAGCTAATTGAAATAGCGTAAAAATTTATACCGGTACAAAAATCATAACCGCTATGGGTTTCGATTATCATCCTTGGATACGTTGAGTTAAGGTGGGTTGAACAAGCACCAAAGCAAGTCTATGCGACACAAACTAAAAGTTTTCCGTCTAGAGAGGAAATTGAAGGGAGAAAAAGGTAGAAATAAATAAGGCAAAAAGGGGGGAAATGGTATTGAAATTAGAAAAGAAGAAGAGAGGAGTACCAGCCTAAAATTTCTCAGTTTTGCTTATCTAATATTAGAAATGAAGAAGAGAGGAGTTCCAGCCTAGAATTTCACAGTCTTTCTTATAGCCTCTAAAAATCAGTCAGATGTATACAAGACGTCACTACCCAAAATGCTCAGTCTGGTTCTAGAGAAAGCGGGACAGTTGTGTTCCCATCCCCCAGATATGAGGTACATAATGGGTCATTGACCATTCCCATCCTTGCCATATGATGAGCATAAGCGTTGTGTCCCGTAATCAGGCCAGTAAGTCTACGACAGTCAGATGTACTCAAACTAGTAGTAGATATCTTTTCACATTCCCACACTCAGAAAAAAAAGTTAGTAGAAAAATTTGTAAACGGTTTTCAATCCCAATTTACTATTTTTGTACTGATTTTTAGTAAAAAAATTATTATTTAGCAAATCTTTTTGCTATTTACATTTTACAAATTACAGAGTTTTTACAGAATATCTACAAATTTTTGTTGCTAATTTCAGAAATCCTTTTTACAAATTTTTGAAAACCGATTTGCTAAAATTAGCAAAAAAAAATTACTAATTTTTTAATAATTTAAACTTATACATATAAACTTAAATTGCCCTAAAATGTTACATAGGATTAAAAAAGGGATCGGAAGTGAAGATACCGACTCATGTCTAAAAATAGGACATCCACTTAAAATAGCACTAAAAATTTTTTTTTATTTCTAAATATCAGCCCTAACAACAATTTAAATTTCACCTTAAAAGTAAAAAAAAAATTGACTAAAATATTTTTCAAAACAGAAATTACCAAATTAAAACAAAATGATAAATTCGTTTATGTTTTAAGAATTTTTAAGATTTTTAAGCCTTTGATTTTTTTTTTTCATTTTGTATAAAACATCTTTTAAAAAATATAATTAAAATTTTTGATGCTCGATAAAAAAAAATAAATCTAAAACTTTGTACTAATATTAATAGTATTTAGTAATTTTTTTTGCTGATTTTAGCAAACGGATTTTAAATTTTACTTTACAAAAAGTCTACTAAAATTTAGTAGCGGCTACTAATTTTTCTACTAATTTCATTGTACTACACGTCAGCAGACATGTGTTGCTAAGATTAGCAAAAATACCGCTGGGCTCAAATTAGCAGAATTTCCCGTAATAACAGCAAAATTTTCAGTTGCCATTACAGACTTTTTTTGGTGAGTGCATCTGGTTTGCTTACAAAACACCTTGTAACACAGCTGGTAGTTCCGTCAGACCACAACTCAATAAAAAAAGAAAAAAAAAGACTTCAACGTACTACCCATGACATGCTGATACGCAGCAGCGGTATTGAATTCGAAACTGATGCAATGTTTGCCAATGAATACCCACAAGACCCACCACCTTTAAAAGACAGACCCCGGTCCCCATAGAAACCAAAGGATACAGATCCTGTTCCCCATAAAAACCTCGTTGAGCATTCCTCAACAATACTGGGTGAAAGAGTTCAAGTGCCTTAAGCGCTACCTGACCTGATACTCCTGTCCCTCCATCCGTTATCGATTATTCAATTCGCAAAATTCTTGTGGCATAAAAGTATCCATTCACATCGTCCAGATACCAACCGTTAGAGTTTCTGGATCTATCAGTGTAAAAAATAATCCACAAGTAGTTAAGTTGGGTTGCCCCAGTCTTCCCTACTGCGGTTTCGGATTCATGGGCGTTGAAACTAATACAATGATTGCCAACGAGTTGGTCATTTCATTGCCCGAAATACCCACATGTCGTTAAGCGCAACCAACCGGACGTCACTACAGATACTTTCGTCTTTCCATTCGTTACCGATTATCCAATTCACCGCATCCAAAATAGAAATACTGTTGCAAAATGGCAAACGAGTACCTATTTAAAACATCCACATATACCAACCGGATTAAGTACCGTTAGAAAAGCTGGATCCATTAGTAAAAAAAGCATAAAAATAATCCAGTTGGGTTGCCCCAGACTACCCTACTGATGATGCTTACTCCATACCTTATACTAAAGGTATTAGACCAACAATAATATCATGTCTTGTGTTGCAATCTATATGCCAGGTTCCATTTTTTCGAAATCCGCATATCAAGTTCCAAGCCTTGCACTGTATATGAAGGGTCAAGGGTAAAATGTCTAACATAACATCAAGTGCATCAATTACCAGGTGTGGTACTCACAGCAGCAGCTCTTTGTAATCTGTTCTGCTTTTCCCGAATGATTTATCCCACTGTTCTAGACCACCAGACTACAGATGCATATGTCACGATGAGTTTGATAGCTTATAGGTACCTTCAGGGTACACCTGTAGGTTTCATACGCCAAGTGTTTCCAAAAGCTCAACCAGATTGCCACAAAAAAAGCAGTTTCCGAAATACTTTCAGTTCATCATGCCTTGTCCACATCAGTTTACTATCTAAAGTCGGCCCCCCCATATATTTAACCCTTTAACACTCGAAGTTTGAGACTTGAAAGATGGTTCTACGCACAAACAACAGAAGTGTAGTTTTGATCGGTTAATCAGATATCCCCTGCCTGTTGCATCTGCTATCTATTTTCCTGCAAACCAAACCTAAAGCCTGAAAAAGAAAGTCGAACACGAAACACTACAGCAGAGGGGATATTTAATACATCTCCTTGAGGGCATCCTCTAGTGATCTGAATTGTGACCGCTGTGCTCTACTGACTTTCAGCCGTCAAGAGCCTTTTAGAAAAAGTGGATTCACTCCATGCAAAGACCTCAGCCGAAAACCTCATCGAGTCGTAGACAGGCATAGTCAAAAGCTCACTTAATTTAAGAAAAAAAAAAAACATTCAGCGTGTGTTCCTTTTCATCTACGCTTTTTGTGATCTTAAGAACTAAATCATGAAATTTTGACTTGCAGGATTTATGACTTTCAGCGCAATGACACTGACCTAATGAATTTTTCCACTAAACGTTCGAGACTTTTCAGTAGAAAGGATTATCAACTGATCAGCCTTAAATGCTTTGCCAAAGTATAGTGTTTCTTCCTGCACCATGATGACGAAACATATCTATAGGCCATGCTATTCCATGAATATGTTAGTGGTTACTGCTGTGTGCTTGGATACAGGAAATAAAAACTTCAACAAATTACAGGTTGGTTAAAAAGTTCCTGCGCTCACCAAGAGGTGGCACTGCTAGCTCCAAACTTTTTTTTTCTCAAGTTGGTATAACTGTCCTGAGAACACATGCAAAGTTGCAAGTCATTCTGTCAATTCTTTCTTTGTTTACAAGACATTTGAAGTTGACGTGTCATTGATTTTTTTTAATATGGAAAAAATTGAATATCGTGCAGTCATTAGATTCTTTGTTTTGAAGGGTTTAAAAGCAAAGGAAATTTATGAACAATTGTTAGAAGTGTATAAGGAGTCCTCACTTTCAAAACGCACCGTTGAATTTTGGGCTGGTGAATTTAAACGTGGTCGTACCAGCCTTAAAGACGATCCACGCGAAGGACGACCAAAAACTGCAACCACAGCAGAAATCATTGAGCAGGTACATAATATGGTTAGTGAAGATCCAAGTTTGACTAAGCGTAAAATTGTTAATGCCATAGGCATCTCATACGAACGAGTACACCATATTTTACATGAAGAATTACGTATGAAAAAACTGTTTGGAAAGTTAGTGCCGCACACATTAACAATTCAACAAAAACTGGATCGAAAACAAATTTCTCAGCGTAATTTGGAGCATTTTAAGCCGACTTCTTGTGTCGTTTCATAACTATGGATGAGACTTGGATCTACCACCATGATCCTAAATTGAAACAAGAACGTTTACAGTGGTTGTTCAGCTCCAAAGCAGGTGAAGTCACAACGATCAGCAAAGAAGGTTATGGCATCAGTTTTTTGGGATGCAAATTTTGTTGAATGATTATCTTCAGAAAGGTAAAACAATCAACTCTGAATATTATTGCAGCCTTTTGGATCAGCTTGATGAAAAAATTCGTGAGAAAAGACCTGGTTTAAAGAAGAAAAAAATCATTTTTCATCAAGACAATGCACCTGCTCACAAAAGTGTTTTGACGATGGCTAAATTCAAAGAATTAAAGTACGAATTGCTTGAACATCCACCGTATTCACCAGATTTGGCTCCCAGTGACTACTATCTCTTTAGAAATCTCAAACACTTCCTTCGTGGAAAGCATTTTTCGTCGAATGAAGAGGCCATAGCAGCCGTAGACGGTTATTTTGCAGAGCTTCTGGAAAACCATTATAAGGATGGGATAAAATTATTGGAAGAAGTGTATTGAGCATCTAGGAGATTATATTGAATAAAAAAATATATTTCGTAACAAAAACAGTTTTCTTTCATTTCGAGCGCAGGAACTTTTCAACCAACCTGTATTAAAACCTTTCAAAATCTAATAAAGTAAAAATCCAATAAATTCCAGTTTTAAGCCCCCTTAATTTCCCTACATTCCCTTTATTTAACAAATTTTCCTTTAGCAACACTGACATCTTGACTCTTACCAAAAGGAAGTAACACTTAATCATAATGGTCTTGTCTTAACATTTAATTCATTTAAGAATTAGAGAAAAAAAAACTTTGGAACCTATTTTGTTCTTAGAATAATTTTAAACATTAGTCGGAGGTTAAGTGTAATGAATGTAAAAAGAGTGGGTGGTTTTGATTATTGTATTCGAGTCTTATATAAAGAGAAGGTCGATTGCTGGTGGTGGGGGATTCTAGGGGTTGCAAGTAGAGGTAGTGTCATGTTAGTCAAACTAACTAATAAAGAGATAAGAAATAACTGCTGCTGCTGCTGCTGCTACTGCTAATGTTGTCTCTTATTTTTCTATACTGTTTAAGTATTTAAGGCGGCATTTTTGCTTTTGATTTATTATTTTCATGTACTTTTCTATTTCTCAATTTTGTTTCATACACATTATAGACCATGTAACGCTTACACTTATAATGTTGAAATCAAAAATGTATGGGGGTAGAAATGAAATATTTAAATAGATAACTGCAAGTTTGTTGTTATTTTTTAATTTGCGATTAATTAAAAAAATAAATTAATTTTGTGTAAAATTAATAGAAGTGAGTTGTGGTGGGAGGGGGCGAGATTGTAAACAGATTTGAAATTAATAGAAACATTTATAAAGAAATTAAATTTTGTTGTTTAGTTTAGTTTAGTTTAGTTTTATAATTATAAATACAATTACACTACTCAACAAAAATCGAATATTTTTCTCAACGACTTCAAATTAAACAAAAAAAATTATTTTAAAAAAAAATTCTTTAAGTTTTTTTTTATTTTTAGTTCATTTTCAATTAAAAGTCTAATCATATCAATTAAATTTTTAATTAATAATGTACTTGGTGTAAAAATTATTCCAGTTTTATATTATTTTGATTTATTTATATATTAATTTTTATTACAGTTATATAAATTGCAAAATTGCATCTTAAATCCCTAAACAAAAAAAGAAAAATAAAAAATTTTGTTAAAAATAATATTACAAAACAACATAACAACATAGTCTATGTAGTGTTTGCATGCATCAGAGTGTACAGGTTGGTTGAAAAGTTCCTGCGCTCAAAATGAAAGAATACTGTTTTTGTTACGAAATATATATTTTTATTCAATATAATCTCCTAGAAGCTTAATACACTTATTCCAATGATCTTCCAATAATTTTATCCCATCCTTATAATAGTTTTCCGGAAGCTCTGCAAAATAAATGTCTACAGCTGCTATGGCCTCTTCATTCGACGAAAAATGCTTTCCACGAAGGAATTGTTTGAGATTTCTGAAGAGATAGTAGTCACTGGGAGCCAAATCTGGTGAATACGGTGGATGTTCAAGCAATTCGTACTTTAAATCTTTGAATTTAGCCATCGTCAAAACCCTTTTGTGAACAGGTGCATTGTCTTGATGAAAAATGATTTTTTTCTTCTTTAAACCAGGTCTTTTCTCAGGAATTTTTTCATCCAGCTGATCCAAAAGGCTGCAATAATATTCAGAGTTGATTGTTTTAACTTTCTGAAGATAAGCAATCAACAAAATTCCTTTTGCATCTCAAAAAACTGATGCCATAACCTTCTTTGCTGATCGTTGTGACTTCACCTGCTTTGGAGCTGAACAACCAGCTTCAGTCCATTGTAAACATTCTTATTTCAATTTAGGATCATGGTGGTAGATCTAAGTCTCATCCATAGTTATAAAACGACGCAAGAAGTCGGTTTTATTCAGCTTAAAACGCTCCAAATTACGCTGAGAAATTTGTTTTCGATCCAGTTTTTGTTGAATTGTTAATGTGTGCGGCACTAACTTTCCAAACAGTTTTTTCATACGTAATTCTTCATGTAAAATATGGAGTACTCGTTCGTCTGAGATGCCTATGGCATTAGCAATTTCACGCTTAGTCAAACTTGGATCTTCACTAACCATATTATGTACCTGCTCAATGATTTCTGCTGTGGTTGGTCGTCCTTCGCGTGGATCGTCTTTAAGGCTGGTACGACCACGTTTAAATTCACCAGCCCAAAATTCAACGGTGCGTTTTGAAGGTGAGGACTTCTTATACACTTCTTACAATTGTTCATAAATTTCCTTTGCTTTTAAACCCTTCAAAACAAAGAATCAAATGACTGCACGATATTCAATTTTTTCCATATTAAAAAAAATCAATGACACGTCAACTTCAAATGGCTTGTAAACAAAGAAAGAATTGACAGAATGACTTGCAACTTTGCATGTGTTCTCAGGACAGTTATACCAACTTGGTGAGCGCAGGAACTTTTCAACCAACCTGTATACACAGAATAAAAATACAAAATTCTGTTTGTAATATTAAACATCTTTCATAGAATATTTTTGTAAATACAACAAAAAAAAATACTTTTTGAAAAGGCGCCAACAATGGAATTTGAAAATACAAAAAAACTTTTTGTTATTTTTTTTGTAAATTCAATTTTTATTTTCAAAGAATTTTTATATGAAAAATAACAATTTACAAACAAATCAAAGAAAATCTTGTTGGAAATCGAACTTGAATTTTAACAAATATTTTTAATTGTTTAAAGTTTTATGATACTTTTTTCTGTGTACAGATTTGAAAATTTATTGATAAAAAATAAATTAAATTTGAATAGATCTTTCACATCGATAATCGAAAGCTATTTCTGCTTAATTAATAACGTATTGGATTTAATGCACAGCTTGATCATTTATTTAATTTCATATTATTAATTTAATGAATCTGTGAATAAATTATAATCACTTAATATCAATGATTAAATTTTGACTCGATTGAATAATTTGTTTTGTAATTCTGTTCGCAAACGATTTTTGGTTATTTGATTTGTTAAAATTTAATCAATTTGATTGATTCTCTGAATTTGATATTAATTGAATAAAGTAGAAAACTATTCAAACAATGAACAGGATTTTGCAAAACGATTCGTTGAAAATTGAATCAGATTTAAAAATTAAATCAACAAATCATGTTTTTAATGGTCTTAGTTAAAATTAAAAAAAAAAAAATTGTTAAAATTTGAATTTCTTAAAATTTGAATGAAACCGACCTTTTTTCTAGAATATTTATTTTGAAATACTAGCAAATTAAATCTGCGGAAAATCATTTTAGAAAAAAAAGGAAAATTTGTTTATTTGTTATGGATTTTTGAGTATTTCAGCACCACCCAGCAAAAAAAAAAAGTAACAAAAGGAGAGAAAAAGAAGCAGTGATTTTGATTCAGGTGTTGTGAAAATTTGGATCGGAATCAATGATTTTTCCATAGGGGTGTCATAGGGTGGAAGTTTTCTTTTATGATTCTTTTTCATTACATCTAAAGCCCTTCTTATGGTTTAGTGAAAAAAGAGATCTTTTGAGGTTCCCAAATAAATTTTGAATTTAAATTTTAACTGGACATTCACTAACCGGACCAATGCCCCGTTAGCTTCTACCTGGCAATTCGACAGACACCTTCGTTGCTGTTTCAAATATAAAGCTTCAGTTTGACTCTTGGTTAAATTCAAACGGGACATTCCGTCATCGGGCCTTTAATTAATTTATTTGAAATTCTTGCAATTTTTAATAAAATATTTTCTTTTTTTTTACTTTTTGTATTAAGAATTTAAAATATGGTAAATTGTAAGTTAAAAATTGATACAAATCACTCTCACCTGATAACTTCTTCCAAAATAACACAATTTTTGTACTTAACCAAATGTCAAATTTATATGGAAATATCTGTGATTAATGTTTAACCTTGACTGTTGATTTAAAAGAGTTAATTTCATTCAAAATCACATTTTTTGAAGTAGTGAAAAAGAACTGCTTTAGAAGAGAAAACGGAAATAAATGATATTTTAGAATCAATAAAAAAATTAATTCCTTAAAAATCACTTTCATTTATTTTTGCTGGGCAGTTATGATAAAGTTGGTGCCATAGTATTTTTTATGGTGATCTATTGGAACCTCAAAAGTACTCAAAAGTACCTCCTAGGAACTATTTGGTACAATGTATTTAGAAATTACCATGCACACAAACATGTGCATATTTGTTAAAAAAAAATATATTTAGAATTTGATTAAAATTTTAATTGATTTGAATCTGGAATTTCAATTAAAAATTTTATTAAAATTTTGTGGAATTTTAAATAAAAATTTAAATAAATTTTTTATTGATTTTGTGTTAGAACTTTAATTAAAGTTTTAATTAATATATTTAAAACTTTAATTGAAAATGTTGAAGATTTTTGATTAAAAATTTAATTGATATGATTAAAAAAATAATTGAAAAATTTCTATAAATTTTAACAAAAAAAGTTAATTGATATTACAAATTCTTTTGCAATTAAATTTTTAATTGTATTTACAAATTAAAAAATTTCTATAAATTTTAACAAAAAAGTTAATTGATATAATAAATTCTTTTGCTGGTACAAATTTAATTAAATTTTAAATTGCATTTACAAATTAAAAAATTTCTATAAATTTTAACAAAAAAGTTAATTAACATAACAAATTCCTTTGCTGATCCAAAATTCAATTAAATTTTTAATTGTATTTACAAATTGAAAAATTTCTATAAATTTTTACAAAAAAGTTAATTGATATAACAATTTCTTTTGCAATTAAATTTTTAATTGTATTTACAAATTGAAAAATTTCTATAAATTTTAACAAAAAAGTTAATTGATATAACAAATTCTTTTGCTGGTACAAATTCAATTAAATTTTTAATTGTATTTACAAATTGAAAAATTTCTATAAATTTTTACAAAAAAGTTAATTGATATAACAATTTCTTTTGCAATTAAATTTTTAATTGTATTTACAAATTGAAAAATTTCTATAAATTTTAACAAAAAAGTTAATTGATATAACAAATTCTTTTGCTGGTACAAATTCAATTAAATTCTTAATTGCATTTACAAATATTTTAAGTGAAACTCGATTTTAGTTTTTTCTGTGTATACAAAAAAAAAAACTAAAAATAAAAGTGTTGAACAATTTTCAAACCCCCCTTTATAAAAAGCCCTTATTCATAAATTTTATTCCCTGCAACACATATTTTAATTTCATAAAAATAAGTTGTTATCCCAGTGGAACAATTGTTTTGTAAGCATAAAAAATATAATTTTAATTGATGTGTTCAAAAACATACACAAAGTAATAGGCTTGACATCGTAACAAAATTGGCGCCCAACGTCAAACCAATACAATAATATATTAGGTTTAGCATTTTAAATAGGAAAATCTGTTATTTGACAGATTAAATGAAAAAACGGACTTTCAACTAATAAATTATAAAATGAATTATAAAAAATATGTGTTAATACTTTAAAAAATATCACAATTTAACAAAGGCGTTTAAATTAATTATAATGATAATATTGAAATATTGAATATTTCTCCACATCCAACACTGATTTCTATTGTTTATATTTCAGATTTGATATTAATATTAATAAAACATTAAAAATTTCATCAAAACTTTTTTTTATATACATAATTTTAAACATTAATATTAATTAACACACCACATGTGTTAAATCATAATTCTATGAATTATTATACCAACAAATTGAATAAAAAAGTTAATAATTTACTCAGTTCAAATAATAAATTGTCACACAAAATGAATAACTTTATAAAATTGATGAGTTTATTTACGAAATATACCTTTTATTTGCTTAAAAAGCAAAACAAAACGCTTATTTATTCAAAGAATTTCTAAACACCCCAAACATTTAAACGAATGAATTGCGTTAGACAAACCTTAAGAGAGGCAATAAATATCAGACATAAAATTCAAAAAATAAAGAAATAAATTATTTATATATATTTTTTTTGTCTCTAAATAAACAACAACCTGTTTAACTCAACTCTTTTAGACAAAAACAAAAAAAAAAAAAAGATAAAAATAATTCAATATTCATACAAAAATATGCAGTCAAGCCAAAATATAAAATAAATATTTTAACAAACATAAATGACTAATTAAGCACCCGCAGATGGTTTTCAAATTAATTTATATATAATTTATGGCATTTTGTTTACGATGGTGGAGCATGAAATACAAATAAAATATAAATTTTGGTAATAAATAACAAAAATTTTAAATTCTTGGTATAAATAAAAAAATGGAGTTTTTGATTTTTAAGAAATAATTAGCGTTTTTTAAAAATATTATTTATTATTTCTACTACACATGACAGAATTTTATTAAATTTTATTTAACTGACAATTTTCGGGATCAAGTCAATTGTAAACAATTCTTTGGAAAATGTTTGAAATTAATTTAAAAATAACTGATTTTTCAATAGATTTTACTTTTCTTGATGCAATACACAGAGAAAAAAACACGGTTTAACCAATTATTATGTTATTGTTTTTTTACGAGCATTTTAAAATTAAATATGCATCTTATTACAGTAAATATAATCGAAGTTAAAATAAACTATTTTTCATATTAAAATTAATATAATCGAAGTTAAAATAAACTTTTTTTCATATTAAAATTAATATGTCAACATTTTAGCTTGCATTTTAACAATATAAAAAACTAGCGGACCCCGGCGTGCTTCGCTACGCATGAATATTAACATTGAATCAAATTCATTGGTTCATTGGAAAAAATGATCACTCACTGACAGCTGTCAATGTGTATGCGTGTATGCGCTACAACTTGTATTTACCGTGTGTATGAAGCAGGGATCTGCATTTGCTGATTGCAAAACGTTCATACGCAATCAACACAAGAATAAATATGTGTTTGCGTTCAAACGCTGAATATACTCCAACACACATATTTGTTGATGATATTAAATCAATCAAACGACGTGCAAATTGTTTTGTCACTGATTTATAATCATCGGTCGTTGTTAAACCATTGATTTTATTCTGTTCATTCGAGCCAACAATAATTATTTTGATGTATAATAAATAAAAAAAACAACAAACAACGTGTATGAGTGTAATCATAATTAAAACAATAGTTTCTTATCTATAAAAAGGGGGTGTTTTTTTAGAAACACATTTCATAAATGTTATATGTATATTAGGGTGGGTTTAAAATACATTTTTTTAGAATATTTATTAGGAATACCAAAAATATTGTTCTTTGTAATTTTTTTTTTTAATTTAGGTCGACATCTCAGGCTCGCCCAATCCGTTTAAAGTTAAATATTGCATAATTTTCCAATCAAAATAGATGAAAAAAAATTTAGACAATATTTAAATTTTTCCAGATTAGGCAAGCCTGAGATATCGACCTAAACTTTTTTTCCAAAAAAATATTTATATTTCACAAAGAAAAATATTTTTATTACTAATAAAAATTCTTAAAAAGCGGATTTAAGTCCCACCCTAATGTAAACAATATGATTTATGAAATGTGTTTCTATTTTGTTTTAATTATGAATACACTCATACGCGTTGTTTGTTGTTTTTTCTGATTTATTTAACGCTGACTTTTTGTTGAGTGATTAAATTTGCAGTAAACATAATCGACAGATGATTCACACTGATCCGAATTACGCGTTCAGTAACATGATGCTGATTTTATTCTACAGTGAATTTTGTTGAATTATTAAATGTGAACAAGAATTTTTGTGTATGATTAAATCAAGAAAAAGGTTGATTTTGCAGTTCTCTGGTATAAAGTCAGCACACAGTATACATACCTCACACGCTCATGGGAGCCTACGTATTTGTTGTTTTTTTTTTATATGGACAAAATCACATGTTGACATGAAAAGTCATAACTCACGAACGCGTGAACCGACTTTGTGCAAATTTTAGATAAACCATCTACACGAAAAAACCCTAAAAATTTAATCGAATTCGGTTTGACCGTTCGTGAGTTATAAAGTCACAACATACTTGCAACAATTTTTTATATACATATATATAGATGATATTTAAATTAAAAAGAAAACAAACTTTGTTTGATTTCAAAATTGTTTCTTATTATTTTAATATTGTTTCTACTTGATATAAAATAATTCAAGGCTTGGTATAACTTTTGATTTTTTTTAGTATCTTAATAAATTTGCTGGATTTTTGTACTGGTCCTCATTGTTAAAAAAACAATCATTTATATAAATCTATATTAATTATTTGTTTTTGCAGTTTCTCAATAATTTGTTTTTAAACAAAATGTTTAATTTATGAGTTTTTGACAACATGAAAATTTATTGTTTCCCCCCGACCATATTTGTACAAAAATAATGAATATGTATCTTGCAAAATATTCCTTAAAAAAATGTATAAAAAAAAAACAAACAACCCATTTTTTTTTCATTCTTCTTCTACTGATTTCAGAGAAATTAAACTTGCATGTTGAAAAACCAAGAATAAAAAAATTAAAAAAACAAGTATAAAAACTGAAAAATAAAACATTACAAAACATTTTTGTATACATGATCAAGGCATTATTGCCTGCCGCCAGAAATTAATTATGTTTCGATACAATAAGTCTCGTCTCGAAAACGCGTAGTGTTTATGCGTTCTGTTTTTTTTTTTTTTATTTTAGTATTTAAACGAATTTATTTCATATGTGTAGATGGTTCGACATTGAAGTCTTGTTGTACGCCGAATTTTTTTTTAAAATAATAAAGTTTTTTTTGACTTAATTTTGTATTTTTGTACTCAGTATGAATTCCCTAAAAATTGAATTCGATTTATTTTTTAATCGAATGAATTCATATTTAAAACATTTGCGAGAATTCATTATTTAAAATTCATTATTCACATCTAAGCAATTCAATCAATTTATTTCATGCGATTTTACCAATCCTTAGGACTTCAATCGATTTTTTACTCATTCGATTTACAATTTGGGAATTTAATCAATCATTCGTTGGGAATTCCATCAATTTTTACTCAATCGATTTACAGATTTTTAATATATTATTAACTCGATTTTGTTTCATGTAATCGAATTTGGGAATGAAATTCGATTTTCTTTACTCGATTTAAAAAAATGGATACATTAACAATTATATTAATTTATTACGATTTCTTACGAATACAAGAAGAAAATGACAAACAATAATTTTTAAATTCACAGTTAAAAAATCATTAATTTGTAAAATAAATCGGCTAAAGTGAAAAAAAATCATCAATATAAAAAAAAAATTGTAAAAATGAAAAAATAAATTAAAAATTGCAATGTAGAGCTCTAGAGGCAAACGCGATCTCAAAAACTGGTTTGTTTTTTATAATTTTTATTTTTTTTTTGAATTTTTGATTTTTTTTTTAATTTTTAATTTTTTTGATTTTTGATTTTTTTTTAAATTTTGATTTTTTTTTAATTTATAATTTTTTTTAAATTTTTGATTTTTTTTAATTTTTGATTTTTTTTAATTTTTTTTTGATTTTTGTTTTTTTTTTTAATTTTTGATTTTTTTAAATTTTTTTCTTGTATTAACTATTAACGTAGTTATTTTCTAAATTTTAAAATCAAACGAAGAAAGCGGAATGTCATTTTGAAATTACTCAATCGAATGAACCCAAATTTGCAAATTCAACGATTGAATTTTCAACAATTGAATTCAGTGAATGACAAATCGAATGATGAAAAATAAATAAGGTTTTTTAAAATTAAATAAATTGAGAAAAACTAAGAATTCATTCCTCTTCAAAAATTGTAGTTTGAAAATTAATGAGCCATCACACACGAGAACAATTGTGCTGACATAACATGATAGCTTGTTGGCAATAGCGGCGAAGAGAAGAGTAAAGTTTCAATCAGCTTCTACCCCACATTAGCAACACAAAACCAATACATGCACATTTTTAAAAAAATGCCAAACTTTAAATGAATACTAAAAACACCAACACATAATGAATTTTCATACCGTGTGTTACGAAAAGAACAAAAATTATGCGCTTAAATATTAGTCTCGTGTGTGATGGCTCAATCAGAATTAAAAATCGAATGAAAGATTTAAATCTTTAGAAACTATGCTTGTACTGAAATTTTTGGTTGTGACAACAGTAATTTAACTGCGACATTCAAAATTAGTTTCAAAACAACAAATATTTTTGTAAAATAAACAAATTTTCGTAATTTTCGTTCAGAAAAAAAAAACAATTTTCGTTAATTTTACGAAAGTTTTTGTTATGATAACATTTTTTTGTAAATATTTTTATGGATTATTATCAGTGTAGTAACGACCGAAAAATTTGATTGCTGCAACCCAACAATTCGATTGGCAAAAAATTCGTCGTGTCAACCTAAATAATTTTTTTGGGTATAATATCGGAAATGCAACACTGCTTTGTATCTGACGCGCTGGACGTTTGTGAAGGCTGGAAACAATGCAATTATCAGATGTTTGAAAATGCATCAGCATCGCAGTGATGCATTTCCGTGTAATTTGTGTCTTAGGTGTACTTTTATAATAATCATTGCTGTACATTTATTTGTATTGCTTTAACAATAATATTTGTTTTGACGCTGGGTGCTATTGGGTTGATGTTTATTGCTGCTAGCACTACTACTGCTGGTGCTGCCGCTGCTGTCGCCGCTTCTTCTACTGTCTGTTGAACGCGCTCGTAATTTCTTATGTTCTCTTATTGAGTTCGTTAAGGAATTACCCGGTATTTCAACAACAATCAGTTAGGCACAGTTCATGAAGTATAAGAACAACATACAAAGATGTATATCTTTTAATTTACGTTTTTTTTTTCTTTTGCTTGCTATTAAACCTACTATAAAGCAGCAATATGCATTTTAAAGATGAAATAAAAATGCACAGAATTTTGTTAGTACTACAACAGTAGGGGGCATAAAAAAAGCAACATCTTTTTCGAGGAGAATATTTTTGAAAGCTCATGAAAATTTCTTTACAAATTAATTTTTTTTAATAATATTTATATCAAGTTGGGCGCCATTTTTTTTTAAGAAAGCAATCCATTGTGTTTTTTCCCCTGTATTCCAGCAAACTTTTAGGGCAGATATTTTTAATGGATTCGTATTAGTTTCTACAGTTATTATTATAACTGACAGAATGAGTAACCGGCGTTGGGCGCCATTGTGTTAAGCAGTGATTTAACCTTGAATTTGTGTAAAGCCAGTGATAGTCATAAATTAATTAATTAAAATATTTTTTCTGCAATCTTTAAAAAGTTATTTATTGTCAAACTCTAGTTTATCTCGTTTGATTAATTTTCCACTGGGGTATAAATTTACACTGCATTGTTAAGGAAATTCAAATCATTAATGATTTAAAGATTTTTTTTCTGTTTTAAACACACAACAATATATCAAGCTGTGCCATACCATGTTTAACTAATGAACTTGAAAGATATCAATCTAAAAGTATTTAACCCCTTCGAAAAACCACAAAATTAAAACAAAATTATTTTTTTTATTTTTTACAAAATAATACAAAAAGTCATCATGATGTCTCCCGAAAAAAAAAAAAACACAACACCGACAATACATGATCCTCAACACCACAATCTTCATTATCTTCATATGATCACATAATGTTCAAGAATATAAAATAATTTAAAATTAAGAAAAAAAAGAAACGACAACTAAAATTGTCAAGCTAATTAAAAACTCTTCCTAAGATTCAAAATAAAAAAAACAACTAAAATAAAGTTAAGAAAAAACAAAATCCCTAAAATATCATTTACTAAAAATCTTAAAGATCCCAAGAAAATAAACAAAAATATACAACAAACAGCATGAAGATGAACAAAAAAAAAACACAGGCATTAATTTAAATTAAACACAAAAAAGGGCAACTGACAGTAAATAAAATCTTTCAGAGAAACTAAAGAAAACACAACAAGATACTAAACTAAGAAATAAGAATACTATATACGATTTCTGGCAAATGAAGATGGCTAGGATATGTATGTATATATAAATTTAATTTTTTTTTAAACAAAATTGTGCGTAGTAGATGCATTTATTAAAATTAAAGAAATTTTAAAGTTTTGAACTAAAAACTACCATAGTTGTCATATTAAAAAGTCGATTTAAGTTGTAACTAACAATCTGGCAACTCTGAAAACATACGATATAATTTTTCTAAAATGTCCCTGAATATACAAAATCACTTTTGAAATCTTTGATATACAGTGGTTTTGAAGTGTTTTCTTGTTTTTTTTGAGTTTTAAGTTTTTGTGTATTTCTGAAATTGGTCCGATTTGTTCTAATAGTTGTTGAGATTTTGCACTTTCAATAAAATCTATTATTTATTTCGACTTGAAGAACTTGGTAGCTTTGTTAGTTTTTATCTTCGATGCTACCAAGTTGCAAAAACTGTAATCAATGAGTGTATTTAGAAGAAACTTCATATGTCAGTGAGTTTTTTGATAAAGCTAACCTGTTTTCAGGAATTACACTCTAAATTTTTGCAGGAAACACACTCTTGCCAGGAAGCAATCAACTTGTGCCCGAACACGAGAGAGTATCGTGTACTAGGCCTAAGATATTCTTGCGCAGTTAAAAGGGTTCTTGCGAATCTGAGGCCATTGGCTAACCTTTACAGCTTTTCATACTGAGCGGGTGTCATCCCCCTAATTTTGGAAGGTTATCAGTGTTCAACTAATCCCCAAAAAGGATTCTCTGTCCTCTCGATGGAGAGCATGATTAATAACCATCTTGAAAATTATCGACACTTAAGTTTAACAGAGAATACTTACTTTAATAAAGAAGCTAAACTTTCTAAAACTCTCGTGTTTTTTTAAGCTCAGACAACCCAGCATAACTTTGGTAATGGGTGCGATATTCTCATGCGTTACCTTCTAATGAAAGCTCGTTATTTTTTTCATTATTTGCAAGCATAAAGTAATAAATTACTCATTATTGATTACATAATATATGATTTATAAATGTAAAGTAATAATTGAAATATTTTTGAAAATCTATTTTTAGATACATTACTTTGTGTTTTTTTGTAAGCAAAAGGGTAATGTATGTTTGTTTTGATAACACTAGCGAAAAAACGAAGCGAAACAATTCATTTAAGTTTCAAGCAATCAAATACTATATGCGTCGATAGCTCAGTGGGTAGAGTTCTTGGCAGGCAACCAGATTTCCCTGGTTCGATTCCCATCTTGACCACATTATTTTTAATTACAAATATTTTAAATAAAATATTTGTAATAATTTTTTTTTAATAAAAATTCCTCTTTTTTAAAAATCTATTTTAGACACATTACTTTTTCCATTCTCGTAACCATATAAGTAACCCCTTACATTTTCACCTCTAAAGTAATAGGTATATACATTACTTTGGAGCTCATTGCTTGTAATATTCAACAATGAATTAAGGTGTAAATTAATCCATCAGCCCCTATGGCTATACATTACTTTACCCATTATTTGTTAATGTGTGGTTTTGCTGGGAAGCCAATTAAAATCATTTGCTTGCGTTAAAAAACATTTAGCGCAAACGTAAAGATGCTGTCATTTAGATCTGAATGGAACAACATCTGTTGAAATAAAATTTATAATTAATTGAATTAAATTAAATTTTTACTGTTACAGCCTTCAAGCGCTTTTTAAGTGGTCTAACAGCGGTTTTTAATTTTAAAATGTTTCCATTACTGCCGACGTACGTCATTGCAGAAGCAAATGGGTTTCATGTGCTCCTTTCTTCCCGAAAGACGAAGAAGAATATAAACCTTCTGAAATTCAATCCTGACCGATCGACAGTATGACTTTAGCAAAAGTCATGCTGTCAATGGGGTTCATTCATCAGTTTGGTGAAAGGAAGGTGACTGCTTTAGATATTCGATCGTGTGTGGCAGGGCGCTCTTGTATGAAAGCTGATTGCTTTGTCGGTTATGACTTCACTGGATTTAATTTAAGTTTTCTCAGACATCCCTCTATTCGTGTTCTTATAGATATGATCTCCTTCTCTTTTCCTCATCTTTCTTAATTACCCTTTTGGTCATTTGTTTTCCTTCAATCCTTTTTGAAGTTGAAGTGCCAGATTATGAATGACACACTTGGCCGGGATCTTTTAACAATCACTGAATGGGGTTTTGCAAACAGAGTCGATTTTAATGCATGCAAGACCCAGTGATATATGTTGTCCCATAGAACTATGGGTGTGTTTTTTTCATTTAATCTAAATCTCTTGATGTTATGGGCAGAAGAATTCAGTGGAATCCGCACGTTTTTGAAGTTTCAAAAAAAGCATTTAAGTGTAGGTTTTTTAAAACGGTGGAAAAGGTATTTCATTTTCCCCATTTGATCTTCTTACCATCTATACGACCTTAATCAGGTTGAAAAAGGAATAGAACTCTTATAAAGGGTGTCCCAAGAAGAACGCAATTTTTAAATCTGGCAACATTCGAAGTGTCATTGTTTGACATTTGAACAATTGTTATTGTTTGCTAGTAGAAGGTACGAGGTTAGTAAAAATGGAGCGCTACACGAATGAACAACGCATTCTCATTGTGAAATTGTTTTACCAAAATGGTGAAAGTTTTGCGGCTACAGTTCGCAAATTGCGATCAATTTGGGGTCACAATAATGCTCCAAAAGAGTCAACTGTAAAGAGATTAATGGATAAATTTGCCGAAACTGGGTCTGTTAGTGATGTAAAGACAACAACGCGCCATCGACCAGGTCGATCGACCGAAAATGTCGCAGCTGTACGTGATGATGTCGCTCAAACTCCGTCCACCTCAATTCGACACCGAGCTCAGCAAATTGGTGTCTCCAAATCCACTTTGCAGCGAATTTTGACGAAAGATTTGCATCTTCATGCATACAAAGTTCAATTGACTCAGGAACTGAAGCCAGCTGACCATGGACAGCGAAGGGAGTTCGTTAATTGGGTATTGGAGAGACAACATGAAAATGCTGATTTTGCCGATAAAATCATCTTCAGTGACGAGGCCCATTTTCATCTTGATGGCTTCGTCAATAGGCAGAATTGTCGCATTTGGGGTGAGGAAAATCCTCGAGTGATTCACGAGAAGCAAATGCATCCTCAACGTGTCACTGTGTGGTGTGGTTTTTGGGCTGGAGGAATCATTGGACCTTTTTTTTATGAAAATGAGGCAGACCAAGCGCAAACAGTCAATGGTGTTCGGTATCGTGAAATGATAACCAGTTTTTTCTTGCCTAGAATTGAAGAAATGAATGTGGAGGGCATGTGGTTCCAACAAGACGGCGCCACATGTCATACAACCAGAGAAACAATTCAATTGCTGCATCAGTCATTTCCCGGTCGTGTTATTTCGCGTTTTGGAGATCAGAATTGGCCGCCTAGATCGTGCGATTTAACACCATTAGATTTTTTTCTTTGGGGTTTTTTGAAGTCGATGGTTTACGCGAATAAGCCGACGACGACTCAAGCCTTAAAAGAGGAAATTGGACGCTGCATTAATGAAATACCGCAGCATTCATGCAAAACGGTCATTGAAAATTTCATTTAAAGATCGCGTGCATGCCAGCAAAGCCGCGGCGGCCATCTGCACGATATATTGTTCCATACATAACCTCATTCTGTCTACTTTACGATATAATAAAGTTTCACTATTTTTTTTAAATATCTGTGTTTTATTTAAAATTTAAAAATTGCGTTCTTCTTGGGACACCCTTTATATTGGAGCTTTTGAACCGTGTGCAAAGGAGGGCGCTGGCGTTTATTCATTATAGAAGTGTATCCACCTCTATTACTTTATTGTGATATCGCCGGAATGTAGATTGTGTGACACTGTTCTATCGATATTCAGCTGAGATAAGTGAACTTAACCCTAGGGCTTGAATTTTTATGCGGAATACTCGTTTGTCCAGTAAAGCTCATCCATTTGTGATCGATTGCACAGGGAGAATAATCTCCACTTAGAAGTGTTCTCTGACACCTATAATATGCAGGAATTCTAGTCCAATATCCATAAACAATAATTCCTCTTTACTCCTTCACATAACCTATTTTCCTGACATCATTACAATGTTATGTATTTGTAGGCGGCAGCCCCTTAGTGTTTGGGAACTTCGAAACATTTACTTTTTAAAATTTTAATTTTGCGTGTAAGTTCAAATTATTGCTTATTCCAACTTTAATTACTTGACAGCACCATTTTCAGTGTGACCAAGTTTCCAAACTATTGTAAATGAAGAAATTTCTTTAAACATCATTAATTTCGACTTTTTGTAAAATAGATCTTGGAAAGAACTAAGTTTTTTTCTTAAGTTGTTCGCTTTGTTTTCAAGTGAAGTTAATGAAATTATTTTTGTTTTTTAAATTTTTTTATTGTAATTTGCTTCTCGATTACAAATATTTTCTCTTTGTAATGGAAATTGTTATCATATTTTACTTCAAATAGCCAGCCATAAATCATTTAATCGCTTGTTATATAATTTTGTGTTATTTTTTTTCTATATATTCTAGAGATAAAATATTGTAAAGGTAGTTATAGTTTTTATAATATTTATCTATACAAGCAAGTGATTGCGCTTTAGTTGTAGACTGTGACTTAAAAAAAGTGACAAACATTTATAGATTATAATTATTATTAGTTTTCTGTTTTTTTTCTGTAAACAATAAATGGCAGTAGGTAGAATAACATAACAGAATGTTAAAGCTACCTACTACTCAAAAAGTATTAGGAAAATTTGTAGGTTCATATATGGAAACTAGACAAGGTTTTAAATTTAAACTGATGTAATATAGTTATTAAAATAAAACAATAAAAAAAAATAATTTACAGATGAATTTTAGGAGCATTAAAACGATATATTATAGGAAAATTAATGATAAAAAGTAAATATTATAAATTACAGTGCTGTCAAGTCAACAAAAAAAAATTGGATTTATAAAGCGCATTAACTCACAAACTTGTATACATACATTTGCAACAAAAAAATTTAAAACAAGAAATTTTAGTTTAAATGACAGCGAAAACTTTAAAGCGGAGTTTACATTATCTGATTTTCCCTGTGATTTATCCTAAAGACAATCAAATTAAAAATCCTATGAAAAAATCTCTGGTAAACCGCTTTGGATTTACACCTTCAGGTGTAAATCTTATGTAATCAGATGAAAACAGCTGTTTTTTCCTAATTGCCCATTTTTTTTTACTGCCAATTTACTTCACAACTGTTTTGTTTGTATTTTTCTTTGTTTCTCAGAAGAAAATGCAACACTCATACCATTTAATTCTCATAATTTTCTGAAATATTTACACCATAAGATTTTTGCTTTCCGGATTTTTTTTTTTGACAGATCCTATGACTTGTGGTATAATGTAAACCCCGCTTAATTGATATTGTTATAATGAAACTTTTCCATTTAAATTTTTATAAATAAATTCTTAAATTTTTGTATGTAATGAAATTTTTAATAAAATTCTATAGTTTCATTAATTTAATGAAAATTTTCATTAATTTAATGAAAAGTTTCATTAAGTTAAAGAAAAGTTTTATTAGTTTAATGGAACTTTCATAAGTTTAATGAAAAGTTTCATGAAATTTATTGAAAGTTTCATTACTTTAATGAAACGTTTCAATATTTTAATGAATATTTTTTTTATTTTATTTAAATGAACATTATCATTTCTTTAATAAAATTAGTAATTTGTTTAATAAAAAATTGCATTAGTTTAATGAAAAGGTTCATTAATGAAAAGGTTAATAAATTTAATGAAAAGTTTTATAGGTTAAATGAAAACTTTCATTAGTTTAATGAAAATTTTCAAGTCTAGTTTCATTAACGAAATTTTTAATAAAATTCTAAAAGTTTTATCAATTTAATGAAAAATTTCATTAGTTTAATGAAAAATTTTATTAGTTCAATGAAAAATTTTATTAGTTTAATGAAAACTTTCATTAGCTAATGAAAAATTTTGATTGGTTTAAAGAAATATTTTATTAGCTTAATGCAGTTTCATAAGTTTTATTAGTGATAAGATTTATTAGTTTAATGAAATCAGTCATTTGTTTACTGAAAATTTTAACTAGTTTAATGAAAAGTTGCATAAGTTTAATGAAAACCATCATTACTGTAATGAAATTGGCCATTTGCTTTACGACAAGTTATTAAAAAAGTTTCATTAAAAAAGTGTCAATAAAAGTTTCTTTGAAATATTTCATTAGTTTAATGAAAAGTTTCACTAGCTAAATAAAAAATTTCATTAGTTTAATGAAAAGTTTGTTATGAAACTTAATTAATGAAAAAAAATTATTTTTTGTAATAAATATAATTCTTTCATTGCAATGCCATTGGTAACTTAAGTTGGGCGCCAAAAATTTTAATATTTTTATAATTGATTCTATGTAAGTTCCATAAAAATAATCTCTCTAGAGATATTCTTATGCTAGCGTAAATCTTTTCCTAAATATTTACTTTTATGGACGTTTTTATTTTGTTCATATTAAATTCATTTAACCAAATCAAAAACCAGTTTTACCCTTTATGTTATCTTAACTACTTGTATTTAAGCCATGTTCTTCTTGGTTAGTGCGCTGCTTAACCACATGATAACTAGGTATGTTAAAGACTCGCATGAATTTTGATTAATTTTTTGTGTCCAACCAAGTCAAAAATACAAACAAAATAAGGCTTGTTTTAAACTGAAAAAAACTTCTTATTGTAATTCATCAATCATCACCCGGGAGAGCCGTAATGTATGATTTATTTAACAAAGTTTTTAAAGAAAAAAAAAACATGCATGAATTTCTTACATTTTTTTTATAAGAAACAAGAAAAAAGAAGTAGCTGTCAAAATAAAATAAAATAAAATAAAAAAACATTAAAAATTAAATATTCTATATTAACTGAATATGATTTTCTCTTCTCTTTTTTGGGGGGATATTTCTGCGTTTTTGTTTGATTTTTAGCCGTTAAGTAAATATTTTTGTTTCAACTTGATTGAAAAGGGGCTTGTAAGCTACAAACCTTTATTTTAAACATGGCTCATTTGTTGTCAGTTAAAAAAAAAAAATCATCATCTTAAACACATATAACATAATTTATTGTTTAACATGGTATTTGGTAATTAGCTGTTTAACCAAAAATAAAAATCTACATATTTTATAATTTTTTCTCATTAATTGTCAATAACCATCATCTTTTTATGACCGCTGATTATGATCATCAACAAAAGTATTTAATTTTTGTTAACAAAAAAAAAATTGTTAAACGATTATGAATAATTTGTTAAATGTGGCTGTTAATATAAATTATTTTATTTAAATTGAAAAAATAAAAAAATTTTGTTTAATAATTTTTATTTGTTGAAAATTAATACCGAAAATTACAAAAGTCTTCCGCAAAGTTTAATTTCGAAAGGTCTTCAAATGACCTCCACTTTTGACTCGGAATCTTGGTCCGTTGAGCAATTTCTTGAAATTTGAAAACAAGAAATAATTCGAACCCAAACTCGCAATAATTCGAACCCATTTTTGTCATCGAAACTGATTAAGTGAGCATCCGAGCAATATTTCCCTTTTCCAAGTCTTCAATTCCATGCATATTCCAAAAAAACCATTGTCATAACCTTAGTAGCAGATTTTAGTGTATTTTCTTTCTTCAAGGCGGATTCACCTGTTAAAATATATTGCCTTGACTTTTGTTTAATTTCTGGTGTATAATGAAGAATCCATATTTGATCAATACTTATGTATCGGCGAAGAAATTCATCACGTTCATGTCAGAAAAGCTCTCAAAATCCTACCGAAACAGTCACACGATTGTGTTTATTTTTGATTGTGAGCCAATCTTGCCGATTGCTTTTTCAATGCAAAATTGAAATTGCTGAACCATCCCTGCGTGAAAAGGACCTATCCCAGGACACATCACGTTACCGGATCATTGTGATAGGGACTGATCACGGGACCGATTTTTTTATATGAAAAGGACCGATCACTTTAACATGGGCTTGTCCTAGGAGGGGGTCAATTGCCCTCTGTGACATGTCACAGGACTGGTCGAAAAGAACATGTCACACAACCAATCCCAAAGAACATATTACAGAGCCAACGCAAAAAAATATGTCATAACTTTTAAAACGGTACGGTGTTAGTTAATTTAGTAACCGGTTCTCTTTTCACCGATCTCGTGACATTAATTTTCGGAACCGGTCCAGTTTTAACATATCACGGGACAGCTACCAATTCCCAACTGACCCATTTTTTCCCGCAGGGATGTGACAGGACCGTGGCCTCAACTAGTTTGCGTACTTTAACTCATCGGTCATTCAAAACTATATCGTTGATTTTATCGATGATTTCCGAAGTAACTGCCTCACATAGACGTGCTGAAAGAGGTTTATCATTTGTGGCTGAACGGCTACGTTTAAATTCATTCACCCAATTGTAGATGTGCTACAGAGCTGTAAATGAATCATTAATTTTTTTATATCAATTCATTACGAATTGAATGAAATTTTAATCAATTCAAATGAATTGATCCATTTAATTCGTTTTTTTTTTGGTGATAAGGATTTTTTTTCAAAATTTGCCAATTAAGTGCATGAATGATTCGCGAAATATATCAAAAATTAATGATTCATTTACAACTCTAATGTGCTGTGGACTTTGCCTAACATATCTTTGAATTTCTTAGGTGTTTTGCCTTTTAATTAGAATCGTTTGATGATTTTTAAAGATTTCAGTATTTTTTTTTACAATTGTATAAAAATCAATATTTAATCAATTTTATTTTATTTATTTTTAAAAATAAACAAATTTTAAAAATATTAAATTTAAACAATTTTATTATAAATATTACAAAAAATTATTTTCTTTTATTTGATCTTGAATATCATATTTTAATTATTTCCCTAAAGAAGTCACCCAATGTGGAGACGAAATATTGGAAAATAAATAATCATTATTATTTTTATACAAACAAGATCTGAAGCTCAATGTAAAAGAATAATATAATATTACAGAAATTAAAAAAAAAAAAATACTGGTCCCGCAAGGTTTCGAACCTGTGATCACCTGTTTGGAAATAAACTGTATAGAAATTGCTGCTTAGGATCCCATTTAGAGCTTAAATTTTTTAGAGGAAATAAATTGTGTTTTTTTTTTTTTTTTGAAGGTAGATCAATATTGCTTCTAATAGGATTACACTGAACAACATCTTTGTGAAACGCATGGAAGATGTTGAAAATGTGAAACAAGTGTTTACATTGGCAACATATTTCATCTGTTATTTATTTAGCTGTCAAAAAATAAATGAAAAAGACGCATAATTTTTGTTAAAAATAAAAAAATGGATTTAGAGAAAGCCTTAATCATTGGAGTAGTTGTTGCTTTGCAAGAACAAACCCGAATTTTAATGCAGTACATTGAAATATTAAAGGCCATTCTGGAAGAAGATGATGAAGAATTTTTGGTAGGCATAGGTATGAAATTCTTACATCTGCTCATTTTCCTTTGTTGAATAATTTTTTTTTCTGTTTATTTTCTGCAATGTCAGTTTGCTAGTGATGGCACAAAGAAAATCGATTTTTTTGTCATTTCTTTAGTGATGACACTTAAAATAACGAAAGATGTAAGATGGAACAAAATGAGAAAGGATCATCTTTTGTAGATGTAGAAAGATGTAGAATTTTTAGCCTGTATAATTCTTATGGGAAGATGTTAACATCTTTGCAAATTGATGAAAGATGTAAGATGTAGCTCAGTGGAGAAAGGCTATAAAAATGCCGTACTTATATGCTAACGGTTATTTTGAGTGCTATGAAGAAGTGATTTTTTTGAAGTTGTTTAGAATTACTTTTAAAAAGATTACTACAAATACATTAACGTATACTTTGGAAGCAATGAAAAAAGTGCTTTATAAAGCATGACTTCCAATTTTTTTTTTTATTAATAGAAAAAATATAGTTTTTTACAAACGATCTGATAAAAATCAAATATAGTTACATAATATAGTTTGTTTTTCTTAAAAATCAAGTGAAATACAATACATGTTTGAAATTCAATATTTAAAATAAAATTCCATAAAATTAAATTAATGACAAAGGGAAGAAGAGAAACACTCTTAAAAAAAAATAAAATAAATTATTTAAAGACAGTAAAAATTTAATTTCCAAAAAAAAACAATTTTAAGGCGTATGTCACCTTTAAAAACACATGCACACACACACAAAGACTTTAAAAACATAATTTATGGTTTGATTTCAAATAAAAAGTTAAAAATCCCAACAACAGAGATCTAAAAGTTAAGATATGAAGTTAAATACCACCACACAAAAACCTAAAGTATTGAAGCGAATGAAAGAAAACAGAAACCCAATAATAAAAAAAAATAACTCAGGTATAAACAGATCACCTGTTTTCAGATGAAGGAATGTTAAAGAGTACTAACGAATAAAATAGTAATAAAAATAAAACAAAAGGACAAAAAACACAAAAACCCAGCACAAGCAACCAAAACCAGCGGGAGTTTTAACTAAAATACAATTTTATTGTACCAAAAGTCAGACAAAGACAGAGATGACTTTTGTTGTAAATGTTCAAGATATTTAAACAGTTTCTTTTCATTTTAACATCAGGCTCTGCTGATTTTTGTTTTAAAACACAGCATGTGTTAAAAAAACAGAAACTAAATGAATTGTGCAAAAAAGAATACTAAAAATATTTATTTAAAAGTCATACGTTAAGAAAAAGAATTCATATGTATGTAAATTGATACTTTTTTTTTTTGTAGACAAAAAATAATAATAAAAAAATTGGAAGGACACTACAGTCCAGTAAACATGAATTTTATGTAAAAAAAAGCTACACTCGTTACTAATTAAAGCTGAACCCCGATTTGTAAACTTTTTGGGACAGGCAACAATTGTGAATTGTTAATATGGGACAAAAAATAAAAAAAAATATATTTTAAATTAAAAAAAAATAAGTGACAGGAGTCCTGATTTTCTTCACTGCCAACATTGATGCAAATCGAGGTTGGGCTGTTATGATGTAGAAAACCAATGATCGGTTTTTGATAATCTTGGGATTAACACTTTAAACTTCTAACGTTCATTTATAAATTCCCGAGTAAATAAATTGATCTGGCGCAATACTTAATACAATTTGATATTACAGGTTGGTTGAAAAGTTCCTGCGCTCGAAATGAAAGAATACTGTTTTTGTTACGAAATATATTTTTTTATTCAATATAATCTCCTAGAAGCTCAATACACTTGTTCCAATGATCTTCCAATAATTTTATCCCATCCTTATAACGGTTTTCCGGAAGCTCTTCAAAATAACCGTCTACGGCTGCTATGGCCTCTTTATTCGACGAAAAATGCTTTCCACAAAGGAATTGTTTGAGATTTCTGAAGAGATAGTAGTCACTGGGAGCCAAATCTGGTGAATACGGTGGATGTTCAAGCAATTCGTACTTTAATTTTTTGGATTCAGCCAGCGTCAAAACACGTTTGTGAGCAGGTGCATTGTCATGATGAAAAATGTTTTTTTTTCTTCTTTAAACCAGGTCTTTTCTCACAAATTTTTTCATCCAGCTGATCCAAAAGGCTGCAATAATATTCAGAGTTGATTGTTTTACCTTTCTGAAGATAATCAATCAACAAAATTCCTTTTGCATCCCAAAAAACTGATGCCATAACCTTCTTTGCTGATCGTTGTGACTTCACCTGCTTTGGAGCTGAACAACCAGCTTCAGTCCACTGTAAACGTTCTTGTTTCAATTTAGGATCATGGTGGTAGATCCAAGTCTCATCCATAGTTATAAAACGATGCAAGAAGTCGGTTTTATTCGGCGTAAAACGCTCCAAATTACGCTGAGAAATTTGTTTTCGATCCAGTTTTTGTTCAATTATTAATGTGTGCGGCACTAACTTTCCAAACAGTTTTTTCATACGTAATTCTTCATGTAAAATATGGAGTACTCGTTCGTCTGAGATGCCTATGGCATTAGCAATTTCACGCTTAGTCAAACTTGGATCTTCACTAACCATATTATGTACCTGCTCAATGATTTCTGCTGTGGTTGCAGTTTTTGGTCGTCCTTCGCGTGGATCGTCTTCAAGGCTGGTGCGACCACGTTTAAATTCACCAGCCCAAAATTCAACGGTGCGTTTTGAAGGTGAGGGCTCCTTATACACTTTTAACAATTATTCATAAATTTCCTTTGCTTTTAAACCCTTCAAAACAACGAATCTAATGACTGCACGATATTTAATTTTTTCCATATTAAAAAAAATCAATGACACGTCAACTTCAAATGGCTTGTAAACAAAGAAAGAATTGACAGAATGACTTGCAACTTTGCATATGTTCTCAGGACAGTTATACCAACTTGAGAAAAAAAAAAGTTTGGAGCTAGCAGTGCCATCTCTTGGTGAGCGCAGGAACTTTTCAACCAACCTGTACTTAATATCTGCTGATTTTATTTGATCAAAAAAATGGCAGATCAAAATAGATCCAGCAATGTATTTGGGGATTTAGTAAGATCTAAATTGATGCGCAAAGTGGCAGATCAAATAAGATTCGGTAATTTATTTGGGAATTAAAAAAGATCTAAATTTATTTATTATTTATCGATATGTATCAGATTAGATCTAATAGTTAATATATTATATGGAATCTAGTTTATTAAAAAATGTTTCGAAAAAAATTAAAATTCTCAAAGAAAACAATTCTAGTGAAAAGCTATTGAGTGCGATATAAAAGAAACTAAGGGCGGATCAATAAGTCTGTAAAAAAAAAAATATTTTTCAACATAATCTCCTTTTAGCTCCAACGTTTCTCCAAATTTTTGTATCCATTTGTAGGCATTTGTTTGATCAATAATTTTATCGTTGAAACTAAATCTCTTTCCACCACCATTTCTTTAGGTTTGGAAATAGGACTTAGTCACAGGGGGCTAAATCCGGAAAATAAGGCGAATGAGGGGGCAATTCGTAGTCTACTTCATGGATTTTTGCCCTGTAAACTAAGCTGTCACACGATTCCGCTGGTGGTCGATTGTGAGCAAACGCGGCAGCCATCTTGCGGAAAGCTTTCTCATACCCAAGTGATCGTTCAAAATGTAAACCACTGAGCCATGTGAGATGCCTATGTCTTCCGCAATCTATCGCACATTCAATCTCCGATCAGCCAACACCATATCGTGAATTTGTTCAATTGTTTTAAGTGTAGAGACCTCAACTGAGCGTCCAGAATGTTCGACATCTTCCGTGCTTGTAAGGCCACAACGAAAGTCAGTTAACCACTTGTTTACCACTGAAATCGATGGCGCAGAGTCCCCATAGTATTTATCAAGCTTTTCCTTGGTTTTTTTTTTCGCAAAAAATAATGTTTAATGAGCATTCGAAATTCACTTTTTTCCATTTTTAAAAAAATCCACGAGGTTGTATGTTTTGAACAGCTGTTAAACGCAAAGTAAATGACGGAACTTGCTAACAATTTGACAGTAGTCTATTAACAGGTGGTACTTGATGGGAGCAGTGTTACATTTCATATAACTACGAGGGAAGTTCGAAAAATCACGGACTTATTGGTCCGCCTGCACTAACTTTTCATTGTGATTCTTGCTGCTAATTTTGAGTCCTTAGATTTCTAAATTGTTTAATTGTTTAATTCTTAATCATTTGTAGTGTTTAATTATTGTTTAAGCATAATTTAATATTTTTTTCCATTAAATTCAGAAATAAATATTGACATTTAATACAACCCACTGTTTAACTATTAATTTTATTAACTAAAAAAATTATTGCCACGTTATATAAATATAATATGTATTTAGCTTAAATTGAAATCACGCAAATAGTTATTCATTATTCTGTTTAAATTCAAATATTTATTTTTCTTCAAATCTAAAACTAACACCATCAACATAATTGAAAAAGTTTTTTATTTTTTTTCAACGACCTTTAACAAGCCCGCATCAAAGCCATTATTTTAAGAAAAAGTTAAATAAATAAACAATTATGTTTTTTGAAAACACTCAAAGAAAAAATGTTAAATAAAAATAAAAAAGCTTTGAAAGTTTGAGAAAATTAAAATATCTACTAAAGTTGTTAAATAATTTATAAATTAAAATTTGGATATTTTAAATTAACCATTGGGAGACGTCTTTCTCGGTAAAAGAGTAAGCCATGATAACCTTCTTGAACATAATAACACAACATCAAACTTGACTCTACATTTGACGCATAATTGAGACTGGGGGTGGTTCAAGCAGTCATTGCACTGCTTGAGGGTTTGCTGACCAATAGGCCCATAACTGCTTTTTTTTGTAAGGAGAAGCAACACTCAGGAAATTCGTCCTACTAGATTATGTGTTACTTTCTTCGGAAAGGGGATAGAGAAGATATAAAAGGTGGTAAAAGATGAAGGGCTTCAAATATGGCAACACTGTAATTGCGCGAGATAATAAACTTTAGAACAGTTGTTGCCCGACATCTGATTAAGAATTGGCGGAATTGTTGAAGCTTTTTAAGTTCACAGCTCTGTTTTGTTATTTTACTTCGGTGGGAACACCGAAGGAGGACGTTGCGTAATGTATGGCAGTTGAAAACTTATACATATTATTCTTCGAAATTGATGTAATCGCTGGGCATCGAACCCGCAACCTTCTGTGTAACAGTCCAACGCGCTAATATTACACCACAACGCCCACAATGATGCTCGTATGACCCGTTTCTTGAACAGAGGGCTGCCTGAGGGGGCGGCAGGTGTCCTATCTCCAATTCTGTGGAATCTTGCATTTAATCCTATACTACTCTTCTTGGGAAGGGCGGTAGACATGTGGTGGTCTTGACAGAGAGTGGTGAATGGGAAGTTTCCTTGCACCTTGAAAGATATTATACAGACGGCTTGGAGGGAGTTGGCTGTCTGGGCGAGATTCTGGGGACTTATCATCAATTCTAATAAAAATAAGCTTGTAATTTTTCACACGAGCCATAACGCGTGTTTCTCTGGACGGTATGGAAATCTAAATTTCAGAAAGAGCCAAGTATGTTGGTGTTATTCTGGACAGGAAGTTATTTTTCAAATACAACATTTAAGAAAGGGCGATAAAGGCGGCTATTGCTCTGAGGGTCGGGTCCCAGAATCACTTGATGAATATACACTGCGGCAGTTCTCCATATACTTTTAAATTGGGTCAATGTTTGGTGGTGTACTACGAGTACACCATCGGTTACATTGCAACTTATTCCCTTGGATATACTGGAGAAGCAGTCGGCGGCTGATGCGGATATATCTGCTGGGATCGACGTCAAATGAGCTAAAAATTTGCTAAATTTTCAACGGTTTCGGATCTTTCCTTTGACACAAAAAAAAAAAATATTTCTTAAATCTCTCCAATTAAAAATTTTGTTAAATAACAAAGCCATAGCCAATTACTTTTGTAATTGATTCAATTAAAATAGTAATCAATATTAAAACTAATAGTAATCGTTTGTAATATTGATTATTGTTTTTATTAAATCAATTAGATAACTAGATATAACTTTGGTGGTATTCAAAAATTTTTTTTTTTTTTTTTTGAGGAATTAAAAACACTTTTTTTTGTGGAAAAATCTGGAACTACCACACTCAGAATATTATGTAGTTTTTCGTTCCATTGAAAAATAAACATTTTAAACATTTGTTTGAAATGATTAACTATCATTTATCATTTTTTTTTCAGTTTCATTTATTTTTTTCCTTTGCTTAAAATTAAATTAAAATTTACTAACAAAACAGAAATTTGTGGTTTATTTGCGTCCGTAACAGTTATTACAAATTAAAATTGCTGTCTTTAAAAAAAAACAATATTTAAAAAATTCCAATTTGTTTTTAATTTCAATTGTTTGTCTATATACAGAATTATTCGAATTCAAATTACAAGAACTTCAGAAACACATACTCAAACATATCACAGAAAAATAAATTTAAAATAAATGATTAAATCATTTATTTTTTAAGGAATTGGTAGGTTAATTTTAAAATTTATTTTAACTGATTTAATGATTTGTTTCTTACAGATTTGTCAGTTGTTTAAATAACATTTAAAAATAAATAAAAAAAGCCATTTGATTTAAATGAAAATTAAGAAGACCGGTTTTTAAATAAAATATCATTTCTTGTAAATGAAATGGTATTTTCTGTTATTTTAATTTACAAACTATTTTTAGTGTACCAGCTCAAAAGAGAAATTTAAAAACTTTTTAGCAGAGAACTATAGCTGTTAAGGCCCCTTGTTGGGCGCCAAAAATCAAATTTTTATTATATATGTTATAAGCAGATAAGACAAATTTACATATTTTATTGTTTTTGCTTTTTTTTTTAATCATATTTGCTTTTGTCTGGATTTTCCTGTTTTTGGCTTTAAAATAGCTTTTTCTTAAAATTGCTTTTTCACATTTTTTTCCTCAGTGCTTATTTTTACTAAAAAAAAAATGTTTTTCTAGTAGTTTTGTTCTTTTTTTTTTAAGTGTTTTCCCCATCCTTGTGCTTTTGCTTGTTTACAAAAATTTTTCTGCTAGTTTTTTTAAAGTGATTTTCCCCAATTTGCTACTTTTGTTTATTTTTTACTTTTTTGTTAATATTTTTTTGCTTTAAAACCATTGAATTTATTTTTTTGTAACTTATTATTTAAAGAGAAGGGCCCTTCTTTGGACGCCAATAAGTCAAATTTTATTTTTTTGTTTTGGCAAGAAGTTTTTAAATTAACGTATTTTAAGCATTTTAAAAACTAAATATTTTGATGGTCATAACTTTATACCTCGTAACTGAAATAATTTACTTAAGAAGTAAATTTAACTTAAGTAGACTTCATCTTCAGTTTCAAGAAACTTCTACGCTACTACAGTTAGTAAGAAAATCTAATTGGAAAAATTGAGTTTAAAAACAGATATATTTGTTGATAATTAAATATTCAGTCAATATTTTATATACTACCTGCATCTTTTTCTCTCTATATAATTTACAAGTCTATAAAAATAATTGTCATTTTGGTTTGTTTTCTAATTTATCTTGTTCAAGATCTTGTTTCTTCCCAAGATCATTATCATAATTCTTATAAAAGTCATATAAATATATATATTTCTTATTCTTGTTATTTCAAAAAAAGTCTATAAAATTATATAGATTTTCTTCTCATCTCTAGTTTTAAATTACATGTTTTTTTTTTTTTTGTTTTCTTAATCAAAAGATCCCTAAGAAGTAGACGAAGAAGCATAAAAAGGGTAACAGATTGCATGTTGTTTGATTAAAGAAGACACATACAGAAATTAAAACCATGAACATACCAACAAGATCTTGAGAAAAAAAGAAATAATTTTAATGTTTTTATGTGACTTGAAAAATTATAGTTTTTGTAAGTTTTTATACTGTAGCAACAATAAATTATGTGTAACGTGACACCTATTTCTTGTTTAGACATGATGTTAAATAGGTTTTTAACAGGTTTAAAAAAAAAAAAAAAAAAAAATAAACAAAATTTAAAACACGACACAAAATATACAAAAAAAAAAAGTTTAAAACGAACCTACAAATTAAATTGAATTGAAAAAAAAAAATATATAATTGTATATGTATATTTGAATTTGAAATAGAACAAGTTTCAAGAAGAATTTTTATACAAAAAAAAAAAAAAAATAGCTCAATCTATTTTATTTTTTTTTAATATTTTAATTTAAAACATTTTCTATATGATTTTTTGAGCTATGAACAAACATTTCTATTATTACAGCTAAACTAGAAAATAAATCTCACATTTTTAACTCATTTCATACAAAAATCAACCGATGTACAGTGGTTTTAAGTGCAACATCTAAACTACCTTACCGATTGAGATAAATTTTATAGGGATTTTTAGGTGAATATTGTTGTTTACCGTGTAATGCAATTTTGTTTTCCAGCCAGAGAAAACTCAGGAGTGGTTGGGTCTATTAAAGGTCTGCTTCCTTTAATGATTAGTATAATCATTTCCGTAGGTGACGAGAACGGAAAACGGTTTATCGCATAGACAAGTTGCTATTAGAGTTATGGCGAAACTATTCCCTAAGTTGGAGTACGCAGGGGGTCGGGCTAATTCGTGAAATGCGAACGAAAAGGTTTGGTAAATGGTCCTAATAACACGAGAATAATCGGCAGGTGAGTCGTAGTATCAGGAAAAGGGTTTAACTACAGTTAGGAAATATTTCTAAATAACTCACGAAAATAATCGGCAGGTGAGTCGGGTTAAATCGGTTATAACCACGTTTACTGTGTTTACGTGACTCAAGAGAATAATCGGCAGGTGAGTTGGGTTAGATCGGGCAAGGGTTCTACGGTAAGTAAATAACTCGTAAGTAACTCACGAGAATAATCGGCAGGTGAATCGGGTTAAATCGGTTCTAACAACGCTTACTATGTTACGTGACTCACGAGAATAATCGGCAGGTGAGTCGGGATAGGTGATGAAACGAGTATCTGGTTGGCTTACAGGTTATACTTCGGCTGCTAGACGAAATATACTCGAACTCCAGCTGCTCCTTGTTCGCCCCTTTGGCCCCTAAACTTTGATACTATATGTAAAAAAAATTGCCAACTGAATGGGAATTACTAGAATATAATATTGGTTATGGGCATCAGTAACTGTACACTCACCAAAAAAAGTCTGTAGTAGCAACTGAAAATTTTGCTGTTATTACGGGAAATTCCGCTCATTTGAGCCCAGCGGTATTTTTTGCTAATCTTAGCAACACATGTCTGCTGACGTGTAGTACAATTAAATTAGTAGAAAAATTAGTAGTCGCTACTAAATTTTAGTAGACTTTGTGTAAAGTGGAATTTTAAATCTGTTTGCTAAAATCAGCAAAAAAATTACTAAATACTATTAATATTAGTACAAAGTTTTAGATTTATTTTTTTATCGAGCATCAAAAATTTTAATTATATTTTTTAAAGGATGTTTTATACAAAATGAAAAAAAAGCCTTAAAAATTGTTAAAACATAAACGAATTTATCATTTTGTTTTAATTTGGTAATTTCTGTTTTGAAAAATATTTTAGTCAATTTTTTTTTTTTTACTTTTAAGGTGAATTTAAATTGTTGTTAGGGCTGATTTTTATAAATAAAAAAACTTTTTAGTGCTATTTTAAGTGGATGTCCTATTTTTAGACATGAGTCGGTATCTTCACTTCTGATCCCTTTTTTAATCCTATGTAACATTTTAGGGCAATTTAAGTTTGTATGTATAAGTTTAAATTATTTGAAATAACATTTTCTTCAATATCGACTTTTTTAAAATTAGTAATTTTTTTTGCTAATTTTAGCAAATCGGGTTTCAAAAATTTGTAAAATGATTTCTGAAATTAGCAACGAAAATTTGTAGATATTCTGTAAAAACTCTGTAATTTGTAAAATGTAAATAGCAAAAAGATTTGCTAAATAATTATTTTTTTACTAAAAATCAGTACAAAAATAGTAAAGTGGGATTGAAAACCGTTTACAAATTTTTCTACTAACTTTCTTTTCTGAGTGTATAAGGTATATGAATAAGTAGGTTATTTGTAACGTCACGTTACAATCGAATGCTGACAGGATACGCTTAAAGGGCATCCTCCCCCCTGAACTCGAAAACGAGTGAACAGTTTTTAATAAAATTTAGCAAATAAAGGTACTTTACAAAAGCAGCTAAATGTATAAATTTAAAAAAAAATATTTTGTAGTTTAGGCATGATTTCGTCAAATTTAGCAACACTCAAACTCCAATTCTTGGTATAAAATTACATTTTGGCGAAAGGTAAAATATAGAAACAAATTCGAGCTTATTTGAAGCAAATTCTAGGAAGCTAATTTTTTTTTGTGCCATATTTACATCACGAAAATAAAAATCGCATATTTTGTAAGTCCAAAGAAAGATCTTCCTTTCATGCCTTTCATTTAATACTCCATTAGCTATAGTTGCCTTGGAAAAAAATAAAAAAAAATCGCTTATTCTTCCTTGTCTCATATCCTGTTTACCCACTAAACATGTGAATGGTCCGTTTAAAAAATAATACATGTTCAATAATCTCCACCTTAACATAATAATATTTTATTTAAATCTAGCGTGCTAGCTTATCAGTGCGGGGGTCGTGGGTTCGATTCCCACCAGAGGCTCCGGTCTGTTTTCGCTACAACGAGCCGATGGCCTTTGTTGCTAGTGCTCGGTTAGGATATTAATATATAATTTGTAATTATATGATTAATATTTAAATCGGTGAATCGGTATAAAAGTATGAAACAGTCTGTCTTAAAAATTTTATCTGACAAATAAATTAATGATAAATTTTTTTTATCATTATATTTAAATATTACAAAATAAAGTTATAATAGTAAATTTGTGTTTTTTTTTTATTTTCTTACAGATTTTTAATCAAAACATCATACAGAAAAAGTAAGTAAAAAATCTAAAAAACTCAATTTTATATCCAAAATCCAACCACAAAATTTTTAAAAAACTATTTTATATCCAAAATCCAACCACAAAATTTTTGCTGAACTAAAATTAGAGTTTATATAATTAATTGAAATAATTTTGTTAAAGAAAAACCCTTCTTTTGTTTTTAAAATATTAAATGAATTGATAATTTTCCAAAATTTTCATTATAACAACCGACTTGCTTGCCAACCGAATGATTTGATTGCGGAACCGCTATATATGTTTGTGGCGACCGAAATTCGATTACTACAACAGAATTTCGGTTGAAACTTTATATTGTAATTGGTTGCGACAACCAAAAAATTCGATTACTGCAACCAAACTTTTCAGTTGGCAAAAAATTCAATTGTCACTACGGATCTGTAAACGTTGTGTAACTGAACATTGTGTCGTGTTGAACATTTAATACGTTTTAAGAAACAGCCGCTGTATTTGATTTGCATTCAATTTATTCTTTTAAAGTTTTTGAATCTAAATTTAGAGTATTCACGCAGAGAAAAAAACATGGATGGGGGTCAATCATATTTAAAGAGCATCATATATTTTTGGGATTATAATTGTGTCAAACATAGTCGTTCTATAATATAGTTATCATATTATGATAATAAAATCACTATGATTTTTTCATAATATGTTCTCTGCAGTTATATTATGATTCGAAACTATGAACCAGTTCTTTTAATTTAAGAATATTACTTTAAGAAATGTTTTTGCTAAAGAAACCAATTGATATTAAGGACTTTTTGAATAAAACTTCTTTGATTCTTTAGACTTTTTTTTTAAAGAAAAATACTTTAAAAAAATTTTTTAAACTCTAAGGACTTTTTTTTGTAATAAAAATATATTGATTCCATAGACTTTTTGTAATAGAAAAATTCAAATTCTTAGATTCTAAGGACATTTTTAAGATATTTTTTAGATAGCTGTAAGAGTTTCAGAATTTTTCTTTTAAAAAAAGTCTTTAGAATCTTAAGATTATTTCTACTAGAAAAAGTCCTCAGAATCTAAGATTTTTTTTATAAGGCCTTAGAATCTTAAGTTTTTTTTAGGAATATATAAATTTTTTTCTAAGAAGCAGTTTGAAGAATCTGGGTATTTTATTTTAAGGAAAAGTCCATAGAATCTAAAATTGTTTCTATCAGAAAAGTCTAAAAATCTAGTATTTTGTATAAGAAACCTTTTTGTACAAAACAACTCTAGACTTTTTATTATAATTTTTTTTTTTTGTATTCTGAGTTATTTTTCCGAAAAAAAATTTATTATTGTTTTTCTTGAAAATAATTAAAAAAATATAAAATCTTTAAATAAAATCTTTTTGATAATGAATTTTTTCGGCAAGTAATTAATTAATGTAAATTATAATGCTCTATGTATAAGGCATTTTTGAAAATAATTTTTACATGATTTAAATTTTTTATGAAAGCAAGACAGTATTTTGACTGTAATTGTCAAACTAATGTTGTATTTGATTTATAACTATTCATTGATTATTGTCAGCATTTTATAGTTCCATAATTATTATATTTTTTTCGTAGTCAGAATTTTTGTTGCCACAGTATGGTTACAGCCAATCATGTTATAAAGAAGGAAGTGGCATTAATCAAATAATAAAATATTTGCTTTAGTAATCATGGTAGCGACAATATTTATGGTTCGAACTTACAGTGACTGTCATTAATATTCGGTTTTTATTTATAAGTTTTTAAAAGCCGAAAATTTTCAGTAAATATAATGACATATAGTTAATGTTTATTTTTTACTTAAATACATATATATATATAGCTCATTTTGCACTATTTGTAAAACGGGGAAACCCACGTTAATTGAAGTCAAGCAAATAAATTTAGCTGAATAAACATTGTTATTGTAAAGTTTTTTTTTATATAAAAGCCGCAATGGGACGTAAAGGTAAAAATACTTCGTTAGAGCAAAGAAATTTAGTGATTTTTCATTACGAAAAAGGCAAAAAATATAAATATATTGCTGAAATATTAAATATGAAACCCAATTGTCCGCAGATACAAAAACGAGGATCGGATTGATTTTAAAAAACAAACTGGGCAGCCAAAAAATCAAGGTAAACCTACGCTTAAGTGCCCCTAAAATTGTTACTGAAGTAAAGGCAGAATTTGGAAATACAGTTTCGGAATCAACAATACGTCGCACCATTAAAAGACAAGGGTTCAACGGCCGTGTTGCCCGAAAAAAACCTTTCGTAAATTTAAGAAATAGAAATGTAAACTGGTGGGAAGACGTCATCTTTCTTGATGAAAGCAAATTTAATTTATTTGGAAGTGACGGAAGAACTATGGTGTGGCGGAAGCCGAATGAAGAGTTAAAGGGAAAAAATATAACCCCACTAGTTAAGCACGGGGTTGGAAGTGTGATGGTGTGGGGCTGCATATCAGCGAAAGGAGTTGGAAATCTAGTATTTATTGATGGAATTTTGAACAAGGACCATTATTTGCAAATTTTGAGAGATAATTTAAAACAATCTGCAGAAAAAATGGGAATTTCAACAACTTTTTAACTGTATCAGGACAACGACCCTAAACATGAAGCCCACGTTGTTCGTGAGTGGCTGCTTTATAATTGCCCAAAAGTGATTAATACGCCCGCTCAATCCCCTCACATGAATCCCATAGAAAATTTATGGGACCATTTAGATCGCCGTGTCCGTGAGAACCCGGTTTCTTCGAAAAGCGAATTTAAGGCTGCAGGAAGAATGGAATAAAATCAGTGTCGATTTCTTACAAAAAATTTTTTACAACATGCCAAATCGTCTCTCTGAGGTGATAAAAAATAAGGGCTACCCAACCAGATATTAATTTGTTTTTTTAAAGTTTTTGTTTAAAAAATAATTTTACATGTACCGAAAAACCGAATATTAATGAAATATGAATTACTTAAGTTTATTTCTTTTTGTTTTTTTTTATGTATTTTATTTATTATTTAGAATTCTAAATTAAGTTTTTAATGATCTCTAAGTGTATCTAATAAATAAAAAAAAATATTATCTTTGATTTTTTATTATTTTCTATTAAATTTGTTTGCTTTTATTAACTTGCATAAAAAACCGAATATTAATGACAATCAGTGTATGTATAACCCAATAACTTGATTGTGACAATCATACCCGAATGCAGCAAGCATAATATAGCAGCGGAGAGAAAACATTGTTGCAATATGATCACTATATTGCAACCATGTTTTCTCTCCGCGTGGTTAAAACTGAAGTGCAAAAAGTTGTTTTATATATGAGCGTGAAAGCTATTAACGACTTTAATTAAGACGTTTTATTACTGTTAATTTAAAATCAACCGCTGTAAATTGTTTTTAATTCAATTTCGTCATTCAAAGAAACACCTTCCTATCAATTAAATTGATTTTATTTCTGTGATTCTTAAGAATTTTCATCACATTCTTAATTGTTTACTGTTCAATTAGTATTTCAATTAAATTTGTCATGTTTTTTCTATGTCATGTTATTGTTCATATCAAATTAACCTAAATCTGTGCTCAATTTACCCAAAAAAAAAACATAATTCTATTTTTCACCAAATAATAATTCATCATATGTTTATTTATTTTGTTTCTTTTTCTTTTCGAAGAATCTGTGGTAGTTTTACGGTTAGTATTTTTTTCTAGTTTTATGATATGATTTTTAGTAATTTTTTTTTTTTTTTTTAGTTTTACCGTTTATTGGTAGTCAGTCTATCTCTCGTCAAAAAAAAAAATCCTTATCTTTTGACATTTGTTAGAACTATACAAAATTTATATTTATATATATTTATTTTAGTACAATATTTCTAATATTTCTCTTCAATAAGCGATATCAAATATCGAGTGTTTATTTTTTTTTTTTGGTATGTTGTCAAAAATATTTATGATTACCTTTTTTCCCTAGTTATAAAGTAGTCAAAATAAATGAAATAGTTAAAATTGTTATCAATATATTTGTTTCTGTTTAAAAAAAAAATAATTTATTAAAGTTTATTTATTTAACCGAAATTTATTCGATTTTTTTTTATCAAACAGAAAAATAGAGAAAAATTTTGTTTAAAAACACACGAATTTTAAATTGTAAATTTAACTGAAAAAATATTATTTATATATATTTTTCATTTGAATATAACAGCTGTCCAATTTTCTATTACAATGTCTTCTTGACATTTACATTTCATTATATTTAGTTACATTAGTTCTGCCCCAGGTTGGGCGCCAAAAAATGTTTTCAAACGCGAATTTTTCCATTTTTATTACTCTAATGCACAATATTTTAGCAATGCAGTTGGTTATGAAAAATAAAGAACGATAGCGTGTTTTGGAAATATTGTTTTGACACTTAATTTAGGCGTTAGTAGGCAAAGAATTTAAAAATAAATTTGGAAAACCAGTGATCGGAGAAAGTAGGATTTGTTTTTACGGAACGGAAAAAATTTTCTTTGAAATTACTGAACGGAAATATATTTTTTTAATTACGAAACGGTTGCTAAATTGAAGGATTTCTTATTTTTTTCCGTTCGATTTATAAAAAAATATTTGAATAACGGAGCGGTTGATAAATTGAACGAATTCTTTTTTTTCGTTCGATTTATAAAAAATTATTTAAATGATTTGATTTAATCATTTCATTTGATTTTATTCTGTTCACAACAAATCGAACGGTTCCAAATGACAATTAAATCCATTCAATGATTGGTCATTTTCGATTTAATTCGTTAAATTTCAATTCTGAATTTAAACAATGAATTAAATTAAAGCTCTGCTTAAGACAGCCTCGCTCATAACAGGATTAAGATTTTTAGGAAAAACACATATAAATATAAAATAAAGCTTTGCTAATTTCTTTCTTTTAAATTGAAAATTTCTAACTAGAACTTAAAGCGCCTACAAAAATATGGAGCAGATGCAAGTCAAGAACCGAATTCTTATGATTTTAATTTTATTGTCTTTACAAATAAAATATTATTTTTACTAATTTGATAGTTGAATTTAAAGAAAAATTTATTTAACAGCAATTTCATTTGATGTTAAATATTTTCTTGAATATTTATTTATTAGTTAATAAATTATTTTTATTGACATATAATTTCGAGTGTATAAATGTAAAAATTTCTTTAAAACTTTTGACATTATTACACTACTAGAAGTTTATGCATAAATATAAGAAAAAAAAATAAAATAAATAATTTTTCGTTCATTCTACGAAAGTTTTCGTTGTTTTGACATTTTTACTTATTAGTTATTAAATTATTTTTATTAACATATTATTTTGAGTGTAAAAATTTTCTTTAAAAACTTTTGAAATTATTACACTCATAGAAGTTTATGCATAAATAAAAGAAAAAAAAAATAAAATAAATAATTTTTCGTTCATTTTACGAAAGTTTTCGTTATTTTAACATTATTTTCGTAATTTTGTGTAATGATAGTTATGAGTGCAAATAAAAGTTTGGCTAGAATTAAATTTAAAACAATTATGTAAGTTCTAATAATAATATTATTGTAGCTGCCACTACACTCAAAAAAAAGTTAGTAAAACAATTTGTAAATGCTTTTCAATTCCACTTCACTATTTTTGTACTGGTTTTTAGACAAAAAAAAAATAATATTATTTAGTAATTTTTTTCTTATTTAAATTTTACAATTTTTACAGAATATTTACAAATTTTTGTTGCTAATTTCTGAAATCATTTTATATATTTTTTGAAAACCAAGGTGCTAAAGTTTGTAAAAAAAATTTACTAATTTTAAAAAAGTGAAGGAATTCTTATTTCTGCACTGTTAAATTTAAAAAATAATTTTTATGTTGTTTTTCTTTATCGAAGAAGTGCAAAATTTTGTGTTGGTATTTAATTTAGCCAAATGAATCATAATTTTAGGGTAACATAAAAATAGCACTTAAAAGTTTTTTAGTTGTAAAAAATTAGCCCTTAAAACAATTAAAATGTGACCATAAAATCCAAAAAATTTATTTAAATTTTTTTTTTTCAATACAAAAATTAGCAAATCGAAACAAAATATTTATGTTTTGATTCTTTTAAAACCTTCAGTTTTTTTTAATTTTGTCTAAAATGTTTTTGTAAAAAAATGAATAAAATAAAATGTTGCTGGACAAAAAAATAAAAAAATCTTGTTGCTCGAAAAAAAATTGAATTTATGATTTTTTTTCGTAAGGCAATTGAAAAAGAAATTAGAAGCTTTAAATACCTACTTGTCTATCATTGTTTTAAAAAATTTACTTTGCTAATTTTATGCTGCCCTAATCATAATCATGAATAAAACCGGGTTTGATCATTTTATTAGTTACGCCCTATCAATTTTTATTATTAATCTCCATCTTAATATTTCATTGCTTTGTGTAATTTTAATAATTTTTGGTGTGACTGAATATTTTAAGTCCATATTTTTGTGTTTTTTGTTTATTGAGTGACTGGTGGAACAAGTTATATAAATATATTTCATTGTAATTTAACTATTTATTCCATCTAAAAGATATATACTGATTATCTTCATAATATAACTATTGAAGCATTATTGAAAATATATTGTCACTGTACATTTATAACTTCAGTGATGTGTCCAGATTTCGAAAAATTCGAGATTTGGATGAAAGTCTATTGTAAAATCATACGATACACAAGATTCTGTTCAAAATGTAAAAAAAATCTACGCAAATTTAAAAATTTTTGAATATATAAATCTACGTATTCTTTAAATGAAGGAAAAAACGCTTCTGGCGCCTGGGCAGGGACATTTTAAGCTTAGAGATAGATCAGTAACAATTGAAAATGAAGGAAACCCACTTCCGGCGCCTGACCAGGGACAGTCTTAGCTTCGAAATAAATCAGTAACAATAAAAAAACTATTTGATTTCAATAAATTTGGATTTTAAGTATTTATTATTATTTAAATTTACAATATTCGTATAATAATTTAGCCTTAATTAATATTATTTTTATACATATTAAATATTCTTCTCAACATAATTTGAAATATTAAAAAAAATAACATACCTTAAAATTTATAATCCAATATGATTTCAAAGTGATAAATCCAAGGCGTTTTTTTGTTGTTGGTTGTTAATCCAAAAACTTAGAGATTTTCGTATTTGTACTTAAATTTTCAAATGTTGTTCGTTGTTTTTAAACATTTGGCACTTAATAAACATTCTTTAGATTTTTTTTTTAGATTAGAAAAAAATCTAAGAAGTTAATTTTTTTATCAAAATAAATTCTTATAGAATTGTTATTTTAAATTCTTTTTCCATTTGTAAATATTTTTATAAAATTAATTTTTATTTTATATAAAATGGCACAATGTTTTATTGTTAAATTTTATTTAAATTTGTTGTTAACAAACTAATGATGAGGAACGTTTTTACACCAAATTTTAACGCTTAACAAGCATATTTTTTATTTATATATTTTTTTTTTTATTATTTCTTGCCAGCATAAATCTACACAAAACTTGTTTTTTTTCAGTTTCAACATAAAATTCAATACAATAAATTCATACTCCACCATTAAATGTGGTAGAAGAGTAATAACAAAAAACAGAAAATCGTGTCACACATAAAAAAGCACCACCAAAAACAGTAAAATTTTAACGTATATAAAAAAAGGAACTCAGATTGTTAACAATTTTGTTGTAGGAATTTTACCAAATTTAAAATTATTTCATAAACAATTAGGAATTTTTGTGTTTTTTAAGCAATAAAATTTTAATCAATTACATTTTATTGCAAAAAAAAAAGTATCTTTTTTTAAAAACTATATAAAAAAATCGTAATATTGTTCTACAACCGTAAGCGTTTATTCATAAATATTGATTTTTTCCGTTAAACACCACCATGCGACACGATCGCTCGCTTAAAACTGAACCAAATTATAGTAGTGTATTTTCCGTAATGTTGTTATTTACTCATAAATTTAATTTCATGGCATTATTCTGATTTTGTTTCGGCTCTTTATCTCTTGTTAGTGTATTTGCTCCCAGAGCATGCACCACCTTGTTTTTGTAAAAGACAAAACAACAACAAAAAAAAAAAAAAACAAAACCTGATATACAAAAATGTTGTTAGTATCTTTGAGATACAAATATGGAGTTGGTAAGAAAATTGTAAACGTACAATTTATAGTAAATTTTCAAACTTAAAAGTACCATTATTAACACTAATAGAAAAAAGTCTGTTAGGTTTTTTTTTTTTTTGCTAAAAATATTAAAAATTTACTCAAAAGATTTGTGCAGAGTAAACTGCTGAAGATAGCAGATTTGTTTCTGTTAAATAGTAAGAAAAACCAGCTTTGTCTTAGTTCCTTCCGGTTTTGTTTAAAAAATTACGAAAAAAATTACGAATTAAAAGAATCTTACCAACTCTGAAAGTAGAACTCGAACTTAACTGATGGACGCACTTTTGTCCATCTTATCCGGCTAGAAAGTCACACAATTACCATATAAAATTTCAAAACCTTTGTGGGTTTTGAAATCGAAATACACCAAAACATTGTACTGTTAACATTTTGGATTTATGTATGTATTTCAAAAATTATCAATTTAAATTTACGTGACATATCAATTCGGAAACTAGAATATTACTGATTTAACAGATATCATATTGTCCGGTGTCCGGATACGTTCCGATATTAAAGAAATCGGGATTTTAACTTTTTTTATACCCGTTTTTACAGATTTATAAACAACGCCTATTATTTTTTATTTTATTATATTTTTTTGACCCGTTAATAAAAATTTTTTCCTGGAATTTGATCCACTTCCCGGAATATAACCCAATTTTTAACCTGACATCATTTGATTTAAGCAAAATGTTTTAAAAAATGTGGCAACCCTAAGTCAAAAAACTTAGCAATATGAATTTAAAATTTTTTTCTTTTTATGAGTTCTTAAAGGCTAAATACAAAAAAAAAAATTATTTCGTAAATTTCAGGCTCTTATTCAAAAATATTTCCGTTTTTCCACTCTCAGTACGAAGTAAAGGTTTACTCAACGATTTCGGCTTTGGATATATCACAGAGTAAAAAATTCCCAAGCCCGGCCGCAGGCCAACTACACAGAAAAACTTTACTGGGATTAAGACTATCCCTATAATGGATATTATTTATTTTTCAAAATCGGTCCTAATGCCAATGAGTAATAGGTTAATTTTTAACTAGCGATTATGAACAAAATCATGTTGGTGCTAGTTCCCAATTTGGATTGGAGATTATGACCGGAAAAATTTCGGCCATAGTCCTCTAATCGGAATTGGTATGTGTTTGCCCTCCCTTAACTAAGTATGTTGGGTCTAGTTTCTACACCTTAGTGTCGCGGCAATAGGACCGAATATCTGTTGGTAGCATTAGGATTAGATGGGGCTATATACGGCTTTTGATATTTTCTTATGTTAGAGTTAGAAGTTTTTGCGCAGTGGTTAGATCTTTTGCTTATTTGTAGGAAATATACTGATGGAGATCCATTGTAAAGTTTTGCGTCAAACTCCACCCATGGTCTGGTTGCATGTTTAAGTATTTTAGGATTTAGCTCCCTGGACTTAGTGTCATGGCAATGGGACGATTGTGTATTTGTCACACGAAGGGCTTAAGAGGGCAGATCTGGTCTTCGTGATTTTATTATGATTTGGATGGCTACTTTAGGGCAAAGTTTTTTTTTGGAGTGTAGCTTAGACTTTCAGAGTATTTTTTGGAGTAGTTTATTGTTTGTTGGGAAATTTTTAGTGTTGTTTTGTTGGTTATCAACTGAGGTACCAAAATGTGTTTGAATATTTTCTGGAGGATTTCGTGTATGATTGAAGAGTGAATGGTGAATGCAACATAAGATGTTTGAACTTTTAATGTACGTGAATTTGTATGGGATATTTGGTTGTGATCTATGTTTATCTGATTTTAGGATTTTTTTCGGGAACATGGTCAATGTTTCTTAGAAGCTTCTTGGGAACCTGCAGGTTGATGCTATTGATGAGTCCCTTTGGTAGGGTATGAAAGCGCTCCAATAATGCCCAGGGCCTAAACGGCCTTGCAGTTTGTATCGTTGTTTTGTCTGTTGTAGCGGAGACAATGAATTGACACTGTAGGGTTCTTGATAATATGAAATTTAAAGTATCTGCTTCTTGGGATATCAGCTAATTAAATGACAAGATTCTTTTTGGTATTTCCAATAATAACGTGTTAAAAATGGGGAAAAAATGCCGGGCACCCATCGCTGGAGCAATAAACTTAAAATGTGGCATCTAGATTCATCAACCAAGACGGGATTTTTTAAAAAGGGCAGAAGTCTTCCTCGAATTTGGCTTGAGGCTTGAGGTTTGAAATTTAAAAATATTTTTGTGGAGTATTAGCCAATTCATGGAAGAGATAATTACTAAGTATGTGGCAACAATAGGCTTTATTGCTGCATTAAGACTGGTAATTTTCAGTGCAACAATTAGCAGTTAATCCAAATTTTACTAAATTATCTCTGCAGTGTAAATTGTCCATAGAAGAGGAGAAGTTCTCTTTCAACACCCAGGACGGTAAAAAGCAAAATTTTTCCCCTTAAGGTCCTGCGGCTAGAAATCTGAAATTTCAAATATGAATCATCTGGGATATGAGCTTATTCACCGAAGAAGAACTTTTTGACATATCCATTAAGAAAAAATGCCCTAGATCAAACTGTGGGAGTCTAGAGAAAAAATATAATGTTAGATGCTGCCTTAATTGCGCGGACTAAACCTCTGAAGTCTGGAACTTGAAATTTGACATGCAGGTTCCTCCTACGGCTTACACATACACTTAGAAGGTTGTATTTTTTTTTTTTTTTAATTTTTATATGGAGGGGCAAATAAGTAAAAGTCTCCCCCTTAACGTCCTGTTTCAACCATTTATGCCAGAATTCTAAAATTTAAAATGGGTACTCTCTGACCTTAATTCTCTGGAGTTCAAAGGGGAAAAATATATTCTGATATTTAAAACTGCCGGTGACGAATTATCTATCAGTCTTTTAAGCTGCGTAATTGATAAAACATTGAAAATTTCACTAGGATTGAAATAGTACCAATTTGTTTAGCAAGTTAGTACATACAATAATAATGTCATTTATCATCCCTGATACAAACTACTATGCCTTACAATAAGTATTTACTAGATACACACAATACACCAAAACTCTTTTGATATGGGGTGAGTAAAGTATAAAAAATGTTGTTGTTATTGGAAATAGCAAGCATGTGTTTCTTGTTTAAATTAAACTATATATAATAGAGAGAACAGAGAATTATTATGAGAAAAAAAAAATACTAAAGAGAAGAGATACTTATTAGAATGTATAGGGAAAATGATGGAAAGAGTACAGTATTTTTTTTTCTTATTTACACTGTGATTTAATTATAAAGACTTTTTTCTAGCATGCTATATTTTTTGTATTTCTTTTTGCTGTTACTTACTTGAGGTGTTTGCAATTGAGATTTTTAAAGTGATCACCTGTAATTGAGAAAAGAAAATGAAGGAAAATTGATTGTTAATATTTTACAGTTATCATATTTCAATAATCATAATTAAAATAGTTTCAAATGACTCCATAAGACTGTATAATCTATGTATTTCTATCTTTATATCTAATTCTAATATTTCCCGTTTCATAATAAATAGAAATATGTTTTGAATGTTCTTATGGTAAAATGAGCCACAGATTAAATGAGTTACTCGTAGTTAGGTGGTCTTAAAGTTTTGTATTAAGGTTTTAAATTCATTTACTGATCTTATCGAAGACCAAATTGCAAGTATTATATAAGAGCTGTGGTAGTTCTTAGGAAAATCTAATGTTTGATCTTAAAAGAAATCTAAAAGTAGTTCTTCTTTAAAAGATACGGTACTTGTTCAAATAGAAATTCAATTGCAGGTAACCAATTACTTGAAAAACGAATTATTGTTAAATGTTGACCCAATTAAATATTTGATTAAATAGATTTTTAAATCGAATTGTAAAAAATTAACTCTTTTTACAGAGAAACAGATTCGTGCTGACAACCAAATTTATTGCCCATCGAATGGTTTAGTTGTGGTAACCAAATTGTTCAGTTGTGGTAACTGAATTGTTTGTTATAACAGAAACTCGGTAACCTCAAAAATCGGTAGTGACAACTAAAGAATCCGGTTACCGCAATCAAACCATTCGATTGTCAATAAATTCTGTTGTCACAGCACCACGAATCTGTATACGTGGTGTTTACAAACTTTTGTTTTATGTCAGAATTTATCCGAGTAATGTTTTTATTGCGTTCACTCTATCGGTAATCCAACTTTCTCTCTCTCTCTTAATAATTTTTTTCACCGTCAAAATAAGATAATACTTTTTATCCGATACAATTAAATTATGTTAAAAAAATTAAACTAAACAAGCAAGCGCCTATCGTTCAGAACGTATTTAGTACTATTGTAAGTTCATTAGCGCAATGCCGCACGAATTCGACATTACAATGTCTAAACAACAACATCAATGGAAAAACTTAACAATCAGTTGCAGCACCAACAACAACACAGCACCATCATCAACTACAACAAAACTATACAATTCATGTTGCATATAAACATTTTTATACTCAGTACCTCCACATCGAAACCAACAAAAAGAACTAAAATAACTTTCAAATAATGTTTTGCTTAAAGGGAACTTCAACTGCACGTGTGCTTTGTAGTAATAGAAGCAACAAATGATCATAGAATATCAAATAATCTTGCTGTATATAAAACAAAAACAAAAAAAAAATCATGATTTGATTTAGTGCCAGGGATGAGGATGACGTTATAAATTTACCTTTTATTGGTATCAAAATATGGCCTATTTAGAAATCAAATCGTTAGTCTTAAACAAACTCAAATTAGCTGAGAATCTCATATAATCCAAATACCACAGAACATCAATAGTCGTTCGTACAAAATATCATAATTATAAACCTCTAATTAAACCTCTAATTGTAACGAAACTAAAAATACTGGACCTAGACCCACTCAGAATTACTTTCTGAGTCGATTTAACGATGTACGTCCGTCTGGGCATGAAATTTAATTATAGGTTTCATGAGCTTCTAAAGGACGAACCCTATTGAGATTGGTTAGAATCGGTCCACATTCAGACCTACATACCTCCCATAAAAAGGTCGTATTATCTGGATTGGGCTTTAATGGTATTTCGACATACAAAACTGTAGAGAGCTGTGTGTTATTTGGATTGTGAATGTTATACAGAAACATGAAGTTGTAAGCAGCCGTGAGATCACTGAGGTACACCTATTTCAGTAAAAGCATACTTCGGTTGCCCGCGTGAAGCACGAGTAAAAAAAGTGTTCGATCCTTGGCTCCTCCTCTATGTTTATGCAACTACTGCAGAAGTCGTGTGAGGCAAACCGAAACCTGTGTTCTTTCTTCACGTTAAGACAATGGCCCGTAATTACCGTCACCCTATCCAAAATATCCGTCCAGCTTAGCTTTAGAAACCTCCTGGTGCGCCTCGAATCAAGAGTGGACTTTATATGATTTATAATCACACAAGTAACTTTGTTAGCCCACCAGAGATTAGTCGCTCTATTGCAATAGAGCCGGTTGCCCAACTTAGAATTTGCCAAGAAAATATCAGCACTTCGTATCCGATAGGAACATGTAAGGTGGCTTCTAGCTTTGCAAGTTTATCAGCTCTACAGTTCCTCGGTATGTCTCTGAGCCCTGGGGCCCATACGGATCGAATATTAAACTACTACGATGCGCGGCAGTTATGAAAATTTATCATAAACAAAGACGTTATTGCCAAAGAGTTGACCCCAGCTTGACTATCAGAGTAGATATTAACGCTTAACGTGGACAGAGTACTGTGTCTAAGCCAAGTGGCTACTTACTCTAGCGCCGTCGCCTCAGGCTAAAACACGCTGTAGTGATCTGGCAATCTCCGAGCCAGCTTCAAGCTCCCTGGAATAGACCCCAAGGCGAAATTGGTTGTCAAGCTTCGATTCATCCATATTAAAGGCGACGCAACTCTTCTTTACCGGTACGCTACCCGCCCAGGAGTCCCCGGTCGAGGTGTGGACGGTGATGAGGTATACATGCACATTCATGATACAAATTCGGCGGAAAAATCTCCATTATCCAATATGACACTGTGGCTACTCCCATTGTCAGCTCCCATCATCAGCCGCTACCTGCTTAGCCAGCATATCCAATGGAATAAGATGCAGTATTATATTGGATATAATCCAATCCGATGGTGATGCTTACAGAAGCCTTTAAGATAGGTCATCTTATCCAGTTCCGGTCCACAAACAAACACAAACATAAGAATAGGACAAACTATAGCCGAGTATATCTATCGAAGGATTTTGGTACCCAGCCCCCAGCGACCCCCGATAGCCCTCCCACAGTAGTACTGAGCAGTCGCCGCTTTTATCCCGCTATTTTAAGCGCTGTGTTTGAAAAACAGATTTCTGTTCAGAATTACATCGAGATACTTGTCCTTGCCAGAAAGTTGGATTTCCACACCGTTCGGAGTAACAGGCGGAAAAGCCGGTTCGTTATGCCCTAAGGATTAACCCTCGGCTCACAGGCCCTTGCCGAGACAGCCAACTTCCTTAGAGCCGTGGAGATAGGACACACCCTGAGGCGTCCCTCTGCTCAGGAAACGGATCATTCGAGTACCACCCAACGCAGCCGTTATATGCCTGCCTATTAGTCACCAACCCCAGGAAGTGTGCTTAAGTTCTCATTTAACTCGCCAATAAACGAGAGGTACACAAATCTAGCTTCTGTACCGTGAGGGAAAAAAAGTACATTTATGGTAATTTAGTACCAAATGTAGATTTTAATACATCAGGTCGAGGAACTAGCTGAGCCACAAAATCAATTTTTTTTGCAAGTTAACAACAGAAGCAATGAAAAATCCTTTTGTGAAGGAGTTAAAGTCTGGCACCCTGTTGATTTTATATGTTTTTTTTTTTTTAAATAAAACTTTAAACGAAAAATAAGTGTAATGAACCTGAAAATCGTAGAACGAAGAAAAAGAGAAACTTTAAATACAACTCTGAGAATTATGCAAACTAATTTAAACAGAGAAAGAGTTTAAATCGTAGTACAAAAGAGAAATCAAGTTATTTGTTAATACTCATTTAAAAATATCTCAAAACTTGTCTTGTAATGCTTTTTTGTTGTTGTTGTTTTTTTTTTTAAACATGGCTTAACAATTTTCTTGTTTGTGTTGTTCTTGTCATTTTCAAGACTTGCCTTCTTTTTTTTTGTGTTGTTGCGTCTGTTGTTGTTTTCTTAACAAGCTCTGCTTAGCCAGCCAGCCTTATGGCGGTTATTATCTGGTAACAACGTGTTACGAATTACTTTTAACAAGACCCTTAAAAAGATAAAAGTGAAGAACAACAAAAAAAGGTACAAAAACAAAACGGACTTCAAAATGAAACAGAAACAGGAATATATTAAGATCATTTTCATTATCATAAGGGGCATGTTAAGAAATTAAGGCAACAAGGGAGGCAACACCAACTAACTGGTTGCAATAACTTTACAATCATTAAGTTGAGCATGATGTTTTTTTTATTTATTTATTTATTTATTTGGAAAGACCATCATAAAATTGTTAAATATTAAGAAGTGTGCCACACATTATCAATTTAAATTGTGGTAAATAATTAACACGCAACCACAGGCTAAGGGTTGCATTTAGTTTTACAGTTAAATAGATGAAACGTAGTTTTAGGAAATAATTTTATGAACTGGTAACTTATCTAAAACATAACTATAGTTTAACACTAACATTTAGTAGTTTTACAAAAATTTTAAATTGAAATCGAAGTGGTAAAAAACGGTTAGTTGGTTAGTTTGTTAGATGAGATATTTTAGTTACGAACTTTCATAAATATCGGAGATAAATCCAAAATGGCGATCGTGAGTTTTCTTCCCGAAGTTGGGCGCCAAAATAAAAGTATTAAAAATAAAATAAAATAAATGAAAATAAATGTTCGGGCTTGTTCTTTATTTCGCTTTTAGGTGAAAGTGAAAAAAACTTCATAATTTTGTTTTTCAATTTCAATATCACGAGAATTTGATTTCGCTAAAACGTTAAAAAAATCGTTATTCTTACAAAAAATCGTTCAAAATATATTAATCAAATTAGATGAAAATCGGTAAATTAAAAAAAAAAAAAATAGCTGGAATGAAAAAACTAAAAGTCGATATAATTTTAAAACCGCTAGAAATTTATAGAAATCGTTAAAAATAAAAAAGCACCAAAATTGAAAAAATCGTGGAAATTTAAAAATTTTAAATTAAAAAAAAATAAAAATTTGATAAAACTTAAAATAAATCGCCAAAATTGAGAAATATCGATGATTAAAAAAACACTAAAATTAAAAAAACGCTCGTTTTGTAAAAAATCGCTTAAAATTAAAAAAAAAAAATGGTTAAATTAAAATGAAATCGGTGAATTTAAATAAAATCGCTTGAATTATAAAAAATAAAAGAAGCGATATAATTAAAAATAATCGCTAGAAATTGAATTATATAAATAAATGAAGCGATATAATTAGATAAAATTGCTAGAAATTGAAAAAAAAAAAAAAATCGCTAAAATTAAAAATAAAATCACCCAAATTGCTTAAATTGAAAAAAATCATCAAAAATTTACAAAAATCCTAAAATAAAATTAATTTTTAAAATATATCATCAAAATTAAAAAAATTATCTGAGAGTAAAAAATATCACTACAATTAAAAAAAAATGTTCGTTTTATAAAAATTTGCTTAAATTAAAAAAAAAAAACATCATCATGAGAACAAGAAAGATGAACTATAAACTTTTATTAAAATGCTGAAATATAAAAGAGATCGATAAAATATAAAAAATTGCTGGAATTAGAAAAAAAGAAGCAATATAATAAGAAAACACTAAAAAATTGCTAAAAACTGAAACAAAAAATTGCTAAAATTTTAAATATCGATTAAATTAAAAAAAAATGGCTGGTATCAAAAAAAAAATAATATTAAAAGACGCCATATAGCTTATATAATATAGCTTATATAGCGATAGAGCTTTTTTATTATAATTACGTTAGAACTAATAATAATATTTTTTTGTGTCTATTTTGGCGATTTTTTTTTTAATTTTGGAGACTTAATTTTTTAAATGTAACATTTTTTGTTCTTCAATTCAATTACATTATTTTTTAATTGTAGCGATTTTTTTCAATTGTAGCGATTTTTTATTTGATTATAGTGATTTTTAAATTTTTTTTTAATTTTTAATTTTTTTGTTTTTAAAATATGTATATTTTTTAATTTAAGGTGTTTTTAATTATAGGCGATTTTTCTGAATTTTGGCGATTTTTTAATTTTAAATATACTTTTTTTTTAATTTAAGGATTTTAGCGATTTTTTGTTTTTGCGAATTTTCAATTTTAGAGAAATTCTTTTATTGTAACGATTCATTTATATTTTAAGCGAGTTTTCCATCTTTCCTAAATTCTAGCATTTTTATTCAAGTACTTTATTTTTTAATTTTAGCGTTTTTTTCAATTGTAGCGATTTTTGTGATTATAGTGATTGACAACATTTAACGTTTTTTTTTTAATTTTATAAGTTTTTAATTCTTAGCGATTGTTCTAAGTTTTGGGGATTTTTTAATTAGTTGTAACAATTTTTTAAATTTTTGCGATTTTATTTAAAAAAAAAAAAATTAATTGTGACAATGTTTTAACTTTAACGATTTTTCCATACTTAAAGATTTTCATAATTTTCAGCGATTTTTTCTAAACTTTTTTGTGAGTTTTGGATGTGCTAAATACAAATCGATGGCTTAATATAAAAAGGCCCTAACTCGATTTTTTGTTACTTGACAGGAGAAGGGAACTTAATAAAATACGTAAAATTTTAGATACAAAAAAAGTTTTATTGCAATTTTTTAATAAAAAGAGGCAACACGTTTTTGGAAATTGCATTAAAACTTTTTTGTATTTAAAATTTTACGGATTTTATTAAGTTTTTTCCTTCTCCTGTCAAGTAACAAAAATCGAGTTAGGGCCTTTTTATATTAAGCCATCGAAATAGAATTGTGAACATGCATCTGTGCATGCATGAGCATACACATACGAGAACAGAACCTTGCTTTTAATGTTTTCTGCGTTCTAAAAAATTCTACCGGGCTTGAACTCAAACATTTTTTTAACAAAGCGTGATAATTTTTATAAATTCAACGCGCCATTTCTTAGTGGTGATTTGTAAAGCAAGACTTAATTTATTTTTTTTTTTTGATAAAGTTAAACTAAGTTTAGTTAAACTTAATTTCTAACAACAATTTTAAATATGCCGTCAAATTTTTTTTCAAGCAATTCACAGTAACTTTATAATTCACACAAATTTATCTTAATAGACAATTTCCATTTTTAAAAAGAGGGGGGTATTCTGCGGGTTTTATGTCGTTATTGTTCCTCTTTAAAATTGCCATCATAATTTATGATAGTGATAAATGTTTTTGTAATTTGTTTAAATTTAATTTTTAAAATTCATTTAATTATTTCCACACACCACATCATTAGTTCCTGTATCTCTTGAAATAAAAAAAAAAATTAAAATAAACTTTAAAATAAAATTCTAACCCGAATAGAAAAAGATTTAAATATTTCATCGTTAACCAAATGTTTAGTGCGCATTTAATGTTTATTTATTCAAGGTTCACAATTGACACCCACCCTGAGAGTATAAAGAACACCCAGCATCATTGAACTTATTGCTCTGTGCACTGTTCATCTAACTCATTTTGTGGTATTAACATTTCACATATTATAACGAACTCCTCGTACCCCCTGTATATATTAAATAAGAACTGCATTTGCCGGAATAATGCTTGAACTCTTGAGTTTCTTTTTGGTTTTTTTAAATTCTTTTTTTTTTTTTTTTTTGGTAAGGAATGATCATTGGAATATTATAACCAGCAGGGTGCTGCCATAAATTACGCACGTATTATAACAGGCAACCAAAAAGTATAACCAATACGTGCGTAATGCATTTTTTTCGAAAAATATATAGATTTTTTTTTTTAAATATGCAACTCACATAATTGTGGAATTTAAAATGAAATTAGAGTGACCCTTTCTTTTTCTAGAGACACAGTATTTAAAATGTAAAAAAAGTTTTTATAATGGATATTTAGACATTATAGATTCATCGAGTTCTACAATCTAACAACTCTAACAACTGGTCACCTTAATTTTCAATTCCTTTTAGTAAATCTTGGAATTTCTTTTATTAGTTCTCACTCTTTATCTCTCTATTTAATTTATACTTTACCATAATAATATAATATAATTTGCAGTTGTATGTATTTGTTTTCGTTTTCATTCTTCTCTTTTTTCTAAAACTGTCAAAATGACATTATTTGCGTAGTTGTCAGATTTATGTGACATTGTCATAGGATCTGTACAGGATTTGTTAGTTGTATGTTTTTATTTTTTACAATGTTTTAACAGTTTTTTTTTTTATTTTGTTTGAATTAAAAAAAAAACAAATTGTACACACACAAAATGTTTGTGGTTGAGTTTTCAAGCAGATTTAAATTTATTTTTAGTGAATTTTAAATGTCAAGTTTAACATGATGGGGTAATAAGTTTTTGTTATTATAGTAACGGAAATAATAGGATTGCAAAAATGTAGTATGTAAGATTAATAAACAAAAACCAAATAAGCCAGAAGGTCAGTAAATAATGAAAAACAAAATTAATAATTTAATAAATAATAATAAAGACAACAGCTAGAAAATTGGTTGAGAAACTTAGTCATTAGCTTCGATTACCAACTCCGAGCACAAATGTATATTAATTTTCAATTGATTTTTTTTCTTTTCAAAAACCCTTCACTTGCACTTTTTACAACACAAGAATTTCCAAAGAATCTTCTTAAGTCAATTTGTTCTCACTTTTTTTTTTGACATTTGGTCATACATTTTTTTACACTTAATAAAGAATCATTTAACTGTATGTTTTTTCCTGTGGCAAATGTACAACAAGATATGCCTTATAAAACAAACTAAAAATTAAAAAAAATATATATATACATAACATACAATTTAGAAAGCAGAGAATAAAGAAACTTGTAAATCATCTGACGAAAACAAAAAAAAAAAAAAAAAAAACTGGACAAAGAACAAAATTATATATAAAAAACCACCCATTAAGTGATGAATGAGTACATAGATTGTATTTTTAAATAATTTTCAATATAAAGGTATTAATTAATTCACTTTGTTTTTAATATATATTTTTGCTAACACTTGGTGCGGTTGGTGAATGGTGTTCCCATTTCTTCATCAGCTGACGCGCAGCAACGATTTTATACGATGCAATTGATTGCGTCCACCTTTCTTAATTCCCTTTTCAAAGTTGGTTCCAAAGTTATGTCTATTTGTGTATGAAGCAACAAAAGAAGAATACATTTGAGTGTGAAAGAGAGATAACAGAAACATACACGAAAAACGAAAACCGTGCCTTTTTTGTTACCCTGCTTGCTTCTTTACAAACAAAAGTTGCACGCAATAATTTCATGCAAAAAAGTCACCGTCTAAATTGGCTGTAAGACTTATTATCTCGCGCAATTACAGTGTTGTCATATTTGAAGCCCTTCAGAAACATGCACGAAAAACGAAATCCGTGCCTTTTTTGTTACCCCGCTTGCTTCTCTACAAACAAAAGTTGCATGCAATAATTTCATGCAAAAAAGTCATCGTCTAAATTGGCTGTAAGACTTATTATCACGCGCAATTACAGTGTTGTCATATTTAGCTTGTGTCATTTGGTTAAAGCGTAAACAACAATACTAAATATTGCCTCGAACATGTCAAATTTTGTACCAAATAAAGTGTTTTTGCGGGGAGTTCTTCTTCAAGAAAAGTGCAGCCAAAGGGTCATCGTATCTTAGTGAAAGTTTAAAGCGAGCATGCTCTATCTGAACAATCGTGTCGCGGGTGAATTGGTCAACCGGGTCAACCCAAAAAGTTTGAAGACGAAGTATCATTGCTCTATGAGGAGGAATCTCAAACGCTTTAAGTGTTGTCAGAATCATTGGGAATGTATGAGTCGACACTCAGCAAATGCCTAAAAGCCATGTGATTGATTCAAAAGCAAGGAAACTGTGTGCCATGTGAGTTAAAGCCGCGCGACGTCGAAAGGCGATTTTTTGCTTGTGAGCAGCTCCTCGAACGCCAAAAAAGGAAGGGTTTTTGCATCGCATTGTGATTGGCGATGAAAAGAGGATCCATTACGACAACCCCAAGCGCAAAAAGTCACGAGTTATGTCCGGACATCCTTCGCAAAGCCGAATATTCATGGCATTAAGCTTATGCTCTGTATTTAGTAGGATCAGTGTGGCGTGATCTACCCACGAGCTGCTCAAACCGAGTGAAACGATCACTGGGGAACGCTATAGGACTCAACTCATGTGTTAGAGCTGCGCACTGAAGCAAAAATATCCGGAATATGGATAAAGGCACGACAAAATGATTATGCGGCGTGACAACTCTCGGCGACATGTTGCAAGATCGGTCAAGACCTTCTTGGAAATGCTGAAATGGGAGATATCGCTCCATCCCACTACTACTTATTCCGGCCCATGACATATGGCCCGTCCCAGCAGAAGTTCACTTCATAAGAACAATGCAAAAAATGGGTCTATGATTGGATTGCCTCAAAAGACGAGTCGTTCTCCCGAGCTGGTATCCGAAAATTTACAGAAAGATGGAAAAAGCTGTGGCCAGCGATGGACAATAAATCCCTAAATTTCGAAAAAAAAACGCTCATTATTAAGTCAAGGTCCCCATAAATTTTCAAGCTTAGATTGTTAAAATTTTTACAGCTTACAATTCAAATAACTTAATTCTTTTAAATATCTGCCCTTAGTAACAACAAATTATATAAAAACCCTGAGGTTTATAAGGTGAAAGATTCATACTTGCAATTTAAAAAAAAAAAAAAAATTATAAACATAACAATTAACAGTGGATAGCATTGCAACAAAATATAATTAACTGAAGAATGTGAGAAATGTCAAAAGAAAGAAGGGCCATCTCTAATTGAATCTACTTGGGAGATTTTATTAAAAAAAAAGACAATACTAAGTTGTTAAATTTCAAGGATTAAAAATTAAATCACTGCACACAATTAATTTTTTCCTAATCACTTATATAGATCTCATTTTTTTTAAATAAAGGCAATCGCCTGTAGTATCTTTTAGATTTTTAAAATTTGTTAAATTTTTTAACTCTTGCTCCACTGTTAAATAATTTTCATTTAAACAAGAATCCCTAACGACATGGGGTAACACCTCTTGTTAGTTTAACTGATCTTGGCATTTTTGTGTTGTATGTATATACCAACCATGTGACTGTTCTTTGTTGATGTTCTTTCTACCTCTTCTTTCTCACTCTGCTCCGTCTTTGTACTTCATGATAATAATGATCATGCCTTTCATGTTTTATTTTCATTGCAGTTGTTTAAGCTTTTGGCCCATACAACAACAAAAAAAAGCCTCAAGTAACGACACAATAACTATGAATGTTGTGTATTTTTGGTTTTGTTTGTGGCAACTTTAAAATTGCATTTATTTTTTGTGATGTTTGCAGTTTCATGTTTTTTTACGAAACTTGAAGATCAAATACATACTGTTTTTAAGAAACAAAAAAAAAACCCAAACATCACGACTTATGGTTTAGCTTTTATTAGTGGAGTTTGTGGTGGTTTACAATTTTTATTTTTATGAAGTCCACTTCGCAAACATTCACATCATTCACAATATTTGCTTAGAGTTGCACTTAATCATGTCGTTTTGTTGTCCAAAGTCTCACTTTAAGTTGACATTGATGTTGGTGTTTGTGCTGAATCAACACACTATGGACCAAAAGCAGGCGATTGGATGATGCATCCGAAGCGCAAGAATCCATATGTGAAGCCCGGCCAACCAGACAAATCAACGCCAAAATCGAATATCCATGGCGCCAAGGTAATTCTCTTTATTTGGTGGGACCAAAAGGATCGCATCTATTCTAAGCTGCTTAAATCGGGCCAGACGATCACAGGGGACCTGTACCGAACACAATTGATTCATTTAAAGCGAGCATTGACCGAAAAACACCCGAATTATGCTTCCAGACATGAAGCCGTAATTTTCCATCATGACAACGCTATTTAGAAAATAGTGGTTGGAAAGTTTTGCCTCACCCGCTTTATAGTACAGACCTTACCCCGTCCGACTACAATTTGTTTCGATAGATGCAGAACGCTCTTACTGGGATACGCTTCACTTCAAAACAGGATATCCCAAATGTGCTTGATTCGTTCTTGGCTCAAAAAATAAGCAATTTTTTTTGACGCGGAATCTATATGGTGCTAACCATGGCCAATACTTTGAATAAATTTAGATTGTACCAATATTTCACAATAAACGCCCAAAATTTGCCAAAAAATCGGCATTTATACAACCAATAATTAAAATAATTAAAACAAAATTTATAAGTGCGAGTGAATATAATCAGTTAAAAACCAAATGATTTTTCACTTCAAACAAAAGATAAAGTAACAGAAAATCAGATGATGGTTTTTGCCCCCCACCCTGTAGCAAACAAACTGTAAACCCTTTTATTATAATTCGCAGTAAATTAATTATTTTTGGCGGCCATTTTCCTTCCTACTAATTAATGTTTTTTTTTTTTTTTTTTTTTTTTTTTTTTTTTTTTTTTTTTTTTTTTTTTTTTTTTTTTTTTGGAAAAGTGGATAAAGGAGAGATGAAAGTTATAGTGAAAGATAAAAAGCAGAGAAGAATATACAAAATCGAAATTATATTTTTTTTAGTGATTGTTTTTTTCGCCTCATTTCCCATAGTTTGCTTGGCTAGCAAGTCCGTTCTAGGATGTAAAATAATCTAATGATGCTGTTCGTGCCCTGCCGTTTGCCAGCCTGTTGTTGCAGTTTATGATGAGTAGTTTAGTTGTTGCAGTTGTTGATTGTCGTGTTTGGAAGTTTCATTGCAATAAGTATACAAAATGTAGTTATTTTGTTATTATTAAACATTGGGGAATTCTAAATGAGTTATTTTTAAGTTAATTTTTTTTTTCAGCCATTGTCGTTTGTGTCTTTGGTATTCACTGAAAAACCCACGCCTTTTTTTCCACGGATTATGAGTGTTGTTATAATACTGTATATTGTTCATGTACCAAAGAGTGGTGTAGAAAAATAAATTTGGGATGTTTCATGAAAATTTTCTTAAATTGAATAGAAAAATTATAATTTTGGTAATCTGGAAAAATTCCCAGAAAAAATATTTGTTATTAATTGAATGGAAGTCATTTTCGGGTCAGATACCACCTTTATTAATATTCTTCCTGCTTTATAGTGTTAATTGTAAATATTTAACTAACACTTTAAAGGGAAAAAGCTATATGAGAAGTTATCTACATTGATTTATGGCCAATAATAAATTTATTTACGACCTCTAGCTGTGTTTAGTAATTTCCATTATTACATATGCTCAATTAACTGTCTAACTGTCTGTTGGCCCGAGAATGAACTCAGACCTGCCACCTATAGAAAGGTCCTTTCTAAATTGGGCTTAAATGGTATTTTGAAATTTAGAATGAGTTATAAAAATTTCCAAAGATGTCGAAGTTGTTAGACATTTTCCTTAATTTTTTTTTTTTTTTGCTAGTTTCGACCCACTCTAGTGTCTAATATATTATTGTTCATGTATCGTGGAGTGAGTTTTTAGTGTAAACAATTAAATTATTAAGTCATGATTAATGACTGGAGGTTTCTTTGTTTATCAAATTTATAGAAAATTTGTAACTGATTCTTTTTCAACAACAAGACACAAAAATGTCATAAAATGCAATTGAAAATTATGTTTTGCTTAACAAAAAAAAAAAAAAAAACAAAGTATATAAAACTTATAATACGAGTCGTAAATAATCTTAGAAATTTATTTAAATTGTAAAATGATCATAAAAAAATTTGTTGAGTTTTTAAAATGTGAATGGGTTTATGATACGGAAATGTTAATTAACTTAATTCATCTAGAAGGATTTAAAGGTGTTTAATACAGCTGTTTTAAAAATGTCTAATAAAATTATACATATAAATATATCATCATTGTGTACACTTAACATCTTAATTCTCATCAAGTTAACAAAATAATATTTTTGTATATAAATGAAATTGTTAACGTAGCATTACAAAATTTAGAATTTCCCACAGTTACTGTTATAATTTAATGGTTTTCTTTTTTAAAAAATATTCCTAAAAATTTCATTCAAATTTATTCCTTTAGTATCAATTCATCATCAATTTAAAATCTTTCTAAATGTTTACAAACAATTTGGTTTGAAAACAACAGGTTTTCACCACAATTTTCCACTTTAAATGCCTTTGATGTATTTCGAAAATTTATAGTTTTTAATTAAATTCTCATTGGAAAATTATATGTCTCTCTCTCTCTGCTGTTAGAAAAACTGTCTACACTTTGGCAATTTAACAATGTCATCAACATATTTATCAATTTAGTTATATTTTACATATATATATACAAATGATAATTTAGGCAAATTTTCCCTTTCATTTAAGAAAACACTAATAAAATTTTTGAAAGATAAACCATAGATCTTCCAGAAAATAATAGCCATATTACCATACATGTAAAAGTTTCTATATTCTAAATACAGTTACTCTTATAATTGGGTTTTAAAAAAAATGCATCATTAATTGATAAAACAGTTTCAATGAATAAAAATTAATCAAAAACAAAGATTCACTTAAAAAATATGACAAATCAAGGTTTGTAATTTTTTTTTTTTGGGAAACTAATTTATTGTACAAAAATGTTTACAAAAATATTATTTAAATTATTGTCTATCGTTGGCCTCAACTTTTTCCCATCTTTCTGGCAATTTTCGGATACCATCTCGGAAGAACGACTAATCTTTCGAGGCAATCCAATCATCGATCCATTTTTTTTGTCTTGTTCATATGAAGTGAACTTCTGCTGGGACAGGCGATGTGTCTTCGACCGAAACAAGTAGTAGCCGGAAGGAACGATGTCTAAGGAATACGGCTGGTGGGATAGGAATTTCCATTTCAGCGTTTCCCAGTAGGTCTTGACCAGTCTTGCAACATGTGGCCGAACGTTATCATGCTACAAATGACTTTGTCGTGGTTTTCTTCGTATTCCGGCTGTTTTTGTTTCAGTGCGCGGCTCAAACTTATTACTTTAGTCCTATAGCGTTTTCCCGTGATCGTTTCATTCGGTTTGAGCAGCTCGTAGTAGATCACGCCGCGCTAGTCCCACCAAACACAAAGCATAAACTTCATGTTATGAATATTCAGCTTTGGAAAGGTTTTTCTGTCCGGGCAAAACTCATGACTTTTTGCGTTTGGGGTTGTCGTAATGAATCCACTTTTCATCGCCAGTCACAATGCAATGCGAAAAACCATTCCTTTTTTGGCGTTCGAGGAGCTGTTCACAAGCAAAAAATTGCCTTCCGACGTCGCGTGGCTTTAACCCGTTTGGCACCCAGTTTCCTTGCTTTTGAATCAATCCCGTGGCTTTTAGGCGTTTTCTGATTGTCGAGTCATCCACTCCCAGTGATTCAGAATACTCCTGAAGTGTTAGGTATACGTCCGTATAGAGCAATGATTCCAATTCTTCGTCTTCAAACTTTTTGGGTTGACCTGGCTGTTTCTTGTTTTCGAGCTGAAAATCACCACTTTTCAAACGACCGACACGATTGTTCAGATAGAGCATGCTCACCGTAAACTTTCACTAAGACTCGATTGCTCTCGGCCGTACTTTTTTTTCATAATAATGAAGAAGAAATCCCGGCAAAAACTCATTTTCTGCTACGAAATTCGACATGTTCGAGGCAATATTTAGTATTTTTGTTTACCTTTTCATTAAATGACACAAGCTGCCAAAGATGCTTATTGACAATAGCTTAAGCGGCAAGACATTGGAAATTTCAATATTGGTTCATATAGTAGTGGCGGCCTCTTTTTACTAATTCATTGTCCCAATATAGTTTAGGTTAATAATTTTGTTCTATGTCTATATGAAAATATATAAAATCAAGCAAAAGCAACATTAAATTAAATAGAAATAACCTTAAAATCAAACTAAGTTTGTTTTCTTTTTAATTTAAATATGTTTTTACTTATTTTTTAAATATGAAAATAAAATCTAAAATGCTGAAAGAATAATTTAAATATGAAAAAAAAAATATATTTTAACAAGAATCATATTTATTTTAAAAATATTCATATTTAATTTAAACATGTTCGTAAAAAAGGTTTTAATTCAAATATGTAGTCGTAATTGATAAATGTATGACTTTTTTCCTTGAGTAGGGACATCATTCGTATTTTCGATTTGGGTATAATGATTGAAAATGTTTCGGTCGTAACACCCATAACAAAATGTGGACTATTATGATCAAAATAAGTTTGATTACAATACCCAGTTAAAAATTGCCATATTCGCCATGAGCATTAAGATCGTTTTTCAACTGCTCATAATCTCCTTTGCGTAAAGGCTGCAAAATGGGGATAATCATCAATACATGTCATACATAATCCCTAAAATGAAAATGGAAATCATCATGACCTGCCACCTGAAATTTTATAAAATTCAAAACGACGTAATTTTTTTTTAATATTTTCAATCCGTTGACTGTGCAAAAGTAAAAATATTTTTTTTTTTTGGTATAATTTTGTTCCCCCTTTTTAAAGACGTTCTCATAATTTTATGAATAACTGTGGTCATATTAATGTCAACCTAGAAGCTGCAACAAAACACATTGAAATGTCTACAATAAATTTGTTGTAATACATAAGATATTACAAATGCTAAATGGTGGGCACCCCCAAAAAATGTTGTATGCCATTTGTTGTTGTTTTTTTGAAGAAAAAAAACGAGATAAATAACATTTTTTTTTTTATTATGTGTGAGTGGTGTTTGAAACAACATAAGAAGAAGATACTATTTTGGGTTGGCATTTGGAATTGGTTCATTGGTTGGTCTCACATGTTGCTGTCAATTTACGATGTAATAAATTTTAATATATTTTATTTTCCAACATTCATATAAAGAATTTATAATAACAATACTTGGTTGATGTTAAATATTGATGGTCATAAGTTGTTACGTCGTATATGACGCTTTAACTGGACCTTAAGTTAGAGATGGTAAATGCATTAAATATGATGTTGCAATCATTTGGCATCATTAACTCACGTTGTTATTTAAATGTCAGTTACAGGTTATCAACTTATGATTATCATTATATTTATAGTATTTTGTATATAGAATATGAGGTCTTTTGTTGTTCTATGTAGTTTATTAGTCTAGAGAAATACGATTCAATTATCAATAGGGGTTATCGGTAAAGCTCAGGGAAACAAGGTTATCTCTATCTGAAGAATATTAATAATTTTTAAATATTAAAAATATATTTCAAAGGTTGAACAAACTAATGAAGATTTAAATATTTTTAGAACTTTTTTTTTGGTGTATAAAAAATAATTATAACCCTAAAAATGTTTCCAGATATTTGTCTGCCAGATATTTATCTGAGTGATATGTGTGAAAAAACAAATAACATCTGTTTAGTCAAGATCGGTTATACGGCCACTTAAGCCCCATGCAATACCTCTTTTTTTTGGTGTTACGTTTCTTAATACGATATCTAAAATTAACTTAAAGAGCAAGAGCGAAAGTATGCAACTTGTTGCACGTCTGTACCTAACACTTACAAAGTTTTAATGTATTATTTAGCAGTTTGCATTTTTCTGGGAAAATTTTTGCAAGACAGATCATTCCAAATGGAAAATTGGAATCGTAAATTATAATACTTTTCCCAACCGCCTCATGTCCAAAAAAATATTACGTCTCCATCCATCCCGATGGTTACTGTCCCCCTGTCCGTTCCAGAAACTCCGTCCTGTTAACGAAATTCCTCCAGCCTATTCCACTAAGGTCAGCCAAAAATGAAATATAGGTGCCATAAAAGTATTGAACCCTAATCTTTGCAAAGGCCGGACCGCCTCAAAGAAAGTGTTCTAAGTTCCCGTCATCATCCCCACGGGCCTTCCCCCCATAACGTTCTAGTTCTCTCACCTACTGCCCCGATGTCCTGTATTTTTCTATAATCAATAACAGACCATTCACGTACTTCATCCCTAAAAGCCTGAAATACGGTTAGAGGAGAACTTTTTCTGTACAACTTGTCAGTCATTTCGTTCTCTGCGACGTTACAATGCCATGGAAGCCAATGATTCTTAATACTACACGGCGGAGAAGTTATTAATTTCCTCCTTGCTCCCTAGAATAGTTACTGATCTTCTAAACAGGATTCTCTGCTAGGGATTTGTGTACTGCAACTTACAGTTTTTGCCCTCTCGGAGATCCTATTATAATTCCATAATGTGTGGTTGTATTGCGGTAGCTCGTCTAAGATTTTCTGCTAGTTGGTCTTCCATTGACCACATTTCCATTCACCAGTTGCATTCAGCCGAAGACTATATTCTACCGATTACTATTTGAAGGCTATTGATAAGATCTATGCATGACCATTGTGGTCTAAATCCCGCCTGTTCGCAAAGAAGTTCCCCATCACCTAGTCTCCTAAAGGCAATACATACTAGTTATGACCTTGATGATCATGCTTAGAAGTGTCTCTCCAATTTTAAAATTCTCTGTGATCTGCTCCTTTTTTAGGTACGTTAATATTTCTATTAAATTGAAGCGCAGAACTCAATATGATCCCATATGTTTTGTATTTGAATCATCTTTCAGGAGTTCTGGGTTTATGTTTCTTAGATCCTGCGGCCTTGTTCAGCTTAAGGGTAACAATTGCATTCAGCAATTCATTTGTTGTGGATGAGGATAATGAGAGAGGCCTATGAGGATCCACTGAAAATATGCCAAAGTAGTGTTTTTCACAAATATAAAGTAGAGCCGACTTTGAGCTAAAAACATTGCAGTTTTTAATTAAAAGTATTGTAGATGAAGTTTTTCTATTTAAAATTTTTCTGGTAATTTTGTACAAAGTAGCCCAAAAACATTCACCCGGTGTTGTTTTAAGTTAATTTTTCATTAATATATGAACATTAAATCGGTCAAATGGCCCCGTTATTTTTGATGATAATTTGGGCTCTACCGCATTTTCCATCGTTGTGGAGAGAACTTTGGACGATAAGTTCTCGCACTCTTCCCAGATATTCTCTTTGAGTACTTCCACAGTCTGTGGCTTGTTCACATAGACCCGTGGCTTCACAAAAAAGTCTTGATTGCTAGTCAGGCGAGTGACTAGCAATCACTGCAAATATCCATAATCATGTTCTTACCAGTCACAGTAACCGCGTTGCCCACGGCGCCTTCAAAAAAAAATAAGACCCGGTGTAAGTGGCTCACCTTACAGTGACTTTAGGTGGATGTAATTGATCTTGGTGAGTATTACGAGGATTCTCGCTGCCCCAAAAACGCATTTGTTGTTCGTTTACGTCGCTTATGATAAATTAGGACAGAATATAGCCCATTGCAAAACGGTCTCGACTATTTCGCGTTCCTAAGGAGTATATCGTTCCATGGCTTGGCGATGTGTACTCTGTATCTGTTCACTTCAAAAGTATTAAAACAAAACTGACTGTTGTCATTATTTGCAAATGTTATAGCGTCCTCCAATGGGGTGATACATTTTAGAACACCTTTTACAGATCGTTTCGGCCGCAGCTTGTGCCCCTTCAGTAAGTCCTTATATCCATCTACGATTATCATTCCGAGCACCACGTTAAAACGAAATGCATTTGGAAATTCTCAGAAAGTTTTTATTATTAGGGCCTGGGCGCCCCACAGGCCCCTAAAATAGAAAAAAATGTTTTTTTATTCGAGAGGCAGTCAGTGCACTTTTGCCCTACAGAATCTATAGAATCCGGACATCTGGTAGATATTTCGAAACATTTAAAATCTAACAAAATATCTTTTCTCTTTTATAATTCTTGTTTAAAAGAGAAGTAATGTATTTGTTTTTCTACTTATTACCTATTTATAAACTTTGTTTATTTTCTTTTAAAAATCTTATTATTATTATTATAATAGACTGCAGTTGTCATATACAACAAGTACATGATAATCAAGTTGTTGTAAAAAACCAAAATTTGTTATATGATCTTCGGTTTTTTTTTTAATGTATGCTTTCATTTTCTCCAATATCTAACAATACCAAGTAATCAAAACTTTTCTAAAAGTTTTCTCATTCTTTTTTTTTTTTTGCAAATTTCAGAGATGTTGTGACAGGAAAAAAAACTAAATATAATAGTTTGTGTTTTCTTTGGGAAATAGGAAATATTTATATGAGAAAATTGTCAGTATGAAAACGAAAACTTTTGCTTATTGGAGCAACAAAAAGTTTAAATTTGGTATGAAGGCAAAACAAATTGTATAAAATTACGCTGCTTACAGCTGTTTTATAGGAAATGAGGATGTGTTTAAATTTTCCCTTTCTAAGGAAAAACTTAACGGTTAATTTTTTCATCATAGACTGGTAGAAGCATTTTAAACGCTACGTTGGGCGCCATATATTCTTAGGGGCCTATAAAGGACTAATCGATATGAAAGTATCTTCCTTTGGGCGCAATTTATATATATGTATACGTATATCTGTATAATTGGCATTGTTTACAATGGTACTTTTGCTGTGGCATTGGTAGGGTAGGGAACTGGGTGTAGTTTTAGAACAGGCTTTATAATAACCGAAATTGGTTGAAAAGTTCCTGCGCTCAAAATGAAAGAATACTGTTTTTGTTACGAAATATATTTTTTTATATAATATAACCTCCTAGAAGCTCAATACACTTGTTCCAATGATCTTCCAATAATTTTATCCCATCCTTATAATGGTTTTCCGGAAGCTCTGCAAAATAACCGTCTACGGCTGCTATGGCCTCTTCATTCGACGAAAAATGCTTTCCACGAAGGAATTGTTTGAGATTTCTGAACAGATAGTAGTCACTGGGAGCCAAATCTGGTGAATACGGTGGATGTTCAAACAATTCGTACTTTAATTCTTTGAATTTAGCCATCGTCAAAACACTTTTGTGAGCAGGTGCATTGTCTTGATAAAAATTGATTTTTTTCTTTTTTAAACCAGGTCTTTTCTCACGAATTTTTTCATCCAGCTGATCCAAAAGGCTGCAATAATATTTAGAGTTGATTGTTTTAACTTTCTGAAGATAAGCAATCAACAAAATTCCTTTTGCATCCCAAAAAACTGATGCCATAACCTTCTTTGCTGATCGTTGTGACTTCACCTGCTTTGAAGCTGAACAACCAGCTTCAGTCCACTGTAAATGTTACTGTTTCAATTTAGGATCATGGTGGTAGATCCAAGTCTCATCCATAGTAATAAAACGACGCAAGAAGTCTTAAAACGCTCCAAATTACGGCTTAAAACGCTCCAAATTACGCTGAGAAATTTGTTTTCGATGCAGTTTTTGTTGAATTGTTAATGTGTGCGGCACTAACTTTTCAAACAGTTTTTTCATACGTAATTCTTCATGTAAAATATGGAGTACTCGTTCGTATGAGATGCCTATGGCATTAGCAATTTCACGCTTAGTCAAACTTGGATCTTCACTAACCATATTATGTATATTGGTCGTCCTTCGCGTGGATCGTCTTTAAGGCTGGTACGACCACGTTTAAATTCACCAGCCCAAAATTCAACGGAGCGTTTTGAAGGTGAGGACTCCTTATACACTTCTAACAATTGTTCATAAATTTCCTTTGCTTTTAAACCCTTCAAAACAAAGAATCTAATGACTGCACAATATTAAATTTTTTCCATATTAAAAAAATCAATGACACGTCAACTTCAAATGGCTTGTAAACAAAGAAAGAATTGACAGAATGACTTGCAACTTTGCATGTGTTCTCAGGACAGTTATACCAACTTGAGCAAAAAAAAAGTTTGGAGCTAGCAGTGCCATCTTTTGGTGAGCGCAGGAACTTCTCAACCAACCTGTAAATAGCGCCCAACGTAAATAAATTGTTGATGCTATAAAGTTTTGATTATAGTAGTTAAATCTTTGTGAGGGTCAGGAAATGCTGTATCCCTATAACTTAATCTAAGTTTAGGTAAATCATAACATTTAATGTTTTAATTGTCTTTTTCTGCTTTAAATATTAATTTAATGTTTTCAATTTTTTTTTTCTTTCTTTTTCTAAATCACATTTAATGTAATTGTAAGTGAATGTAATTTTTTCCAATTCATTAACTAAAAAGCATTTTTTTCCACTATTTCTAACCCTTAATGTACTCTTCTTTCAACAACAATATAAAAAAAATATATATTTATTTTTTTTTTGTAACTTTAGTCAGCAAAAATATGAAATTGTGCAGAAATGTTGAACAATTGCATTGTTAAACTATATTTAACGAAATGAAAGGAGGACTATTACAAACAAAAAAATAAAACTACACATACAAAACTAAAAACCCTTAGAAATATAAAGGAGAAAAAAATTTTCCAAAGTTTCACTTTTGTTAAACGCTTTTTTTTTCTCAACTGGAACAAATAAACAAACAAACAGTTGGAGTTTAACTCCAATAGTGTATATAAATGCATCAAGGAAAATGAAGGATGAGTGTATAAGAAATAAAAGAAAATCAAGTAGTGTAAGGAAACAAAAAATCAAAATGCACTATAAACAACAAACGGATGTAACAATAGTTTCCGTTTTGTTAGACTCTCAGTCAGTTTGAAATATAAAGAAACATAAAAAACATCAATTTCATGTTTTATAAGTGGTCTAAGAGGTTTTATAGGAGTTGATATATGAAAACAAAACAAAAAAAAAAAAAAACAAATCTACCAAAATCACTGAATACAATTATTTTGGAAATACAATTGTTGCCACATTGAAATATTTCAAAGAAAAAAAAATTATAGAAGTATTTGTTACAAATAGGGGTTAATAAAAAACTTTTCATGTTGAAGCAAGCACATATTACTTTATTTCAAGGTTTTGTAATTCCATTATACTTTATAGTAATATCTATTTAAAAGTTGATGAGAAAGTGCAAACAAATCAGGCAATAAAAAAAACATAGATTTTAAGAAAATCCATGGATAAATTCCAACGTTATAGCGCATTATATATATAGCAAACTGTATAAGTTTATGTAACAGAAATTAAGTGAAACTAAGCTTCATAACTTCACAGCAGTTTAAAAGTTGTAGCATCACAGTTTTTTTAAAATTGGCAACAAACATAGGCCTTTTTGTAAACTTTAACCTTGTTAGAAAACATTTGCATTAAAAGTCTTTTGTACAGGGTGGAGCAAAAACCATTATCCCATTTTCTGTCGCTATAACTTTTGCTTAGAGTGAAACTCAGTTTAACTGATTATATTTGATCGTACTTTCAAATTTTGTTTCAATTAATTGTGGAAAATTATGTAACAGACAAATGGCCGCCGTCGTTGTTGACGCAAATTGGGGCTCTTTTGATTTCATTTTGCATATAGGTGCGCATCATGGTAAGAATGAAAACTCATACATATTATTTTTCTTAATTGATGTTGCCATCGCTGGGGATCAAACAAACCGTTCTGTGTAACAGTCCAAAGCGCTAACCATTATATCTTCCAGAGGAAGAAGGCCGGGACAGTTAAATCGGGAGATCTGGCTGGCGAAGCTAAATCACCGAAACGCATCATTCAAAATACGCATCGTGTAGGGAGCAGTATGACAACTTTCTCCATCCTTTTGGAACCACATGAGGGAGGTGATGATAGATGGAGGGAGGGAGGATATATGGAGGGAGGATATATGGAGGGAGGGAGGATAGATGGAGGGAGGGAGGAAGGGAGGGGGAATATATGGAGGGAGGATAGATGGAGCGTGAGAGGGTAGATGGAGAGAGGAGAGTTGTGGAGAGGGAGGATAGATGGGGAGAGAGAGGATAGATGGAGCGAGAGAGGATAGATGGAGGGAGTGAGGATAGATGGAGTAAGGGAGGATAGATGGAGGGAGGGAGGATAGATGGAGAGAGTGAGGATAGATAGACTGAGAGAGGGAGGGATAATAGATGTAAGGATGGAGAATAGATGGAGGGAAGGAGAATATATGGAGGGAGGGAGGATAGATGTGGGGTGGAAGGATATACGGAGGGAGGGAGGATAGATGGCGCGAGAAGATAGATTGTGGGAGAGAATAAACGGAAGGAGAATAGATGAAGGGAGGGAGAATATACGGAGGGAGAATAAATGGAAGGAGGCAGGATAGATGAAGGGAGGATAGATGGTGGAAGGGTGGATAAATTGAGGGAGGGTGTATAGATGGAGGGAGGTAGGATAGTTGAAGGGAGGGAGGATAGATGGAGGGAGTGAGGATAGATGGTGTAAGGAAGGATATATGGAGAGAGGATGAATAGATGGAGGGAGTGAGGATAGATAGACGGAGAGAGGCAGGGAGGATAGATGGTGGGAGGGAGAATAGATGTAAGGATGGAGGATAGATGGAGGGAAGGAGAATATATGGAGGGAGGGAGGATAGATGTAGGGTGGAAGGATATACGGTGGAAGGATATACGGAGGGAGGGAGGATAGATGGCGCGAGAAGATAGATTGTGGGAGAGAATAAACGGAGGGAGAATAGATGAAGGGAGGGAGAATATCGGAGGGAGAATAAATGGAAGGAGGCAGGATAGATGAAGGGAGGGTGGATAGATTGAGGGAGGGTGGATAGATGGAGGGAGGGTGGATAGATGGAGGGAGGGAGGATAGTTGAAGGGAGGGAGGATACACGAAGGGAGGGAGTATATACGGAGGGAGGGAGGATAGATGGTGCGAGGGAGGTTAGATGGAGGGAGGGAGGTTAGATGCAGGGAGGGAGGATAGATGGCGCGAGAGAGGATATATACAGTGAGGGAGGCCGGAATATGATCCAAATTATCTTGATGTAGGGTATCATAAAGTCGCCATCAATTTTTACATCTCTAAAATCAATTTCAACTCATTTAGACATCGCCTAAATTAAACCACAAACCGATTTTTTTTAATGACTTTGTAGTTTACTTTTCGCACCCCCAACCACTTGGTTTGACTTTTATTTCAAACAAATATTCATGCGATAGAGGGTTAAGCTTAAACTATGATCTTTCACATAAATTTATATTGTACACTTGGACTATTACAACAGTAAACCACAAATTTGTGTAAATTAACTTTTGCTATATCTTCCTCAACTTTGATTCTTCTATTCATAAACATCTTTTGTTGTTCTGAAATCAATACTCCTGTTGATTGTGCTCTAAGTCCATATTTCTATTTGAAAAAGTATTTTCTTATTCAAAGGTTGTATAACATTTCAGTTTTTAACTTTAACGGTAAATGACTAGAGTGGCGAAAGAAAAACCGTTTTAAAAATTTTTAAAAGCCCAATAATTTTTAGGGGCAATTGCCATTTTTGTCCTTGTAAAAATGTTCATATTAGTATCGGCATTGCAGACAACTAGCTTTATTTTAAAACTTAAACAGTATCCAACCTTGGTTTATTCCCTTTTTTCCAACTTTTTATACACATATTTAACTGTACGGATGCAATTGAGATTTATTGCTTGACGGTACAACATCTTCTTGTCTTTTACTCCTGGTTGTGCTCTTGTATGATTTACTAACCAGGAATGGAGTTGTTTTTTTTCATCTTCCACTAAAGCAATATAGTGATTTGTTTGTAAATGGCTTTGAGTTAAAAATGTACACTCGAAACATTACGTCTATACCCTCAATGAAAAAAAAAATATTCCTAATTTTTGTCTTTTACACCTATTCCGGCATAGTTGTCACATATAACTAATTTCAGATTGATCTTAGAAACTTAAGTTTTCTAATGCTTTAATATTTCTAAAACTTTTAATTTCAAATTTAAATTTAAACAGCAAATTTTTAATGCCGCAATAGCTCAAATGGTAGAGCTGTTGTTCACAAACATTTACTACTTCACAGACCTGGGTTCAAAACCCATTAACTTCAAAACAAATTAACTTCACTTTATAATATTTTTTTTTACTGACTTATTATTTTGGGTGTATAAACAAAAATTGAAATAAAACCAGGAGTAAAAATTCTTTACTTTGTGCATATAAATTGATATTTATTATACCACATTGGAATTTAAGCAAAAATTGAAAAGAAAAAGTATGTAACTTCAATTGACAAACTAACTCCCAGATGTTTTTAGTTAACATTAAAAAAAAAAAATTGAAAAAATCAATTTTTAAATTGAAAATTTATTTCTTTTAAATAAAATCACATAAATCAATAAATTTATAAACAGAATGTGTTGAAAATTTTGTCAAATTTTTGAAGTATTGTTTGTTAAGCAAATTTGTTATTAAACTAAAATGAAATTTATAACAAATTGTGTGAAATTATATTTAACCTGTTAACTGCTATACAACCAAAAAAAAAAAATCATTCATTTTTAAAGCATATGCGGTAAATTAATATTTGTTGTTTTTTTTTCTTGGAATTTGAACTTTTGGAATATGAGGCAACATATGCGTCATTAAACGATTATATTTTCCTTTGTTAAGCACTTTCTATAAATTTTGATTTTTATTAAAAATTTCTATCCTTAACAAATTTAAATTATAATTTCATTAGTTAACATAAACTATGACAAAGAGGCTACATGTCCTTGACAATCAAATATTAAGTGAAAGGACATTTGGGTTTGACATATTAAATAATTAAAATTTAAAATCAAAAGTTCATTGATACGAAAAATTATTTCAAATCTTAAAATTTTTCTAGACGACAAATTACATGATTCATGCATCGCTTTCAACAGCAAACTATTTTGATTAAGTTTCAAAACTATTTCAGATTTTAATATTTGATTTCAGAAGGAAAACTGATACACTTATAATAATACATGCATAAATATATGAAATCAATGTCAAAAAAAAAAAAACAAAAACTATTAAAAAGTTTTTGATATTTTGACATTTTTTTTTGTATTTTTATGCATGAATTATTATCAGTGTAGCTTCAGTGATGCCACCCCTTTTAAAGCTCATATGATTAATGTACATTATGCTATTAAAAAAAAACTTCATATTTCCACAAGATTTTTAAGTTGCTGAATTTTTTTTCTCACTAAATAAAAATTTAAGAATCACATACATTTTTTCTATAGAGTCCCTGCGGGAAAAGAACCTATCCCAGGACACGTCACATGACCGGTTCATTGTGATAGGGACCGATCACTTTAACATGGGCTTGTCCTAGGAGGGGGTCAATTGCCCTCTGGGACATATCACAGTACTGTTCTAAAAGGACATGTCGTGACTTTTAAACCGGTCACGTGATAGGTACTTTAGGAACCGGTGATCTTTTCACCTATCTCGTGATATGTTTTTTCGGAACCGGTTCAGTTTTCACCTATCCCGGGGCAGGTCTTAATTCCCAACTGATCCCTTTTTTCCCGCAGGGGTAACTCTAAGACACGGGAAATTTTTTCTATATCCAAACTGACGGATTTTGGCTAGTGTTTCCTTGTGAAAATCCTAAGTTTTTAATTTTTTATTTTTTTTTTGTAAATTCTGGGAGATTTTTTGAAATAAAAAATTCTCTGAACAGAATAATTTTGCTATTGAAAATTATCGCTTCTGCTTTGAACTCTGGTTATTGATGAGATACTTGAGGAAATGAATGATCTAGGGTATCATAGGGCTTTTCCGACGTTGTTAGGTTTCTTGGGATTACCCTAAATATAATCCTTACCTGGAACCAACACATCTGGCTTCCGTAATCAGAAAAGCTATTAGATCAATATTTGCTTGTCAAAGGCTTTTTGGTAGGACTTGGGGTTTAAGGCCTAAAATGGTAAACTGGTCTTTCAATACCATCGTGAGGCGAATGTTCACCTATGCTGGTCTGGCACGGTTTCTCAAGCTGAAGCAAACCCAGGCCAACGCTTCGCTCAACAGGGTCTATCGATTAGCCTGTGTGAGCATAACTGGTGCGGACAAGATGTGTCCGATAAACGCCGTTTTTTCACTGGGAATTTGCTGAAATTCAGGGAGCTGACCTGCGGGGCACAAGTGTATAGCACGGTTATTTATTGACAACCCACTGGCGGTTATTCATTGACAACCCACTGGGTTACGGATAAAATCTTAACCAAGCAGATTTTTGATACGAATTTCAAGGTGATTGTTTTCAAGAGGGGCAAAACTTGAGAACCCGAACTGGGGTATTAGGTGCGGTTCACGGATGGCTCGAAAGAAATCAATGGGGATACGGGTGCGGGCGCCTGTGGACCATATGTTCAACGTGCCGGGCAAGTACCTGATCATATTCAAGGCGGAGATCTTCGCTATCTATGTATGTGCTTCGGTGCACTTGTTTTTGAGCTTCCGGACACTCAAGCGTCACTCAGGACATTATTGTCCTATGAAGTGTCGTCTAGGCTTGTCCTGGACTGCATTTATTCGCTCAGCAGACTGCAACATACTAATCCAAAGCTGGGTCCTGGAAGTACAAGAGGTACCTGTGCAACGAACGGGCCAACTGCTGGGTCCGCCATCATTTCATTGGGCCTGAACCTTTCTGTGGTGTACCTGCGGGGTTTATCAGGGGAAACTTAGGATGTGAATGGAATCCACGACCGTTGAGTGCTGGAATGTTACCATTGCTCCATCTAGTGGAAACTCCAGGAGACTACTTTCTCTGGGCAGGAAGGACTTAAACACCTTAACGGGATTTTTCACTGGACACTTTCAAGCTTACATACAATTTAGGAACATGAGGTCTGTATGATACGCACACTTGAAGGTTCTGCGAATTGAATGTTGAGACAGTGGAACATGTACTCCGTGTAAGTCCTAGGTTTCGCGGCAGAATACAATTACTTGCCGCATATACACTACTACTACCCCCCCTTAGAAATTTGGAAATCTGTCATGGGGAACCTCAATATTTAGAGCAAAATGAGGCCGCACAAAAAATTTATTTTTGCTCGCGGTGCATAGGGCCTTTCTAATTAAATATATGTACATATCGATGGCTTAATATAAAAAGACCCTAACTCGATTTTTTGCTACTTGACAGGAGAAGGAAAAAACTTAATAAAATACGTAAAATTTTAGATACAAAAAAGTTTTAATGCAATTTTTAATAAAAAGAGGCAACACATTTTTGGAAATTGCATTAAAACTTTTTTTTGTATATAAAATTTTACGGATTTTATTAAATTGTTTCCTTCTCCTGTCAAGTAACAAAAAATCGAGTTAGGACCTTTTTATATTAAGCCATCGATATGTTTAATTTTTCCATACACAAAAAATTGTATCGGCCGAACACACATTTTACCATTTTTGCCAATACTCCAAAATACAAATCACCAACCGAAGAATGACGTTATAATTTCAAGGTTGGCCTAATACTTTAGTTTTTAGAAAAACATACGTTGTGCCAATGCTTGCACCGCCATTTGCAGTGCCTCGCCAACGCTTTGCTGGTTATATTTCTCTATTTAACTTGCGTGTAGTATATTTCTGAGCTCTCTAACATTAAATCGATATTAATTTAATACTATTTTCAATACTTTACAATAATGGCTTTAAACCTTTTTTTTTTTTTTAAATCTTTAATTATTGTATTGACAATACTGGTGTTTGATAGTCATTTAATCAAAGTGTTTAATCATCAATGTTCTTTTATAACAACAATTAATTGTAATTTATGTATGAATAATAAATCAATTTCTTTTTTTTTTTTTTTTTTTTTTTTTGCAAAACATTGAGATCAATCTGCAATAATGAAAACAGAATTTTAAATATAACAAAGTGAATAGAGAGAGAGAGAGAGAGAGAGAGCGAGAGTTGGGACACAGTGCAATAAAATATAAAATCAATTGCAACTATTTGTAGAAAATTGCAAAAGAAAAAAAAACTATTAACAAAAGAATAAAAGTGCGTATGTGAATTAAACAAACTCAAAACACATACATTACATTTAAACAGCCACAGATACATCAACACTTTACAGCGTTTAGACTGCTAAAAAACATTTTCCTACATATAATTTTTCAAACTTATGAAAGATTAATCAGATTTTGAAGGGATTAGATAAAGAGCTATGTTTAACAATTTTAAAACATAAAGGAGTGAAATAAGATAATTTTTAAACCATCTTGCAATTAGAATTTATTCTAGAGTTATAAACAAGTATTTAAATTTCTAATAGTAAATTGTGTCACAATCTTCTTTTCACTTTTCTGACCATTTCTTATAGTTTCCCAATTGATTTTCAGCTAAAATCTAGTTTAAATTAGTTTTGTGGCATAGTCTAAATGCAATATTTACGCTTAAAATGCATGTATCCATTCATTTATTATTTACAATCACATCGAAAGAAATCAAGCTTTGGGCAATCAAAGTCATATCAATTAACCCTTTTTAACACCCTAGCGATGATTCTTTTTGTTATGCCACAACTACTACTATTTTCAATTAAAATGTATTTGTATACAATATGTTAATTTATACCAACGATCCGATCCAAAAAAAATAAAATAAAGAAAGAGAAATATAAAGTACAAATGAACACAAAGTTACTTTGTAGTTTATTTTTTATATACTATTTGCCAACTTTTTCTGCCATTTTTTTTTTTTTTTGTTTTTGTATTTAACAATCAATAGCAATTGATTTTATAGACCTTTTTATTTCCCTTGATTCGAATATTGTTGCAGACACAAATACTTGTACACACAAAGGAGTTGTAAAAGAACTTCACCGCAAAGTATTCGTCATTCATCATTTATGATTAAAAATTTTGAGTTGGTTTTTGTTCAATATTGATTCTTTAAGTTTTTTTAATTTTTATATTTATTTTTACGTCATTTATATTGAAGTTTTTTCTATGAAATTTCAGATTCTTTTAAGATAATTTGCAAGTTTAAATTAAGATTTGAAATTTAATCGTAGCTTTATGGAATTTTATCTCCCAAATTTAAACATGTATGATCTTATTTCGATACTCAATCGTGGCTATATGAAGTATTTGTTCCACTACGCAACCATGTCGTAATTCTGAGATTCAATCGTGGTTTCAAAGAATTTTCATTCCGAGACCTAATCGTGGCCTGTTCCGAAAATCATTTGTAAATTTAAATTTTGTTATTTTGAGACTCAAGCGTGATTCATCATAGAATTTTCATTACGAGATTTAATTTAGGATTTAGGTATTTTTAATTACGAGCTTTAAATCTGAGATTTCTAATATTAAGACTCAATCGAGGTTTACACACTTCTAATCGTGATTTTTAAAAAAACCCTTTTTCTTAGACTCAATCGTGGTTTACAAAAATCGAAATATCTAATAGTGATTTTCAAAAGTCCTTATTGTGAGACTCAATCGTGGTTTTCAGAAGTCCTAATTCTTGAACTTATTCGTGATTTTTAAATGTCCTTATTCTAAGGCTGAATCGTGGTTTTCAAAAGTCCTAATTCTTGGACTCAATAGTGGTTTTAAAAAAGTCATAATTCTGGGGCTCAATCGTGGTTGTCAAAAGTCCTATTTCTTAGGTTCAATCGTGATTTTTAAAAGTCTGAATTCTTGGACTCAACTGTTGTTTAAAAAAAGGCATAATTCTGAGGCTTATTACGGTTATTTAAACTCCTAAATATAAGACTCAATCTTGGTTTTCAAAAGTGCTAATTCTGAGGCTTAAGCATTGTTTAAATTTTTCATACTTGTAAGACTCGATCGTTGTTTAAAATACATATTCCTATTTCTGAGGCTCAATCGTTGTTTAGGAGATTTCTATATCTGAGGATCAATCGTTGATTAAAAAATCCTAGTTCTGAGGCTCAATCGGAGTTTTCAGAAGTCTTTATTCTAAAAATCAATCTTGATTCTGAGGCTCAATCGGAGTTTTCAGAAGTCTTTATTCTAAAAATCAATCTTGATTTTCAAAAGCCCTAAATCTGAGGCTCAGTCATTGTGTAGAAGATGCCTAATTTTAAGACTCAATCTTTGTTTAAAATATTTCTTATTTTGCGGCTCAATCGCTGTTTAAAAGATTTTTGATTCTGTATAAATGATTACTAATTCTGAGGTTCAATAATTGTTTAAAATATTCCGCATTCTGTGGCTCAATCGTTTTTTAAAAGATTTCTAATTCTGAGACTCCAAAGTTGTTTGAAAGATTTCTTATTCTGAGAGTCAATCGTTGTTTAAAATATTCCTAATTCTGAGACTCAATCGTAGTTTTCAAAAGTCCTTATTCTGAGGCTTAATCATGGTTTTAAAAGCTCCTCAATCACGGTTTAAAAGGTTCATAATTCTGAGGCTCAATCGTTGTTAAATATATATCCTTATTTGAAGACTCAATCGTGGTTTAATAGATTCCTGATTCTGAGGAACAATCGTTGTTTAAAAGATTCCTAATTCTTAGGCTCAGTCGTTGCTTAAAAGATTCTTAATTCTGAGGCTCAATCGTTGATTAAATGATTTCTTATTCTGCGGCTCAATCGTTGTTTAAAATATTTCTAATTTTGTGGCGGTCAAATAAAAACACATTTTGACACTCAAATCAGAACTCAATCGTGGCTTAATCAAGAATACATTTTCGGACTGTTTATTAGTTGCTTAAGAGAGAGAAAATTGTGGAACTCAATCGTGGCTTGATGGAGGAAAAAATCTATCGTTAATCTTAACTCAATAGAGTCTTTATTTTAAAGTAGCTCTATAAAGTCCTTATCTAAAGCTGAAGGCTGGATGCTTTTAACTCTGTACATCCTATAAAGTTTTCTTGATTGAAGGTTTAACCGAGGCTTAATAGAGTCCCAACACTAAATTTCATTTTGGATTATATAAAGAAATCCAATTCTAAGCTATCCAAAGTGTAAGACTTCATCTAAGGTGTTCATAATATGCCAATTTTAAGCTACAATTATGTTTTCTAAGAGTATCCAGTCCTCAGTCTGTGAGTCCTTGAATCAAAATTATAATTTATTTTAAAAAGAGAGTCCAACCTTTTCACTTCCAGAAGGATTTATTTAATTTAAAATTTTATGAAATTTTGACTCACTTTTACTTGTTTCCAAACTAATACATACAAAATTTTTATGCAGAAAAAGTAGTAAATTATATTTTCTATGCGAATAATTTAACTTCTTTAATTAAAAATTGATTTGTTTTGAATTTACCCCAAAAGGTCAACAAAGCCGCAAGGCACTCCTGTACATTGAAGGGTTAATTTTCTTTCAAAACATAATGATAATCTTATTTTTCTTACCACGAAAATTTCATTAGTTCTCCAATTGAAATAAGTCTTTAATTTAACACATGTTGCTAATAATTTTCAACTTTTCATTAGCAGAAAATTTAAATAGAAATTTTGAGAGTGTACATATGAGCAAATAGAGAATAACATGAATATCTTTTGTATCTTTTAACACTTGTAAATTTTAGAAGTGTTAAAAAATAGTGTTTTTTTTTGCAAAATTAAAAAAAAAAATAAAATCTGGATGTATTAATGAACAGGAAATGTCAAGTTTTTACTTAGTATTTATTTAACCGGAAATTCATTGCTGTATCCGATGATATACATGAGTATCTTTTGGATTTCTGCAAATATGGGTATTTGGTGAAATAATTTGAATTCGTTGTACGATGTTGTCTATTTGAAAATATGAAGGAATATTTTTGAGATCTATTCAGATTATTCAATGGAGATTTGTTTGAAAAGTTGGTTTGATTTTACAAAATTTAAATAAATTTATAATGAAGTTTAATTAAAATAACTGAGTTTTCAACAAACTTTACTATTTTTTAACTTAATTTTTACTGAAATTAACAATTTCTTTTTTAACAATTTAACTTTATTTTTTTCTAATTCTAACTAACATACAGGTTGGTTGAAAAGTTCCTGCGCTCGAAATGAAAGAATACTGTTTTTGTTACGAAATATATTTTTTATTCAATATAATCTCCTAGAAGCTCAATACACTTGTTCCAATGATCTTCCAATAATTTTATCCCATCCTTATAATGGTTTTCCTGCTATGGCCTCTTCATACGACGAAAAATGCTTTCCACGAAGGAATTGTTTGAGATTTGTGAAGAGATAGTATTCACTGGGAGCCAAATCTGGTGAATACGGTGGATGTTCAAGCAATTCGTACTTTAATTCTTTGAATTTAGCCATCGTCAAAACACTTTTGTGAGCAGGTGCATTGTCTTGATGAAAAATGATTTTTTTCTTTTTTAAACCAGGTCTTTCCTTACGAATTTTTTCAAAGGCTGCAATAATATTCAGAGTTGATTGTTTTACCTTTCTGAAGATAATAAATCAACAAAATTCCTTTTGCATCCCAAAAAACTGATGCCATAACCTTCTTTGCTGATCGTTGTGACTTCACCTGCTTTGGAGCTGAACAACCAGCTTCAGTCCACTGTAAACGTTCTTGTTTCAATTTAGGATCATGGTGGTAGATCCAAGTCTCTTTCATAGTTATAAAACGACCCAAGAAGTCGGTTTTATTCGGCTTAAAACGCTCCAAATTACGCTGAGAAATTTGTTTTCGATCCAGTTTTTGTTGAATTGTTAATGTGTGCGGCACTAACTTTCCAAACAGTTTTTTCATACGTAATTCTTTATGTATAATATGGAGTACTCGTTCGTCTGAGATGCCTATGGCATTAGCAATTTCACGCTTAGTCAAACTTGGATCTTCACTAACCATATTATGTACCTGCTCAATGATTTCTGCTGTGGTTGCAGTTTTTGCTCGTCCTTTGCGTGGATCGTCTTTAAGGCTGGTACGACCACGTTTAAATTCACCAGCCCAAAATTCAACGGAGCGTTTTGAAGGTGAGGACGCCTTATACACTTCTAACAATTGTTCATAAATTTCCTTTTTTTCCATATTAAGAAAAATCAATGACACGTCAACTTTAAATGGCTTGTAAACAAAGAAAGAATTGACAGAATGACTTGCAACTTTGCATGTGTTCTCAGGACAGTTATACCAACTTGAGAAAAAAAAAAGTTTGGAGCTAGCAGTGCCATCTCTTGGTGAGCGCAGGAACTTTTCAACCAACCTGTAGTTACTTAAATTTACCAAAATCTTTCCCTTTGTTAAATATATTTTTTTTCCTAAACAATTTTCAATAAATTGATCTATTAGTAACCCATCATAATGTTTAAACACTAACATGACATTTTAAATTGCCAATCATTATTGGTTGTTCTTACAAGTTCAATAAACTTTTAAATTGAAAAAGATTCCGCCACATAACAACTTATTAACTTAAAAATCTTTTTATATTTTTCTAAAACTGCCAACAATAGTTTATTCTATCATTCTTTCTTTTGTAAATGTCTATTAACTTGAAAATAGTTCTTTATTTTCATATTGTATGGATTTTTTTTCCCCCAATTCATGCATGTTTATGCATGTCTATCAATATTATTGACATATCTACCTTTTGAACATGAATTACTATAGTAATTTGTAATTTTTAAAAATTTTCATATTTAAGAAGGAGACTATTTCTTTTTTTTATATGTATTAAGAATTTTTGTGGTGGTGGCTTACATTCGCAGTATGTGGATATTTGCCAATATACAAATTGCATTTTCATTTTACAAAAAAAAAAAAAAACGATAATGTCTACTTGTCATTGCTGTCATAACTTGTCAATTTGTTATTTAACGAATAAACAACATATAAACAAGATTGAGAGATTTTTTTTGTAGTCGTTAGTAGTGTTGTTTAAGTTAAAATATGTTTTAACTTGTGTTTATTTGGTAAAGGAAAAATGATGATTGATTCGATAATTTTTTTTCGCCAAATTTGTATCAAATCCACTTGCCCCTTTTCGAGTTAAAATGATTTCATTGTGAGTCCTTTAATCAGGATCAGAATCATAATTTATTTTTAAACAATAAACTTCAATCTTTTTTGGTATTCGTTAAGAACGTCTTGCAATTAGGTTTAATATTTTTGGCCATTTGAACCTTTCTGTGGGGTGCCAGCCGATGGATTATATTAGCGAGCAGCTCAGGTTGTGGAGAGAATCCAAATTTTCTGATTATTGAAAAAATTCTCGAGGCCAACCCCAGGCCAAATGATCTATTTCTCTTCTCAGTGGAGGGTCAAGATGACTACTGGCACTTGGAAGAAAAAAACGTAGGAACCTTGACGGGGTACTTTACTAGACACTGTAATCTCAGGTACCAACGGTACAAGAATGGTCAATCGGACACAGATGTATGTAGATTTTGCCTGTTAGAATCGGAGACGTCAGAGCATGTTCTCTGTGAATTTATAAGGCTTTGTGTTAGCAGAATCTGGCCGTTTCGACATTTGGAATATTTTACCTAGCAGGATTCTTAGCTTTATCGTAAGCTTGAACTTTCATGGGAGCTCTAGGCAGCATAAAAGACCTGTCTTGGTCCTGGTGCGTAGTGCCACTTGAATCTAAGCTAATGTAGGTTAAAAAACAGGGCGTATTTCTAAGCCCTAAAGTCGGCTAGTTCTGCGCTGTCAAGTCGCGATGGTTTCCTGCCGAATTCGGTTAGGTTGACAAAATTCCTTAATTTTCTCCAGCCTATTCCCTAAAGTAGGAATATTGTCACCTTGCAAAGGCCGGACAGCTACAAAAATAGTGTTCTAAGGTCAAGTCATTCTTTACACAAGCCCTACACGAAGTCCGTACAGCCTATTTGGAATAGGTGTGCCCTCAGCGTTGAAAGCCCTAGAAAAATATTTTAATTCCTTTTTACCGAGTTTTAGAAATCCCTTAGTTTTGCCCAATCTGGACCACCCCCACTAGAATTCTACTACTGCGGCGTCCCATATTGGTCTATAAGTCAAAAAGTTCAGCCCTAAAAGACTGAAATTGTTTTCCTAGTTGACTGTACTCAGAGAATAACATTATCTGGCCAATACGTCAGCCATCTCGTTTCCTACGATGTAACAATGCCTCGAAAACCGTATAATCTCAATACTACCCCTGATTGTGAAGTTATTGATTTCCTTCTTGCTTCCGAGGATAGTGTCTACTCCTACAAAGTTCTAAGAGTTTGCCTGGATAGCTGCCTGACTAAGATAGATCCTTTTATCTCCAGTGATCCCTTATAACTGTGATCACCGCTTGAATGATCAGGCAGGCAGAAGTATTTTACAACACAGAGGTCGCAACTATAGAAGCAACACCCAGTCCTTCTATTAATTTTCGAATCATTTTGTATAGAAGTAAATGTCTGGATTGTCCCTCAAAAGACAACCTTCCAACTAGGATTATCTGCTCAGGAGTCGTGTAGTGCCACTTGCAGTTTAAACAAGTACCCTATAAACCAGGATGCACTAACTGCTGATGGTGTTGGCATCATGGCTAAACGGGTGGCTATTAATTATGCAGGGTGTACTTCCTGGTATTTAGGGTCCTTGGTTTTAACTTCTCAGATATCCTATCACAATAAAATTATGTGATTCTGTATCCTGGTAACTCGTCAAAGATCTCGTCCGATCGCCACAAATCTATTCATCAGTTGCAATCAGCCAAAGTAGGCGACTTCACATTTTAGCCGTATCTCAATAAGATCAATCGACAAAATTGTCTCCAGAGCCTTAGTGAATGTGGTTCTGATGGCACTGATGATGCCTAAGCACTTTTTGTAGTGACTTAATGTTAAACTTTCTGAGCATTGATATCATTTTCGGTTTTAAATAATATTTTAAGTCTACAGCTCTTCTCTATGGAGCCTAGCGATCCTGCTCTCGATGTGCTGTTTTCAGTATAATTTCTTGTCAAGAATTATTCCTAGAAACTTTACGGTTTTGGTTTTACTTAGGAACCCAGCAATACTTTGGTAATGGACGCGATATTCTCATGCGTTACCTTGTAATGATAGCTCGTTACCTTTTTCATTATTTGCAAGCATAAAGTAATAAGTTACTTATTATTGATTACATAATATATGATTTATAAATGTAAAGTAATAATTGAAATATTTTTGAAAATCTATTTTTAGATACATTACTTTGTGTTTTTTTGTAAGCAAAAGGGTAATGTATGTTTGTTTTGATAACAATAGCGAAAAAACGAAGAGCAACAATTCATTTAAGTTTAAAGCAATCAAATACTATATGCGTCGATAGCTCAGTGGCTGGCTGGCTGGCAACCAGAGTTCCCTGGTTCGATTGCCATCTTGACCACATTATTTTTAATTACAAATAATTTAAATAAAATATTTGTACTAATTTTTTTTTAATAAAAATTTCTCTTATTTATAAATCTATTTTTAGACACATTACTTTTTCCATTCTCGTAACCATATAAGTAACCCCTTACATTATCACCTCCTCTAAAGTATATATACATTGTATACAATACTTTGAGGCTCATCGCCTGCAAAATTCATCAATGAAGTAAGGTGTAAAGTAATCCATCGGCCCCTATGGCTATACATTACTTTACCCATTATTTGGTAATGTGTGGTTTTGCTGGGAAACGAGGCTCATCAAACTAGGCTTTCCAGTGAAATGTCATATCTCTATTTTATCCAAGATTACGTTAAGCCCAGCTGTGCTTCTAAACCCCTCCTACTCAGATATTTAGGATTTGTACCCCACATCGTCTGCATAGCGGATAGATTGGAAAGCCTCTTTGGCTAAAAGCCTTAGGAAACTGTTTATTGCGGTCAACCATAGGAGTGATGAAATAATGCTCCCTCCATATTGGGTTTGGGAACGAAATTTTAATGGGTTATAATGGAATTGTCTATAAATGGGTAAACATTTCAAAAATCAGTTAGAAATTGTTGGAAAATATTTATGAAAAACTCGGGAACATGGTCCATATAGGCACTAGGTCCAAAGATGGACCAATACTATTCTTATGCTGCGTAATTATTTTTTTGGCTATTTTTTTCCCCATTTTTGCCTTAATTAGGTGATAAAATTAAATTAAAGAAAAAATTTCGCTTAATATCAGATTAAGACTTTTTTAGCCTCAAAATTTAAACACTATCTACGTATAATTTTACATGCATATAATTTTTGTACATATAATTTTAATAGCTAGTTTCTGGTCTTTGGTCTGCTAATAAAATAATAATTTGATCCTCTTGCTCTTGCATATGTTTTTTTTTTATATACATATTTCTCATAAAATTTTTATAAGTTTTTAAAAGAAAAACAAACTTTCCTCGTGATATACTACATACAATATCGCATAATCGTACTTATGTTAAAAACAGTATCTGACCATAGAATTATAGATGGTTGTTTGAAATTGTGGAGCTTGCATAACTTTTGCTGTTTATACCGCCTTGTCTGTGCCAAGCAAAGAACATTTCGTACGACCGTACTTTTATCAAAAAACTAACAAACCTGAGGGTCAATTCTCGTTCTGTGAAACGGTGAAATGAAAAGTTTTTTCACGTTTTCATAGTACTTTTGATTCGCGTTCTGTGAAAAAATGTAAAGAAATATCAAAATGTTTTCATATGAAAAAAAAGGGGAACGAAACAAGATTTGTTCACGATTGCACAGCAATGGCGATTCTTGTTTTGTGTAACAGTGCAAACAACTGTCAAAATATTTTCATATGAAAAAATTGTTTACACAGACTATTTATAAGTGAAATAAATATGAAGAAGATTCTAAGAGGAAAGCCTGCCAGCGAAAGCCAAAAGGAGTATTTAATTAATTATTTAGAAAAGAATGTGGACATTGCAAACGATAATCATAATAATCACACTTTTATTAATCCCATATTTACAGATTTGTAACTGCAGATGGTGCCAAATTTAGAGACGAAAAGTGTAACGAATTAGCGGCGAGCCTTAACAGTTTTAGTGGGACCCAAAAGGACAGTAAAAAATGGCGAAAATTATGGCATATTTATAGTTTATTTATATTCTTTATGAATTTTCTTTTTTCTTTAAGTAATATTAGACTTCATACGCGCACCAAATATAGTTCACTTAAAGTAAGCCGATATAAATCCATGAAGTGCTTGTCGGTTGTCATCTCGAATGGATTGTGGTCAGCACGAAGTATGCGTCTCAGCACTCTCAAAAAATTCCTTTAAATTATTAAATTATTTACTGCAATGAAATGCTTGTAACATCATTGTCTTACCTTTGTTCATCCGGAATTCTTTGAGTAATATCCAATAATACAATTAATCCAGATATTTTTATATAATTATTTAAAATAAATTTTACGAACTTAATTCACTTTTGTTTACGTTTTTCTCTGTTTTGACATTTGCTTTAAATTTTGGATAACACAGTTACAAATGATTCATGGGTACAGTGCGAATGAAACATTTTTTTCATAATACATACGAGAATCGCAATTTATGTATTTGTGAAAAGTGCTTATGAAAACGAAAATGAAAAGTTTTTTTCACTTCACATTATCACAGAACGAGTATTGACCCTCTGACCTTTGTTTTTGTGTGCGCTAGCTTTTCTCAAAGCTTTAAGAGTTTTCCTACTGCGTTCTTAATTTTATGACCAGTTACTGTTTGCATACATATGTATGCATATCTTTGTTTAAAATCTATAGCTTATCAAACAAACAGTATCACTGTATCGTATAGTTTATTTGTATTTTAGTAGCTATATTTTTTTCGAGTGTGCATTGATTTATGTGTTATGTTAGGCACCACACGTTCAAGTATCTTGTAAATACAAGCAATCTAACATTCATACTCGAATCCCTCGCTCTACTCCAGACCAGACCAGACCATCGACATCTAGTACTTATGGAAAAAATACAAATCATGAATTGCATTTGCTGGTTTTTATAATCATACAAAATATATTTTGTATTTTTTTTTTAGTTTTATTTTTATTTATGCTTAAACTTGTACAAATATAATTTCTATATCAGAAGTAGACCATATGAACAAAAAAAGTATTGATATGGCTGGTATAAAAACGTGTCCGATATCAGTAAAAAAAACAGTTGCAATTGCACATTATTATCGTTAATTCATACAAAAAGAAAAAAAAAAACAAGCAAATAAGATGGATTTTTATTTATGACTGGTTCATGAAAATAATTTATATTGAAAAAATTTAATAGGGGCACAAATTTTTTTTATATACTTTATAATGAAATCTATATTAAAGAAAAGTATAATTATTTATCGGATTCTTATATAAATGTAAATACATTAATATATAATTCCCATCTTTGCAACTGTTATAAACTACTATTTCAAATATCTTATTATTGGCGCCCGACGTGGGAAGCTTCAATTTTAAAAATAACCACAATAACAAAACTTTATTTAACAATTCTCTTTCATACAAAATTATATTCATTATTTGATTGTAAATTTAAATATTTGAAACAGCAGTTTATAATAATTTTTAATACTTGCAAAGATGGGAGTTATACAGGGTTTTTCAACAGGGACGCTACAAAAGTAGAGCGACAGGGACAGCAAACGACGCCATATTTCTTGCCGCTCTTTTGACATTTCTCTTCAGTAAGGTTTGCCATTTCATAATGGGAAAGATATAAAGGGTGTCCCAAGAAGAACGCAATTTTTAAATCTGGCAACATTCGAAGTGTCATTGTTTGACATTTGAACAATTGTTATTGTTTGCTAGTAGAAGGTACGAGGTTAGTAAAAATGGAGCGCTACACGAATGAACAACGCATTCTCATTGTGAAATTGTTTTACCAAAATGGTGAAAGTTTTGCGGCTACAGTTCGCAAATTGCGATCAATTTGGGGTCACAATAATGCTCCAAAAGAGTCAACTGTAAAGAGATTAATGGATAAATTTGCCGAAACTGGGTCTGTTAGTGATGTAAAGACAACAACGCGCCATCGACCAGGTCGATCGACCGAAAATGTCGCAGCTGTACGTGATGATGTCGCTCAAACTCCATCCACATCAATTCGACACCGAGCTCAGCAATTGGTGTCTCCAAATCCACTTTGCAGCGAATTTTGACGAAAGATTTGCATCTTCATGCATACAAAGTTCAATTGACTCAGGAACTGAAGCCAGCTGACCATGGACAGCGAAGGGAGTTCGTTAATTGGGTATTGGAGAGACAACATGAAAATGCTGATTTTGCCGATAAAATCATCTTCAGTGACGAGGCCCATTTTCATCTTGATGGCTTCGTCAATAGGCAGAATTGTCGCATTTGAGGTGAGGAAAATCCTCGAGTGATTCACGAGAAGCAAATGCACCCTCAACGTGTCACTGTGTTGGTTTTTGGGCTGGAGGAATCATTGGACCTTTTTTTTATGAAAATGAGGCGGTCAAGCGCAAACAGTCAATGGTGTTCGGTATCGTGAAATGATAACCAGTTTTTTCTTGCCTAGAATTGAAGAAATGAATGTGGAGGGCATGTGGTTCCAACAAGACGGCGCCACATGTCATACAGCCAGAGAAACAATTCAATTGCTGCATCAGTTATTTCCCGGTCGTGTTATTTCGCGTTTTGGAGATCAGAATTGGCCGCCTAGATCGTGCGATTTAACACCATTAGATTTTTTTTCTTTGGGGTTTTTTGAAGTCGATGGTTTACGCGAATAAGCCGACGACGACTCAAGCCTTAAAAGAGGAAATTGGACGCTGCATTAATGAAATACCGCAGCATTCATGCAAAACGGTCATTGAAAATTTCATTAAAAGATCGCGTGCATGCCAGCAAAGCCGCGGCGGCCATCTGCACGATATATTGTTCCATACATAACCTCATTCTGTATACTTTACGATATAATAAAGTTTCACGATTTTTTTTTAAATATCTGTATTTTATTTAAAATTTAAAAATTGCGTTCTTCTTGGGCCAACAACGAGTCGAAATTATTAAAATTTACTACCAAAATTCGGAGTCAGTGGCCTCAACGTTAAGAGCGCTACGTCCAATTTATGGTCGTCATAATCGTTAGAGCAGATCAACAATTGAGCGTCTAGTGGAAAAATTTGAATCCACAGGCACAGTACAAAATGTTCCCGTGCCAGGGAGACAAAGAAGTACCCGTAGTGTCGAGAATATTGCTGCCGCTGAGGCTTTAGTTGAAGAAAGCCCAAATGTGTCTCTCACACGTCGTTCTTAAGCGTTGGGCATCTCTGTGACGTCGTTGTGGCGAATTTTGCGACAAGATCTTGGCCTACATCCTTACAAGATCAAATTGATGCAAGAATTGAAGCCGCTGGACCACCAGAAGCGTCGTATGTTCGTGAATTGGGCTGAGCAACAACTTGAAAATGATTCGGATTTTCATCGAAAAATCATCTTCAGCGATGAGGCTCATTTCTGGCTGAATGGCTTCGTCAATAAACAAAATATGCGTTATTGGTCAGACAGCAATCCACACGTACTCCATGAGTCATCATTGCATCCCGACAAAATTACGGTTTGGTGCGGTTTATGGGCCGGCGGCGTCATTTGGCCGTACTTCTTCTGTGATGATCAAGACCGGCACGTTACTGTGAATGGGAATAGCTACCGTTCAATGATAACCGAATATTTTTGGCCTCAATTGGATGATATGGACTTGGAGGACATGTGATTCCAACAGGATGGCGCCACAAGCCACACAGCGAATGTCACAATCAATTTATTGGAAACGAAGTTTGGAGAACGTGTTATCTCACGAAATGGTCCAGTAGATTGGCCGCCTCGGTCGTGCGATTTGACGCCGTTAGACTATTTCCTGTGGGGCTACGTCAAGTCTATGGTCTATGCCAATAAAACCAACGAAAATTGGGTTCAACGTCTGGACTTCTGCAAGCGTGCCCGTGGTGGCCATGCAAAAGAAATCGAGTTCCATAAATAATGGCACCGATCGTACTTTTACAGGAATAAAGAATTTCATTGATATCCAAAACCGTTTTTGTTTTATTTAAAAAAACTTCTGTAGCGCTCTTATTGAAAAACCCTTTATATTAATGTATTTATATTAATGCATACTTTACATAAAATAATTTAACAGATTTTTTTTACCATTAAATCCAAATTTAATGACTGAAAACTATTTTTTGATTTCTGTTTAATTATAAAAACTTTATTATCAACAAACTTTGTTCTTCAGTATTTATTTTTTGTTTTGGTTTAACTTAAAATTTTTGTTTTAAATGAAAACTAATATTTTTTGTTTTTATTGGTATACGACATGAATTTGTAATGTTGATTAAAAACACAAATTTTAAAACAAAATTTCAGTTATTTTTCTTCACAATAAACAAAAAAAATTTTCAAACTTTAAAAAAAAAAATCATAACAGAATAAAAAAACATTCAACAAAAACTTTTGGGACAGTAGACATTATGGATAATCACAGGTAGTTATTAAGCTGAAGATAACAAGTCAGTAAAAAAGTTTATTAAACTCAATTAAACTTATTGAAATTCTATTAATTTGATTTGTATTTTTTCATTTCGGCACAATGTAAAAAATTTGACGAACGAACATCAACTGCTGGAAAATTGCAATTTTTTTTCGGATTGGTACTTATCGACCCAACTTTTCTAAAGAATGCTATACCCATGTAAAAATGGGATTATATATACATACCCATATATGAGTATAGCTCATCATATATATATCCATATATAGATTTTTTTTTTTTAAGAGAAGCAACACTCAGGAAATTCTTCCTACTAATTAATGTGTTGCTTTGAAAAGGGGATAGAAAAGAGATGAAATGTGGTAAAAGATGAAGGGCTTTAAATATCGCAGCACTTGCGTGAGATGATAATTTTTAGAACAGTTTTTGCCCGCCATCTGATGAAGAGTTGGCGAAATTGTTGAAACCACCCAGCAAAAATGAAGCTGCCAAAGAAGCAATAAAAGCATCACTACTATGGCAAAGGCATCACCTCTTTTCTAATGGTTTCATCGATATTTCTGTTTTATAAAATCTGATTTGTTATCTCTAGGCTTGAAAGCAGTTTTATTACATAACCAGAATAAGTTACCATCCGTTCCAATCGCGTATGCTACAAACACTAAAGAAACTTACGAAGTGATGACAAAAACATTTAGAAATATCAACTATACCGCTCATAAATGGAAAATTATCGCCGATTTAAAGGTTTTAACTATTAGGTTTTAACTATAGGTTTTAACATTTTCAGTTTTCGGAATGTAAAGTTCTGTACAAATAACAATCTGACTCCAAGCAAAAAAAGTTTGGCAAACTCTGTTGTCCCAATTTGCTCCACATTGCATTTACAAAATTTTACTTGCTAACTTCTAGCAAAACATCACTAGACAGAGAGCAAAAAAAACTAGAAAAATAACGTGCAAGCAATTATGCAAAAATTTAGGTTTAAAAACAAAATTAATAACTCTCTTAATTTCTAACGGATTTTTTAAAACAAAGTTGAATTTTACTCAGTAAAATTTCTGTATAAAATAATGCGTAGGAATATCATATTAAGAAATTTGTATTTTGCAAGAGTTTTGGTTTGATACAATATTTAATAACTTAGTCATTTTTTAACGGATTTTAAAACCGTAAATTGCATTTTACTCCTAACTAAATATGCTACTAATATAAATTATAAAGCTGTACGGTTCCCATATAAAAAAGTGCGTAAAAATATCGCCAAAGTTAAAAAATGTCGAAAAAAGTGGTAAAAAAATGACTTTGGTGCAGAAATACACACATATTTTTGGATCAAACCATATAATCATACATATCATTTTAAAGGTATAAGTCTCTTCTATCCAAATCCGTTTATAAAATTAAAATCGGTTGAGAACCAACTGAGTTACCCGTTAGTAAGTGCACAGAGGTCCGAAAACCCGGTTTTTTACCCGTATCTCAAAATTCTGACGTGCCTGGAAAATTTCAAATACAGATTTTTGTTCTACTCGACAATACCTATCAGAAAATTAATATAATATCCCAGGGATTTTTTTTTGTAACACCGTGTAATACAATGATTAGGAGGTATTCTGATGCATAATTGGAAAATGTTCATATACATACTTTGTAGTATTTAAGCTGTGATGAAAATTTAATTCATAAGAATGCAAAAAAATAAGTTTAAAGGAGCGAAATTTATGCATTGACATACAAATTCTCTTTATTAAAACAAATAAATGATTCTGCATTAGTGAAAAAGCATTTTTAAAACATTTTTCAAAAATTTTAATGAAATTTTAGACAAATTTTAAAATATTTTTGGATAATTTAAAAACTGGCTGTACAATTTTGAAACATTTTTAGACAATTTAAAAATATTTTTGGCAATTTGAAATAATTTTTACACAATTTTAAAACATTTTTGGGCAATTTGAAATAATTTTTACACAATTTTAAAATTATTTTGATAAATTCTGAATTAAAACTGGAAATGGTGTGATGTTAAAAAATAAACATAATGCAAAAATGCACAGATTGCGTCGTCATAAATATTTAAGGCTGAAAAAATGCAAATGACAGGCCAGCTAGTTTCAATTAAAGGTTAAAAGAAAATCAGTTTTTCTTGATTTTTCAAAACTTTTATAAAAATTGCAAAACTGCATAAATTCTAACCATCATGAAATTTTAAACTAAAATATAAAAAATGATTTAATAAAAAAATTAAAAAAGTTCATCAGAACTATTTTTTCAATTTGAATAAATGCTTTAGATTCAAAAAAATATACGATATACGATAACTTATGCTTTAGAAGTAATGAAGAGTGATTTTTTAAGATTTGCATCGGGTTTATATCCAGATCACTGCATTTGAAATATGAACGCATGAATTCTTTTGGAAGTGCCTTAGAATAACACCAAAAAATCATAAAATAATGCCAAATAAAGTTTAGGAAGCAATGAAAGAAGTTATAGTCACAGAATGACTACCATTTTTTTTTTTTTTTTTTTGCTTGGCATATACACTCTAATAAATTTATGTTGAAATTAACCCAACTTATAGTAGGAAACTGTACTCCTACTATAAATTGGGTAAGTTTACTCTGTTTGCGTAAACGAAAAAAAGTACACACATTATGCGTAAGTTGGTACACACATAATGGATAATTTTACATTGAAAGTGCGTAAAAATTTAATGAAATTTTAAAAGTAATTCGAAAATTTACTAAAACTGTGCGTAAAAAACCTATTTGAAGAGTAATTATACGCATTAAATGCCTAAAAATGCATTTCTATATGCGTAATTATATATAAAAATGCGTATATTTACCAGCGCAATGCTTTAAATTAAACCGTGCAATAACACGTTTTTTGCAGGTTGGTTGAAAAGTTCCTGCGCTCTCTAAGAGATGGCACTGCTAGCTCAAAACTTTTTTTTCTCAAGTTGGTATAACTGTCCTGAGAACTGTCAATTCTTTCTTTGTTTACAAGCCATTTGAAGTTGACGTGTCATTGATTTTTTTTAATATGGAACAAATTGAATATCGTGCAGTCATTAGATTCTTTGTTTTGAAGGGTTTAAAAGCAAAGGAAATTTATGAACAATTGTTAGAAGTGTATAAGGAGTCCTCACTTTCAAAACGCACGGTTGAATTTTGGGCTGGTGAATTTAAACGTGGTCGTACCAGCCTTAAAGACGATCCACGCGAAGGACGACCAAAAACTGCAACCACAGCAGAAATCATTGAGCAGGTACATAATATGGTTAGTGAAGATCCAAGTTTGACTAAACGTGAAATTGCTAATGCCATAGGCATCTCAGACGAACGAGTACTCCATATTTTACATGAAGAATTACGTATGAAAAAACTGTTTGGAAAGTTAGTGCCGCACACATTAACAATTCAACAAAAACTGGATCGAAAACAAATTTCTCAGCGTAATTTGCAGCGTTTTAAGCCGAATAAAACCGACTTCTTGCGTCGTTTTATAACTATGGATGAGACTTGGATCTACCACCATGACCCCAAATGGAAACAAGAACGTTTACAGTGGACTGAAGCTGGTTGTTCAGCTCCAAAGCAGGTGAAATCACAACGATCAGCAAAGAAGGTTATGGCATCAGTTTTTTGGGATGCAAACGGAATTTTGTTGATTGATTATCTTCAAAAAGGTAAAACAATCAACTCTGAATATTATTGCAGCCTTTTGGATCAGCTGGATGAAAAAATTCGTGAGAAAATACCTGGTTTAAAGAAGAAAAAAATCATTTTTCACCAAGACAATGCACCTGCTCACAAAAGTGTTTTGACGATGGCTAAATTCAATAAAATAAAGTACGAATTGCTTGAACATCCACCGTATTCACCAGATTTGGCTCCCAGAAATCTCAAACAATTCCTTCGTGGAAAGCATTTTTCGTCGAATGAAGAGGCCATAGCAGCCGTAGGCGGTTATTTTGCAGAACTTCCGGAAAACCATTATAAGGATGGGATAAAATTATTGGAAGATCATTGAAACAAGTGTATTGAGCTTCTAGGAGATTATATTGAATAAAAAAATATATTTCGTAACAAAAACAGTATTCTTTCATTTCGAGCGCAGGAACTTTTCAACCAACCTGTATAAGAAAATAAATTTATTTTTATTACAAACATATATGATTTAATAATAATAAGTTATAAATAACATTTAATACAGAATACAGTTAGCAATATTTAAATGATTTGGCGCAGCTTTAGAATGGGCATGTGCAGTGGTGGTCATCTTTAATTTAAATTCAGATTTGTATCCTCTTCTCCGTTTTAAAAAAGGATGCACTTTAATTTGTCCTTTCTTACACACAATTGGATATTGATGTCTTGAAAATATGTTGACAAAATTTGGTTGAATGTATTTGAAATTTGTATTTATTCGTTTTTACCTTTTTTTTATTTTTTTAATATTTCCCAATTTCCAAATGTCAAAATATTTGTTACCATTCTAAGTTAGTGTATTTACAAAATTTGTGTGTAAAATTTTAATTTAAAAAAAAAGAGTACTAATTTTAGGCACATTATGTCTAAAAATACTTTTTGTGTGTATTATTGTATATGAAAGTGTGTACAAAACATTTTTAGGCATTTTTTTGTTTATATTTACAGAATTTTCGTAATATTACATAAAACTTTACCCATTTTATTGTAGTACATTTACAAACATTTTTTAGAGTGTATGATAAGTTCGGTTCCAAAATTTGAGGTTATGTGGGCATTTATAAGCATATATAGATCATATATGGCCATATACCCTTAAATTTCAGATCCGAAAATATATGATCATATATTGAACTATTTATGGACATATATGACCATATATGATCATGTACATCCCACATATATGATCATACATGTTCAAATACGATCCTATTTTGACCTGCCCATTCAAAAACTAAATATATGTGAACATACATGATCATAAGTGGGATTGCATATGATCTTACATAGATATTCATGACCGTTAAAGTCCATTATATGATCCAATCTATGACCATACATGATCTCATATATGAACAGATATTTTCCGATCCGAAATTTAAGAGTATATGACCGAATATGGTCATATATGATCATATATGATTATATATGGTTGATGTATGGTCATACATGATTCCCTCAAATATCGGATCCAAAGTTATAAAGTGTTAGTTCCTTTAAAAAATTTGCCTATGAATTTTTTTTTTTACTAACATGGAAACTACCCTCCAATTTTAATGAAATTCGAATAACTGATAGAGGGGGAAAAATGTAATAGACACGTATTTTATTAGTATGTTTTTTGTTTAACCAACCTCCTTTACTTCCCCTCCAGAGGGAACAATGCTCGGCCCAACTAAAAAAAAATCCAAAAATTTAATTTTTTCATCCTATTTTAATTCTACACTTCCCATCAACCTCTTCCTAACCGGTATTGGGTTAAATCTGTGAATAACCTTAGTTTTATTTTGTAACATAAATATCTATATCAGTATATTAGGGTGGCAATAAAATACATATATGGGAAATTTTTGAGTCTAAATTTTAACAAAACTCTAAAACGAATAACTACGCCGTGCACCAATGCTTCCGAACATTGGAACAAATAGAAAAACTTTTAAATTTTCTTTAGATTTGGAGACATGATTTATGGTTCTATATCACATTCATAATCCAAATAACAACCAGTTATCTATGGTTTAGTAAGTTGAAATACCATTTAAGCCCAATTCAGAAAGGACCATTTTATGGATTAATAGAGTTAATCTTTGATAGAGACAATGCACAAATTGACAGTCGAACGAACGGTAAACGCTAAATCAATTAAATCAATAATTGTCGTCCTACTGTATATAAGTAACACCAAAGAAATAAAAATAAAAACAAAATAATTTACATATTGTCCAGTCTGAAACCCAACGAAATAAGTTTAGAAAAAAATGTTAAAAATCCCTCACTCTTTTGGTTTACACATGGAACGTGACTCACATAATTTTAAGATTTATTCTGTTTCCCCATTTTCAACGGTAAAAATCTTTTACATTTAAAATGTCATACAAAACAGTTTTCAAATTAAACTTTTTTCTCTCTCTTTTTTTTTTTTGTTAAAGGCGTGCTGTGGCTTTAAACTACATTTTGAATGTAATTTTATATGATTTTATTCGGGGGCAAAAATCAGTTAAAAGTTGTTTAGAGTTTTTAAACTGCTTTAATAGAAAATTATTTGATTGCTTTAAAATAGTGTAGAAAAAGCTAGTCACGTTTTTTTCTAATGATTTTTTACATAGATATTTTTTTTTTGTGACTATATTTTAAATAAACAATTTAATGTTAAATTTACATATTTTTTTTTTTGTATTTCTATTTATATGGCTTTTAAAGTAAAGATATAAGTAGCTTTTTATCTTAAAATTTTGATGGAAATATATTTTGTATGAAATGTTTTCAAGAGCCGCTAAAAACCACTTGTTTCTTTTTTAAGTTATTAATAAAGATTTTTTTCTTAATAATTTTTATTAAAAATTAAAACAATTTATTCTTTCTCTTTACAGATTTTTAATATGTGAAGTGTTTTATACGTAGATGGTCTGAGAAATAAACGGAACGTGTTGCAATTTTTAAAAGTGAGTAAAATTTAAATAATAATATTGTAAAATCTAATTTAAAGCATTTTTTTTGTGGCTAAAATACTATTTTATATAAATATTAGTCCAATATTTTGTTATCGGTAGTTTTAAATATCGAAATATATTAAGAACATTAAATTCTTTTTTTTTTAAGAATTTTCCTCATACACAGTATCTCTTCAGTGTATAAATCCGTGTCTAAGAAACATATATTTCAGAAGGATAGTTGTCCCTAGATGCTAAAATTTCCAAAATTCCGTCGCAGTAGATATCTGCCCTAAAGTGGAAATCTAAATCTTGAATTTCAAAATCCTTGCTCCAGTGGTTTGCGCTGGGCGCTTAGGAAGCATTTTCCCTTTATAAGCCTACACTCACCAAAAAAGGTCTGTAATGGCAACTGAAAATTTTGCTGTTATTACGGGAAATTCTGCTAATTTGAGCCCAGCGGTATTTTTCGCTAATCTTAACAACACATGTCTGCTGACGTGTAGTACAATGAAATTAGTAGAAAAATTAGTAGTCGCTACTAAATTTTAGTAGACTTTTAGTAAAGTGGAATTTAAAATCTGTTTGCTAAAATCAGCAAAAAAAAAAAAAAAAAATACTAAATATTATTAATATTAGTACAAAGTTTTAAATTTTTAACGAATTTATTATTTTGTTTTAATTTGGTAGTTTCCGTTTTGAAAAATATTTAATTCAATTTTTTTTTTTACTTTTAAGGTTAAATTTTAATTGTTTTTAGGGCTGATTTTTAGAACTAAAAAAACTTTTTAGTGCTATTTTACGTGGATGTCCTCTTTTTAGACATGAATCGGTATCTTCACTTCCGATCCCTTTTTTAAATCTATGTAATATTTTAGAGCAATTTAAGTTTGTATGTATAAGTTTTAATTATTAGAAATAACATTTCCTTCAATATCCACTTTTTTAAAATTAGTAATTTTTTTTGCTAATTTTAGCAAATCGGTTTTCAAAAATTTGTAAAATGATTTCTTAAATTAGCAACAAAAATTTGTAAATATTCTGCAAAAACTCTGTAATTTGTAAAATGTATATAGCAAAATGATTTGCTAAATAGTAATTTTTTTACTAAAAATCAGTACAAAAATAATAAAGTGGGATTGAAAACCGTTTACAAATTTTTCTACTAATTTTTTTTTTGAGTGTATTTTTACCGCGTTTTTATTGAATACACCAAAACGTACTCTATCTAAAAATTAGCATACATTCTGTTGAAAATATATTTTAAATTTCAGATTTCTTGCATAAGAAGTTTGTGCAGGAAATCAAAGGGAAGAGTATTTATTCCCCCCTTTTTATACCCTCCACCATATATGGTGAGGGTATATATCAGTTTGTCCTTCCGTTTGTAACATGTCGAAATATAGATCTAAGACCCCATAAACTATATATATTCGTTATCCTTATAAAATTTTAAGTCGATTTAGCGATGTCCGTCTGTCTGTCTGTTAAAATAGCGATCACGATGCGAAGACCCAAGCAGGGGTGCCTATTTTTACCCAGATTATTGGACATCCTACCGAGCAGTTTGGTATTCCAGCGGTTAATTTTTCCATACAAATTGGTGTATTTTAGTATAATTTCATAGTAGCGACTGGTACCAAATATATTTTTTCACCAGTCGCTTAGAAATAAATAATATTTTGTTTTCACCTCAAAAAATATTTTTACCACTAAAATTTTTTTCACCACAAAATTATTTTTTCACCACAAAAAATTTGTTTCATCTCAAATTTTTTTTTTTACATCAAAAAAATTTGTTTTCGTATCCAAAAAATTTTTTCACCTCAAAAATTTTTTTTCACCTCCACAATTTTACTTCAAAAGCTTTTTACATAATTTGTAGTAAAAAGAGTAGAGAACATAAAATATCCCAGCTCCAACGGTTTGGTGTGATTAAGGTCACATTTTTCCCCATTTTTTAACCCCATTTTTACGTTTTTTTTTGATATTTAAAATAAAATATGTTTTGGATTTAGCCTAACACATATTTTAAATATCAGATTTCTAGCCTAAAGGGTTTGAGCAGGACGTTAAAAGGGAGTCTTTTTTCATTTTTGCCCCTCCCCGCAAAAATTTTTTAAAATCCCATATTTATGGATGCCTATGCTAGTGTAGGAAACTTATTACCAAATTTCAAATTCCTAGCTCTATAGGTGTGGACTGGGAAAGGAAAGAAAGCAACACATTAATTAGTAAAAAATAATTTCCTGAGTATTGCTTCCCTTAAAAAAAAAAAACTAGCCAAAGCGATTTTCCTGTCTAGAACTCCCATTTCTTATCAGTAAATTAGCCCAAACTCCAGAGAAAACATACTTGAAATTAAGGGTTTTTATCCAAGAGCGCACTTCCCCCTTTAAAATCACCATTTTTACTGCCTTTACTATCGACAGCAACATTAATTTAGAAAAATTATATATATTTCTTTTCTAACCCTCAAACATATCACAACGTCCTCCTCCGGTGTTCCCATAGCACTTAACCCCATCGAAGTAAAATAACATAGCAGGGCTATGAACTAAAAAGGTTTTAGGATTTCGCCAACTCTCCATCAGATGGCAGGCAGTAACTGTTCATAGATTTATCATATCGCACAATTACAGTGTTGCCATATTTAAAGCTTTTCATCTTTCACCGCCTCTTATTACATTTTAATTTTTCCAAAATTTTAACTAATTTTATTTTCAAAATGACAATTATTATAGGGTGTCTCAGTAAGAATGCGCTTTCTCATTTTAAAATAAAAAACACGCATTTTTTGAGATAGTTGCGCTTTTTTTTTTTTTGGATTGTAAAAAAGACATGTCCCGATTAAGTATGGAATAAAATATCCGTCAAATGGCCTCTACGGCTCTGTTGACAAGTCATAACTCTTTTTATGAAATTTTCAATGACTTTTTCACAGAGATGTGGCTGTATCTCACCGATGACGCCTTGGATCTTGGATGTGAGCTCAGGAATTTTTTCTGGTTTATTCGCATAAACCCGAGATTTCAAAAAAACCCAAAAAAGATACCGCACGAAGCCACTCAGATGAAAATACACTTCATCGGAGAAGATGACTTTTTTTTTGAAAAATTTGGCATTGACTTCACTTTGCTATGAACAGTTGCTGTCCGCCATCGGATGGAGAGTTGGCGAAATTGTTAAAACTTTTTAGTTCATAGCCATGCTACGTTATTTTACTTCGGTGGTTGTTCTTTCGTGACAGCTGCCAAATTTCAGAGTTGCCACTTGCACAAAAAAAATATTACAAATGAAATTTAAAAGGTACACTGTTACTGAGACATCCTTAATATGTGCTATTGCTACCAACTCCGATGCCGGCACTGTTCGGTCCCTCTTTTTTTCAGAAAATCCCTGTTATATCTGACACTAAGGAAGATAATATGCTGTGATTTGGTTGTGTTGAAATAAAACTTAAAAATAGTTGGTAAATTTCGAAATTTAATTATATTTCAACTTTAACCGCTTTCTAGCGATTTTATGTGGTCTAACGCTGCTTTTAAATTCCAAAATGTTTCCATCTCTGCCGACGAGAATGTCATTGCATAAGCAAATGGTTTTCAATTGCTTCTGCCCGAGTTTATTAACGAATTAAAAGAGAGAGGTTAGATCAAAGACGAAAAGGGCGGACTGACTGCTACTTCAGTATTTCTAAACAAGTTGTCTAAAGACCCCCATAGATCGTGAAAAGGTTTAATTTATAATTATATTAAAATAAATTGCATAAATGCATTTCTTTCTTTTCATTCTTATTATTTAACCAATAATATTATCTTCTTCTCTCCCCTTTTCTCTCACGTGAAATCTAATAAAAAAAATAATATAATATATAGTTATTTGCGATAATTGTGACATATTCTCGATACAAACATAAGAACACAACAAATATAATACCAATATAAATTTGACATTTGCTTGACAGACAGCTTGCCTAAAACTGTCAACACTGGTCTAGGTAAATAGTTTATGACAATTCATTTATAAATAAAAGTATAGAAAATAAAAATACAATATGGTAAAAATCTTATCTATCAGTTTATTTGAACAAAAGAATAATAAAATTACAAACAAAAAAATGGTAAAGAAATATTGAATAAATAAAATGGGGAGTGCATACTAACACATCTATTGAAAAGGTGAGATTTATGAATCGAGATTAGGATTAAGAAATATTCAATTATGATGAATTGATTTAACAATCAGTAATGAAATCAATAATGAAATACAAATCTAATAAAAGAAACAAATTGAAGGAAAAAATCGGTATTAGTATTTGAAAAATTGAGATTTCATTTAAAAACCAATTTATTTTTCTATTGTGATCCTTATTGACACATCTTTGTAAAATAGTTGTTTGCATTTGTTAAAAATATTTTCTTCTTTTACTTTGAAATACAATTATTTCTTTCAAAAAAAGGATGTGTATAGCAATTTAAAATTCTTTACACAAAAAATCTCTATTGTTTTTCTGTTCTTATTTTCTTTATAACCTTGCACATTTTAACTCAAAGACCACCAAAGTCATTTTCATAACAGATTTTAAAAGATTTGAAAATTGTTTTGTTTTATAATGACCATATAATTGCTAATGGGTTTTATGTAAACAAATACAATACAGGTTGGTTGAAAAGTTTCTGCGCTCGAAATGAAAGAAAACTGTTTTTGTTACGAAATATATATTTTTTTAATCAATATAATCTCCTAGAAGCTCAATACACTTGTTCCAATGATCTTCCAATAATTTTATCCCATCCTTATAATGGTTTTCCGGAAGCTCTGCAAAATAACCGTCATTCGACGAAAAATACTTTCCACGAAGGAATCGTTTGAGATTTCTGAAGAGATAGTAGTCACTGGAAGCCAAATCTGGTGAATACGGTGGATGTTCAAGCAATTCGTACTTTAATTCTTTGAATTTAGCCATCGTCAAAACACTTTTGTGAGCAGGTGCATTGTCTTGATGAAAAATTATTTTTTCTTCTTTAAACCAGGTCTTTTCTCACGAATTTTTTCATCCAGCTGATCCAAAAGGCTGCAATAATATTCAGAGTTTGAGATTGTTTTATCTTTCTGAAGATAATCAATCAACAAAATTCCTTTTGCATCCCAAAAAACTGATGCCATAACCTTCTTTGCTGATCGTTGTGACTTCACCTGCTTTGGAGCTGAACAACCAGCTTCAGTCCACTGTAAACGTTTTTGTTTCAATTTAGGATCATGGTGGTATATCCGAGTCTCATCAGTAGTTATAAAACGATGCAAGAAGTCGGTTTTATTCGGCTTAAAAAGCTCCAAATTACGCTGAGAAATTTGTTTTCGATCCAGTTTTTGTTGAATTGTTAATGTGTGCGGTACTAACTTTCCAAACTGTTTTTTCATACGTAATTCTTCATGTAAAATATGGAGTACTCGTTCGTCTGAGATGCCTATGGCATTAGCGATTTCACGCTTAGTCAAACTTAGATCTTCACTAACCATATTATGTACCTGCTCAATGATTTCTGCTGTGGTTGCAGTTTTTGGTCGTCCTTCGCGTGGATCGTCTTCAAGGATGGTACGACCACTTTTAAATTCACCAGCCCAAAATTCAACGGTGCGTTTTGAAGGTGAGGACTCCTTATACACTTCTAATAATTGTTCATAAATTTCCTTTGCTTTTAAACCCTTCAAAACAAAGAATCTAATGACTTACGATATTAAATTTTTTCCATATTAAAAAAAAATCAATGACACGTCAACTTCAAATGGCTTGTAAAAAAAGAAAGAATTGACAGAATGACTTGCCACTTTGCATGATTTCTCAGGACAGTTATACCAACTTGAGAATATAAAAAGTTTAGAGCTAGCAGTGCCATCTATTGGTGAGCGCAGGAACTTTTCAGCCAACCTGTATGTGCGCAATTAATGATTTGGAATTTTAAAAAAAGGTCTGTCTTAAATTAAAGTTGTTTATAAAAAGGCCAACATTTATGTCTCATAAGGAAACTATCGCAATGGGCTCCGTCTGATCTAAATGAAATCGGATTAAGTTAAAAAATTACTAATTTTTCGTTTATTTATATTCAAAACACTCTATGAACCAATTACTTGAAAATAATTTTTTGATAATAAAAAAACTGTTTACTGATGACAGCTACATCCCTGACCAGAGTAAAAAAATCAACTTTGTTTCTTATTTTTATTTCTCTATCAAACACAAGATTTATTTTTGAATGCAATACCCTCTATCAACCATACTAAGGTTATCGACTTATTAAAAATGTATTCATACTACACATATTAAACAAATATTGTTTATACAACTGTACTGAATATATCAAATACTTGTTTAGTAGTGTGTCTCGTAAAATACATTATCCGAATTATATAATGCTAAATAGAACTCAAACTAAAAAATCAATCAATATACTTGACTATATCAGCAAAAAAATATTGAATTTTTCAATTGCAATACCCTCTATAAACCATAGCTCCGCGAATAACGTAAAATATTATATAATTTTTAATACGTAGGACTCAGTAGTCATATTTAGCAAATTATGGTAGAAGATAAATTGCTGCATACTTTAAGAATTTTGGCATAAATCAGAATTTTGTCTCTCCTAAAAAAATTGTCTTTTGGTTCAAAAGGGGTATTGAATATAAGCTCTGCATGGGTATTATAATTTCAAAAACTAGCGAATTGGGTTTTTCAAAGTTAAATTTTCCGTTATACAAACCATGTTCGAGCATATCCCACATTTTTTATTACTAAATTTTTTCGAGGAACCCATTTCTATAGGAAATTGTATTTGGTTTAAATTTAGATATAATGCCTATTTAGTTTAATCCAGGGGTCTTCTTACAAACTGCGCAATCGTTCGGCTACGAGGTGACTTTTTTTAATAGGTTTTTTTCACATGTATTTCAAATATTTTAAATAACTGGCAATTCTGGCAATTTTTGTTTTCTCAAATACTTTGAGGCTATGTACAAATAAATATGACTTTAAAATCTATATATTTCTTCTTTTTTCCCATATCACCTGTCCGAATTTTATAATGATCGGAAATAACCCATTGGGATAATTTCTTTGTCAGTTTTATAAAATTACTTGCCTAATACTTTGTTACCGGATATTTTAAATATCGGCACATATTAAGAAGAGATATGAAGAAAATTTTAATTATTATTTTTTTTTTTTTAAAGATTTTTCTTCTTTGACAATTTTCTTTTTAAGCATTTGTAGTGCAGAGTTTATGTCTACATGCGATAGTTAAAGTTTCGAGTTACAAAAAAATGTATATATACGTTTTACGAAGTTGAGAAATTAAAATAGCGTTTTGGTGCAACTTAGTGCAAAGTTTCCAGGCAGTTAAAGGTGGAGATTTTTCTCCTTTGGAACCCTCATTTTTACCAGCTTACTGACGTAAATTCCAAAAGGAATCTTATCAGTGAATTAGGCGATATCCAAGAAAACATATAGCTTAGACTGCCACTCTAGGAGTTTGGGTAGGACATTAAGGCAGCCTTTTTTTGCTTATATTTAGTTTTTCAATTCCATTCGTTCCCCGTAATATTAAATTTCATCCTAATAATGTTTTAATTTCACTCGGTCCCATTCCATACCACTTCGTTCCCCATGTGTACTGTTTCAATTCCAATCGTTTTCGTTTCATTCCATTACGTTTCCCAATTTAAGTATCTTAATTTCGCTCCTTCTTTAAATTTTAGGATTCTAGCCAAAGCGGGTTGGAAGGGCCATTAAGGAGAAACTTTACACTTCATGAACCGCCATTTTACCATGTTCTTGGTGGAAATTCTAAACAGTATCTTATCAGTGAATTAGCCGATATTCCATTTAAATTTCAGGTTTCTAGCTAATGCGGTTGGGCAGGCTGTTCAGGGGAGACTTTTCCCCTTTTGTATACGTTGTTTATAACGTTCCTGGGGCAAATTTCATATTGTACCTTAGCAGTTAACTAACCCATACTCCATGGAACACATTCTATATATTTTAGGTTTCTAGACAAAGCGGTTTAGGCAGACCGCCCCTTCACGTAGGAATTTCCAAAAATCCCGCCTTAATAGAGGTAGACTTCTTAAGTTCAGCGGTTTGGGATGGGCGATGTTGGGTCAGTGAGTGAGTGAGTCAGTCACGTTATTTTTTTATACTTATATTTAAGCAATTCTAATACTTCTTTTAGTTTCTGGCTGGCATGCAATTTGATTTAAAAATCGTACACGCCGATTTGGATGAAACGCGGATATGTAATAGATATGTCAAGATCAGATCTGGGCGATCTAAATTACATTTTGCAATTATTCACTTGTGTAATTGGTTCATATTAATAATCCTATCAAACGTTTCCAGCGGAGCAAATCGCTAAGTCACCCTCCTAAAACCTGTACTTGGCGTATTAGTCGGTAAACATTATACAAAATCCTATAATATGGGAATTAAGACCGGATTTTCGGGAAGTTTTCTTCTGGGGATTATGTAGGTATACATTTTGTTCATTGTCTCAACTTCCAGTGTGTAATATCACCCTCTCTTTATATGTTGAATATAATTTGTGAACTCTCATTTATGCTAAAAGAATTTTTCCTATATGCAGAAATATATTCCCAGCTTCTATAGTAACAATCTTTAAATTCTTTTTCAAAAATGTTTACACCTTAAACATTTTAAGTAACTTGATTCTTACAATTCATACCATAAGTGTTAAGCTTGACTGCCTTGAGTTGTAGTATACATACATATTGTATGTATTTTACAATCACATAAATTTATCCTCTCAATATGAGACATAAAGAAATTGATTAAATTAACTTTTTACACGTTAAAATGAATTTTGAGTTTTTTTTTATTCGTAGAACCATAGGCATCAGATTACACCGAGCAACATAAAGACACAAAACGAGACAAAATATTAAACCATAATAATTTATTTTTAAGATAAAAATCTACACCATAAAAAAGTAAACAAAAAAAAAAGAGGAATAATAAAATATTTATTGAAATTAAATACATACATTTTTTTTTATATAAAAATACAACGAAAAATATCAAATGACAAATTTTTTTGTAAAGGAAGGGGGGTTTTAAAAAACAACAAAAAAAAAATAATAATTTGAGTGTCAATAATTTGATTACATATAAATTAGCCAAGATGAAAAATAGAAGAAATGTTATGCGAAAAGAATATGAATAACTAAATAAAAGGTATTAAAAGTAAACTTTAAAAGTTTACTTAAGTCTGGCTTCATTCTTTTGGAAAAGTTTCTAAGGCTTTCTTAATAATACATTTATTTGTCAGACTACTTGAAGAAAAATTGTTCAATTATTTTTAAACTATTCAGAAATATTTTGACTTTCAAAATATCTTTTAAACTAGAATCATTTGACTCCGAAGGACCATTAAAAACAGATGCCTTTTGGGCTAAACATTTCTCTCCAGTCATGGGAATTTCCCAAATTAATATAAAAAAAAATCCTTCAAACAAATCAATTTTTTTTTTACTGTTTTTAATATTTCTACACATTTTCAATATAAATCTGTCAATAATAATGATTTATGAAAATGAAACTTGTGTTTATTTTCTTATCACAAGTATGAGTCAATAGCTGAGAGTTGAAGTACATATTTAAAATAACATTTTCCCTTTATATTGGTACTACAACCTACTTATCAATTGTTTTTTTTTTTTATTTGGTGGTATTAAATATTTGTTGCTTATTTGTCATAATCATTGATTTTGTTGTTGTTGTTTTTTTTATTCATTTCCTATTAATATGTAAAAGAGCCTGAATTCAATATAAATTGTATACAGACATTTTTGTGAAAGCTGAGAAGCGGTATTCATGTAAATATTATGATAAAACGCCTGCTGTTTCACTGTAAATATTTATTTTTTCCTTAAAACATAAAGAAGTATCGACATACTCACACATTTCAATAAAATAAATATACTTATACATACATACATACATATGTACTTTGAAAGTCAAATATTGGTTCAGGGAAAAATTATAATCATATAAAGGAGTTAACAAAAGTCAATTAACTTAACTTAAGCCAAGTTAAACTAAAAAGTAATAATCAACTAATGTTTCTCTAAATAGAGGAGCATGGGGTTATATATTAAATCTAGCAGTTTCGAAAAAAATCTCCCTAAAATTTAAACTAATTGCAACTCTTAGGAATTTATCCTCAAAAGAAGCTAAAAATATATGCATGGTTCTTTTTTTACAGTCGGAGCAGTTTTCCACTGTCCCCGGGTTAGATTTTTGTAGGGAACAAATTTCTTGTCTCACTGAATCTTCTATTGGAGCAGACAAATTAAAATTTGGTATATAGGTTCTTTCTGCCTTTACAGCCTGTTGAAACCTGAAATTTACAATAAAATAATTATTACCTGGAGTATGTGCTCCTACACTATTAAGGTACATTTTGGAATTTTGGCTAGGAGCGTGGTTGGTTTAAAAAAGTTTCACCCTTAACGACCTGTTAAACCCTTTTTTGGCTGTAAACTTGATAAAATACATTTTGTAATCTTCGCCAGAAACGTGGAAAAAGGGGTTAAAAAGGAAAACTAAAACTGTTTTGACGGAAACCTTAAATTTAAGGAACGAGTGAATTGAAACACGAAAATTGGCAAACGAAATGGAATGCAACGTTAAAGGAGTCGAATTGAAACACTAGGCAAGCCGGCCTACATACAATAGAATAAGGAACGAACGGAATCGAAATACTAGACAAGGGGAATATGGAGTGGAATTGAAACATTGTGCAAGGGGACAAAATTTAAATAAAGTGGAATTGAACACCAGGACAAGGGGAACGAAATGAAAAGGTTGCAGAACGAGTGGTATTTAAATACTAGACAATGGAAACGAAATAGAATGGAACGGAGAACGAGTGGAATTAAAATACTAAACACACGGAACGAAATGGAATTGATCAGGGCGAAATTTTATGAAATTCAAAATGGCAGAATATTTTTCATAAACAAATAATTTTTTTAATTATTTATTTTTCGAGTCACTGAATACAAATCAGACATTAAATTATTAAAAAAAAACTTTAAAAAGCAGTTCCAATATGGCGGATGATTTTGCAAAAAAATTAACGATTTTTTTTAATTATTTTTCCGGGAGAATTTGAGGGCCACTAAATATAAATCTCACATCAAAGATTTAAAGTGATGAATACCATAACCAATAAGGAGGATGACTTCTTTCATGAAATCCAACAGCCCTATTAGATCCTTAATTTAAAGCAATTTTCCAACTAAAATTATTTATATTAATATACAATGAAACCTCCTAAACAATCTTGCCGTTCAACGGTTTGTAGATAATTTGTCCACTATTGGAAGGTATCTGCTATTGCGAGGTTTCACTGATTTTGTATTAAGAAATTTAGGTTTAGATAGATTTTGAACTAATTTACCAGTTTTTTTCTATTAATATATTATAGGCATACGCTGTGGATAATAAAAATATAAAATTTCTTATCTTTCAGTTTCTATAATTTCTATTTTTTAATATTTAATAATGTAAAAATATTTTTGCGCACAGCAGAGCTTGACTTTAAATTTCTCATTTTTATTTGACAAATAATAAAATAAAAGTTTATTAATACTGCGGGATATTTTTGTAAAACGACTAAGAGTTATTAAAATGAAGTCTCTGCTCAGGCGCCAAAATATGTTCATATTTTGAAAATTTCTAAGTTTTATAATTTTTAAATTACTCTGGCTAGGTTAAGTTGCAAATTTTAATAATCATTCAACTATCTAGACTATTTGTGTAATTTTAAAAAAATTGTTGGAGCCTGGGCAGGGACTTTATATTTAATATTTCCTATTACTCTTAAAAGCATGCAACAAATTTGTTAATTTTATCTAGTTGTATATTTTTTTAACCATTTAAGCATCCAGTTAGACATTTCTTTTTTGCAAAATGAAAAAATTGTTTCTCTAATCCAATACTTACATTGTTATTTCAAGTAATGCATCTTATATAACACTACAACATCAACATCTAAACACAAAATTCAATTTCATTCAGTATCACAGGATACCTTCTGCTTTTTTATTACAAACTAACGCACCACTTCCCAATAAACACTTATATGAAAAGAGCTTGTAGCACAAACGTTTTACACCGTTGTTGTTTATATTGAAGAGACAACGCCTATATCTTATTATTCATATATGAAATCCATGGAATCCGTACCAGCATTTTCTCTTCAAAAAAAAAAAAAAGTACTCGAAACTAAACTACCTGACATTATGACTGACTTTAACATTTATTTTATAAATATTTTGAACAACAAACAACAGCTTGATAGCTCACGCAAATACCAAAAACAAAATAAAATAAACATGATCCTTTTTTCAAGATGTGCAATGAATGCCAGCATCTTTGAAGTCAGAGAATGCCAAAAAAAGATCCGAGTACCGCTGGCTAAATGTATATTGCTCAGCCCAAACCGCAGGAACAAGGAAGCTGATATTTTCGGTGTAAGATCCCTTTCCGTCAAACATCAACCCCTCCTATGGGAAGGGACAAAAAAGAGAAAGTCTCCCCCATGACGTCCTGGCTAAAAACCTCAAATTTTAGATATGTACTTGTAGTATGGGCTAACTTACTGTGAAGAAGGGATTTTCGGAAATTCCTACGAGCAGGGGAAAAGTCTCTACTTTTCGACCTGGCTAGAAATTTAAAATATGTGTTTCTCAAGTATGGCTAATACACCAAAAGAATGGAATTTTTGCCAAATCCTACGGGAAGGGTCAAAATGGCGAGAAAGATAGGATAAGTCTCCCCCTTGACAGCTTGCTCAAACCTCTTTGGGTAAAAACCTTAAATTTACAACATGTAAAAATTCTTAAGGGGCGGGGCAAAAAGGTCAAGTCTTTTTTTGGTAGCAACCTGAAAATTAACCCTTTACTGGATTTCGCCAGGGATCGGAATGGGGAACGAGTGGAATAGAAACACTGTGTAAGGGAAACGAATGGAATTGCAATATTAGACAGAGGGACAGAGTGGAACGGAGAACGAGAGAAATTAAAACACTATGCAAGGAAAACGAAAAGAAATAAAACGGGGAACGAGCGCAATTCCAACACTTGACAACGGAACGAAACGGAATGGAGATTGAGTAAAATAGAAACACGAAACGAAATAGAGATTGAGTAAAATAGAAACACGAAACGAAATAGAATGAAACGGGGAACGAATGAGATTGAAACGCTAGACTAGGGGAGCAAAATGGAATGTAACACGGATTCAGTGAAATTAAAACTCAACAACGCAATGGAGTGTGGAGTCAGCCTTAAGCTTAGGGATATTTATCGGATTTAAGTGATTTTTACCGAGTTTTATTTTATACGATTAATTGATCTACACAACTTCTAGTGGTACACCTTCCACCGTTTGAGAGTCCCCGCAAAAACACACACAAATAAATTCAATATTCAGTAAATTTCGTATTATACATCCATAGATTGTAAGATATACATGCATGTATAGAGATGTATGTATTCCTGTTTAGTTCTTCTTGTCGTTATTGTTGATATCTTTAAGATCTCATTGTGGCAGCACATTAATCTGTCGTTTCGTATACTTGTAGTATACAAATTTCTTGAAAGAAAAATATTAAGAAAACGAAGCAGGCACCTTATAGTGTGACAATTCTTGTAACCAAACAAATTTTTTTTATTGGGTAGAAAAAAAAAGGAAAAAGAAAAGATTTTTTTATGGGGAAGGAAAGCGAAACAGAAGATATGGTAAAGAACAATTTTCTACTCGATTTTTTTTACTTAACAAAAATGGCACCCAACGTTTGAAATTATTAGCCACATGCCAATTGCTGTAAAGCCTGGATTAGATCTTAAACATTTTTTGAACAAAATCTTTTAGAATTAGAGCACTTTCTGACAGAAATATTGGGGACCAAAAAATTCATTTACAAATTGTTTAATTTTAAACTGATGTGAAAATTTAAAAATACAAATTTTAACATTTCTATCCAAAAAAAAAAAAAAAAAAGAACTGCGTAAAAGCAATGAAGTTTTAGGATGAATATGTTATAAACAGTGATGATCAAAACATTTTGAACAGAGATCGTCTTTCAGCTTTTCTTTTATTTCAATTTATGTTGATGACTTTTCGTTACTATTTAATTTTGCTCACATTATTAATTGCTTTTGTTAAACAAATGAGAAAAAATCCAATTCCATTTAATTACTACAATTAAAAAAATTTATATTAAAAGAACTCGTCGAAATTTAAATGTTCAAATCATTTGCAACTTACTTACTCCTAATTAATTATTTAATATTATTGTCTTAGCATTTTATTAAATAACTCATTAAAACTATTGCAAAAGTATAATTCGGTTTTTAAGTTCAAAATTTTAAATGATTTTTAAAATGGACTTAAAAAAAAAAAAAAAAAATTCTTTAAAATATTCAGTTTATAAATCAACGATTCGTCGATTAGTAAATAGTGGCAACATCCATTCAATTTTGTAAAGAAGAGGTCTTCTTCCTGTAATAACTGTAAAAGAAGATCGAAAAGTAAAGAATATGTTTACGAAATATCCCAAAGCAGCTGCCAGACAAGCTAAAATTAAAATTTCTCTGGATGTCAGCTAACCCACTATTAAGTGAGGAGCCCCAGAATATTTTCACAAAAGTTATATTTTTCCAAAAAAAAAAAAAAAAAAAAAAATGTGTCAGATGAATTAAAATTTTAAATCCAGGCATCAGATCGAAGCTTTAATGTTTGAGGACCTTAAGGCGAAAAGTTTAATCCCAGGTACACCAGCGCCACAGTAAAGCACGGTGGCGAAAATATTATGGTTTTTGGGTGTTTTTCGGGTAGCGGAATTGATCCAAGTCACCGCATAACTGATGCATTGACAGCCACAATTTATAGAGACCTTCTTAGCTCAGTTATGCTGAATGAGAAATCCCCCAAACATTCAGCAAGGATTGCGAAAACTTGGTTAGAGTTAAATAATACTAATGTCATGTCGTGGCCGCCAAAATCTCCCGATCTCAATCCGATTGAAAACATGTGGATGGTTGCAAAACGCAACTTCCCTCATAGTTATATGAAATGCAACACTGCTCGCATCAAGTACCACCTGCTAATAGACTACTGTCAAATTTTGAGCAAGTTCCGTCATTTATTTTGCGTTTAACAGCAGGATTTTTCGAGGTCCATAAAATAGGCATTTGTTTAATCACTAATTGTTGTAGCTAAATCTCTTTCCACCGAGCAATTTCCTTAGGTTTGGAAATAGGAAATAGTCACTGTGGGCTTAATCCGGAAAATAAGGCGAATGAGGGGGGCAATTCGTAGTCTACTTCATGGATTTTTGCCATGGAAACTAAGCTGTCACACGGTTCCGTTGGTGGTCAATTGTGAGCAAATGCGGCAGACATCTTGCGGAAAGCTTTCTCATACCCAAGTGATCGTTAAAAATTGAAACCACTGAGCCATGTGAGATGCCTATGTCTTTCACAATCTATCGCACATTCAATCTCCGATCGGCCAACACCATATCGTGAATTTTTTCAATTGTTTTAGGTGTAGAGACCTCAACTGGGCGTCCAGAACGTTCGGCCACAACGAAAGTCAGTAAACCACATTTTTACCATTGAAATTGATGGTGCAGAGTCCCCATAGTATTTACCAAGCTTTTTCTTGGTTTGATTGACGGTTTTTTTTCGCAAAAAATAATGTTTAATGAGCACTTGAAATTCACTTTTTCCAGCCACGAGGTTGTGTGTTTCGTTTTACAGCTGTTAAACGCAAAGAAAATGACGGAACTTGCTCAAAATTTGACAATAGTCTATTAACAGGTGGTACTTGATGGGAGCTGTGTTGCATTTTATATAACTACGAGGAAAGTTCGAAAAGTCACGGACTTATTGATCTGCCCTCGTAGTTGTTTTGTGGTTTATTTTTAATTCCTTTGAGAGTTGCAAATGTTTTGAACACTTGAATTACGACAAATTTTGTTAATATTTATGTAGTTTTTCTATTGTTTAAATTTTATTAATATTTTTTTTTATTTGTAGAATTTTATTTAAAAACAAGTAAAAAAGGGCTAAATTCGGCTGTGCCGAATCTTTGAATACCCTCCACCATAGGGGCTGCAGATGATATACGTATATACTAAATTTTGCATGAACTGTAATATGAATATGTTTTGTCAATTTATGTAACGAACTTTTGTTATTTAGTTTTAGCAATGTTATTTACAGAGGTCTGCTCTGTTAGCGACTTTAACATTGTTCATTTTTACGTTAACTTAGTTATCATAGTATGTAAGACAATAAATGTAATCGAACAATAAGAAGACTTAATAACATTTTTACTTACTTAAAGGAAAAAAAAAATAGATACAGAAAAATTGTACAAATGTGTATGGAAAATTTAGAGGTACCTTCACATTTTCACTCATAACTTTTGAACCGCTTAACCGATTTTGCTCATTTTAAATACCAAACTGCTCGGGAGGATGTTCAATAATCTGGGTAAAAATAGGCACCCCCGCTTGCGTCTTCGCGTCGTGATCGCCATTTCAGACAGACGGACAGACAGACAGACGGACATCGCTAAATCGACTTAAAATTGCATAAGGATCACGAATATATATACTTTATGGGGTCTTAAACCTATATTTCGACATGTTACAAACGGAATGACAAACTGATATATACCCTCACCATATATGGTGGAGGGTATAAAAAAATAAAAACTTATGCTTGGGAAAGTCTTTTGAAAATAAATAGTAATTTTCAGTTAATATGAGTTTTTAATTGCAAATGTTTTGACCACCACTGTAGTGTTAATATTCAAAATACAAAAATCTTTACAATTTACTTTTCTTAAAGAACTATAAGAGGTCCTTCTTAATAATTCCCCTTAAAATTGGGCGACATTTATGTGACATTGAATTTTTAATAAAATAGCTACAAAAAAACTTGGGCTTCCTTCCCTTACCCATATAAACCAGCTTTTTTATTTAATTTCAAAAACTCACAAAATTGCAATTGAAATAAATTTTAATAATCATTCGAACGTACACACCAAACATTCTCAACATCGAAGAGGAGATAGAAGACAACGTCAGAAATCCAACTGGATAAAAAGTAACAAAATAACACAACAAGTATAAAATAAATATTACAAATAAAAACATGTTTATATTAAGATTATCACCATGAATTTCGTATAGATTTTTATGCCCCAAGATTTTATTTCATTATTTTTCAAATATGTCGTATGGTGTGAAAATGATTACAAATCCTCCTGAGCAACAGCTACAACAACAACAGTGAACAAAACACATGAAATATAATGTTCGTTTAACATTTTTCTTTCGATTTTGTTTTTTTTTTTTTTTTTATTAAACACGTTTAAAACTTAAATCCAACAGACAGACTGACTTAATATACAGCCAGTTGCACAGATAGACATTTATATGGTTAGAGTTGGTAATGAAGAAGTTATACACTAACTTCATTCATATCCTGATATTGTTTATGATTTGATAATGAAATAAATTTTCGTTTTGTCTACATACAATTATTTTTTTTTTTATATTTGATCTTTTGTTTCTGTGACTGAGATCTCTCTTTGTATGGGTTGCCTGTGTGTTGCCATTCCCGTTGCATTGAATTGTCTCCTGTTACATGAGAAATTGTCATTTTTTGTTTTGTATACAGATGACAAAAAAAATTATTATTATTATTAATTTTTTCTTAAAAAAAAAAAAAAAAATATGTCTTGAAAAAATTTATTGGAATTTGTGTGTATTTTTGTTTTCTTTAGTTTACATCGTGTGTGGGGTTATGATGATTCCGTTGTTCATTTTGTTTAAGATTTTGTTGTAGATTCCTGTATATTTCTTCCCCAGAAAGGAGTGTGGTTTTCATATTTTTTTTTTCAATTAAGATAGTTTTTAAAGATAAAATTTAAAATTGTTAAGGGATTTATTGTTTAATATTTAAATTTGTTTATTTTTCTTTTCCCAGAGGATTTTTTGTTTATCTAAAATAAAAAATTTTGTTTAAAATTAATAATTAGAAATTTGTTTTAAGAATCGTAACAAACTCAAAATTGTTAGAAAAATGGCAGATTTTTAAAACATTTAACTCTCTAATTGGCGAATTTTTGAGTTTAATGAGTTTGGCAGGAAAAATAATCAACAAAGGAAATTTTATCATTTAAATTAGAATTTAAAAAGAGCAAAGAATTTAAAAATTTAACTCGAAAACCCAATGTATTGAATAAATCTGAGTGGGAACCTTCTACCTTTATTATTATTATATATTCATTTTTTTATTGGAATACCTCTATTCACATGATTAGGGTGACCATTTTACTCAAACTTTAATGACCTCAGTGGAATTTAAATTGAAAAATGTATAACTTTTTATGCTTTAGGAAAGGACACATTCACAGTATACCCAAAATGTCACTTTTTCTCTAAAAAAAAACAATAGATAATAGTATATTTAATTTTAGTGAAAATAAATTGTACTAATTAAGCTCAATAATAAGCGTTTCACATAAAAGGCCGCCACTTTCCAATATCTTGCCTGTAACCTGTTGCGACGGAGCGTTTTTAGCAGTTTGTGTCATTCGGTTGAAACGTACACAACAATACTAAATATTGCCTCGAACGTGTCGAATTTCGAACCAGATAAAGTGTTTTTGAGGGGAGTTCTTCTTCATTGCTTTAATATGAAGAAAAGGAGAAATATGGAATCTTAGTGGAAGTTTACGGCGAGCATGCCCTATCTGAATGAACAATTGTGTCGGAGGTGGTTTGTTTTCTTTAAAAGTGGTGATTTTGAGCTCGAAGACGAGGATCGTCCGGGTCAACCCAAAAAATTTGAAGACGAAGAATTAGAATCATTGTTGTATGTGGATGAATTCCAAACTCTTCATGAGTTGTCGGAACTGTGGAGAGTGGATGAGTGGACAGACAGCAAACGCCTTAAAGGCATGAGATTGATTAAAAGGAAGGAAACTGGGTGTCATACAAATTAAAGCCACGCGACGACGAAGGGCGATTTTTCGCTTGTGAATAGCTTCTCGAACGTCAAAAAAAAAGAAAGGGTTTTTTGTATCGCATTGTGATGGGATGAAAAATGAATCCATTACGACAACCCCAAGCGCAAAAAGTCACGGATATTGCCCTAACAGCCATGAACATCCTTCGCAAAGTCGAGCGCCCCGGTAGGCTAGTTGGTAGCGTGCTAGCTTATCAGTGCGGGGGTCGTGGGTTCAATTCCCACCAGAGGCTCTGGTCTGTTTTCGCTACAAGTCGGCCTTTGTTGCTAGTGCTCGGTTAGGGTATTAACATATAATTTGTAATTATATGATTAATAAATAAAATAAATAAATAAATCCTTCGCAAAGCCGAGAATATTCATGGCATGAAGCTTATGGTCTGTATTTGGTGGTAACAGCGCGTCGTGATCTACTGCGAGCTGCTCAAACCGAATGAAACGATGACGAGGGGACGCTATCGTACATAAGTCATACATTTGAGCCGCTCACTGAAGCAAAAACAGCCGGGATAATAGGCTCGACAAAGTCATTTTGTAGCATGACAACCTTCGCTCAAGAGCTACTTGGAAACGCTGATATAGAAAGTCCTACCACACACGCCGTATTCACCAGACATTGCTCCTTTCGACTACTACTTGTTTTGGTCTGTCCCAAAACTATGCAAAAACTATGAACTATGCAAAAAATGGCTCGATGATTGGATTGCTTTAAAAGGCGAGTCGGTCCTCAAAGCCGGTGTCCGTAAATTGCCAGAAAGATTAAAAAAAATTGTGGCCAGCAATAGGCAATACTTTGAATAATATATTTGTAAAACGTGAATTTCGAAAAAAACGCTCATTATTAATTCAAGGTCCAATAGTTTTCAGATGGTCAAGTTTTTCTATACCATTACCCAGGTTTGCATATCTAATGCAATTATTTTAATTTAAAATAAGATTTGAAGCATTGAAAGTTCGAGTGAATTTTGTTTGCGAAAAATAAATAAATATTGACATTGGATAGATATAAAAAAAGCCTTTCGGTTCGATGTCCAATTTGTATTTATATAAAGGAGGGTTAAATTGGCCCTTAGAACGCAAATTTCATTTGTTTCCGTATCTGTTCAGATTAAAACAGGGCTGACGAATTATTCCCTAAGTTCTTGCCTTGTCAACGTGAATTCTGTATATGTTTACTTCATAAATATTAACAAAAAATTTACATTTGCATGTTCCGATAGACTGATACATATTGGGGCGCCTTCTATTTCTTTTAAAACCGATGAAACGCAAAATACAAAAAATTGGGTCAAACTTGATCCCGCTAAAAATAATATTTATTCCATAGTTCTCTACACCATATCCATTAAGATCAGGGTTACATCATTTTGTAGTTTCCTTGTTAAAAAACGAAAAGATCGGATACTCTGTTAACATTGTTAACCAATGCACAAATTTTCTAGGAATTTTGCACCCGCAGGTTTTGAGGGTCTCTGAATGCAGGCGTGTATCCAGAAAAAGGTAGAAGAAGGGTGGGGGGGGGGGGGGTTAGTTAGAATATTTTTATAATTTTTTCTATTCTCTTTTTTTTCTATCAAAAAAATTTTATTTTGGGAAGGGAAATGACTATTTCTACCCTGCGGAAAAAAAGGTGTCAGTTGGGATTCGGGACCTGTCCCGTGATAGGTGAAAACTGGACCGGTTCCGAAAATACATAGCACGTGATAGGTGAAAAGAGGACCGGTTCCTATAGTACCTATCACGAGACCGGTTAAAAAGTCATGACATGTTCTTTTAGACCAGACCTGTGACATGTCACAAAGGGCAATTGACCCCCTCCTAGGACAAGCTCATGTTAAAGTGACAGGTCCCGTGACTGGTCTCTATTACAATGAACCGGTCACGTGACGTGTCCTAGGATAATTAGATCTGCAACCAGATCTGATTCCCTATATTACTTTCCGTATTTCTTTTTCTTCATAATTTTATGTAACCTTGTAAAAAAAGATATCATCGGATCTCATCAGATGAGATCCGATAGATATGATTGAATCTAAATAGATCTGATACCAGATCTGATCATATATGATAAGATATGACATATGTGATTCACTTCCTGGCTAGTTATAGGCAAATCAGTTCATTTGGTAAATTTATTAATCTCTTTGTTAGGTGCTTAATGTTCTTTTTTCATATATTAATTGAAAAATGTTGATAGTTTGAATTAGCCATCACTTTCTCTTTGTTCATGCACATACATTTTTTTTTTCTAAGAACATAAATATCTCAGCATCTATAAGGTTTCCTAGAAAAATATACAAATTTAGTCATTATCTGATACAATTTGTTAATGCCATCAATAATCTAATTAATGTTGCTAGTTTCCACTAAAACTATATAATAATTATTTGCCTTTTAATCCCTTTTAATTTGTTGTCCTTCTTAACAAGGATATGGCCATATCATTGTAACTATTATCATTGTTAAGAAACATTTTTAGCATATAAAACAGATCATTAATAATAATGCAAAAAAAAAACAAAAATGAAAAACCTTTGAAATCCTTTTAGAATCCTTACACTTAATGCTCTAACAATTGCTTAATATTCTTAAATAAAATTTACTCAGGAATTATGTTTAGTAAAAGTCAAAGTTCAAGAACCTTTAACTAAAAACTACAACAACAACAACAACTACAACAAAGGCAACGTAGAACTTTATGCCAAAAGAAGAAATTACAAACACAAAATATAACAGAAATTAATTTCATATAAAAGATAAAGGAACATAATACAAAAACCAAAGAGTAGAAGAAGAAAATTAAACTCACTCATACCGAAAATCTAATTTGGCGTTTGCCTTATTTGTTTGTGAGTGTGTGTGTGTGTGTGTGTGCTGATAGGGTCGTCCTTAGAATCCTTTTTAAATCCCATTTTTGTAAGTTTAATTATTGTAGTTTATTAAGCGGAAATGAGAAAAACACAACACCACAACATCAATGATGCTTTTGCTAAAGCGCTTTACCTTCTTCTATATAAAAGCACATACACTCTCATACCATGTACTATTTTGAATCTTTCAACTATTATTAGCGGAAACGGAAATAGCTGTGCGTCTGTGTATAACGTTTATGCAAAAATTATTTTAAGCTACAAAACTTTTCTTCCTTATGACTTTAAAATATAAATTGTATTTACATTATCGTTGTTGTACGAATATATAAATATAAATTAAAAAAAAAAAAACTTACTCTGTATAATAATGAAAATCCTTTTTATTCTTTTAACCTCCTTACATTCCTTTATTTGAATACAACGAATGAAAGTCTGCAATTAGAAAAAAAGTACAAGAAAAAGAAACATTAAAAAACAGGTTAATTAGCCAACAATTTTTCCCTTTTTTTGTTTCTCAAAAGGAAATAAAATTAAAAAAACATAAAAATCATTTTTAATCAAATTTTCCATTTTGATATAACAATCCTTTTATATAAAAACACTTTATTTGAATAAATTCTATAATTTCATACTTTTTAAATCTTTGCTTTTCATTCTTCCAACTTTTCTTCATTTCTTTTTTTTTTACAAAACTCTGTCCTTTTTTCTCTCTCTTATATTCTTAATATCCTTATTTTCTTTTCATTTGCATCCTTTTTGTTAAATTACTATTCATGTTTTGTTTTTTATTTTCTTTTTTTTTATTGTCATTTGGAAACTTTTTTAAATTTGTTTTTTAAAGTAATATTTTAAATCCTTTTTAAAAAAGTTTTATTTTTGTTTCTTTTTCTATTTAATATTTTTGGCATTTTTATGGCATTACTTTATTTTTTGCTCTAGTTACATTTTAGTTTAATTTACTTTTGGATTAACTCCAACAAAATAAAACAAGACCATTTGTTGATTAAATTTATGATTTGGAAACATAAAGTTGTATGTAAAATTAATGCTGAATAGAAATAAATGTTAAATAATATTTTAAATAAAATGCAATGCAAATCAACTTAGATGCTTTAAAATTTCATTATTATTTAAAGAGATCCCAAGGACTTGCCTTGTTCTTAAGGAATTCATATTCCAAACATTCTTATTGAAAATCATATTTTGAAAAAGTAAATTAGGAAATTCTTCCTACTAATTAATGTGTTGCTTTCTTTGGAAAGGGAATATAGAAGATATGAAAGGTGGTAACGGATGAAGGGCTTTAAATATGGCAACACTGTAATTGCTCGAGAACAGTTGTGTCCCGTTATATGATGAAGTGTTGGCTGAATTGTTGAAGCCATAAATGACCATGTAAGTTCGGATCCGAAATAAGAGCTTATGTGAGAATTTAAAAGCATATATGTATAAAGTATATGGTCATATATTGAACTATATATGGGCATATAAGATCATATAAAACTCACTTATATGATCATATATATTCATATACGATCCTATTTTGACCTGCCCATTTAAAAATCTAATATATATGTTATATTACTTCGGAGGTGTTTAGTGCTTTGGGAACACCGAAGGAAAACGTTGTTATAGAAAACTCTACATATTATTTTTCTAAATTGATGTTGCCGTCGCTGGGTATAGAATCCGCAACTTTCTGTGTAACAGTACACTAAGTAAATATAAGTTTTGCCAAACAAATTTTACCATTGGGCCTCTAAATTTAAAATTGTTGGGGGCAAAATTTTAGATTTGTCTGATATTTTACAATCTACGATATCACTTCATTAGTCTTGAACTTAATAGAAGCTTTACTCAAAAAACTCAACCTTGGGCTCCCGTAATTTTTAAGCTAATAAATTACGAGGACAAAGGTTTGCCATTTCTAAAATTTTCCAATCTTTATTTTTATTAGTCAATTAAACTAAATGCAAGATTTGCAAAGAAAAAAAAATTAATCCTAGGAATAAAAAACTATGGGGGCCAAAGGTTGGTTTTTTTATAATGTTTTTTTTTTTTTTTTTGATATCTTAATTAGTCAATTGATATTTAACAACGAAATTTAAACTCTGGCCACTGTAAATCTTAAGAATGAAAAATTACAGGGGCCAAAGGTTGCCATTTTTTGTAACATCATTTACAATAGTTAGCAACACTAAAAAAAGAAACGACGAAATAAATGAAAAATCATTACATTTAATGGATTTTGTAGTTAGTCAACAGTTAAAAAATATAACAATTAAACTAAATATCATTTGTTTTTACGGATTTGTGGTTAGTTTGTTCACAGTTAAAATTAATCAAAAATCATTTATTTTTTTTACGATATTGTAAGTTAATTTTAGAACATTTATATATAAATGATAAGTTCTTGTGATTTAAATGAAAAGTTAGTAGATGGATTTTTAAGTGATTTTTCATTTATTTTAAATTGCATTTTCAGTTAATCTAAACTACAAACTATTTGCATTGTATTTTCTCTGTCCTTAAAAAACGATTTTCAAACGAGAAGGATGTAAAGTCAAAAGTTCATAAATTATAAGAAAAACTTATTTAAACTGAAAAAAATACACTTTAGTGTACATTATTGGTTATACGAGTAGCAAAGGTAGTTTGAATTTGTAAAAATCCATTTGTAGAAATTTAATAAGGCATAACTTATGTGAATTTTGGTACTATAAAAAGTACCCAAATCTTTTTGTCAATTTTTCCAACATCAAATTCAAAAAATCAAAAAAGTACCAAAATACGTTACCACAATTAAAGCCCCCAAGAAAACTGCCTAATTAGAGGCTTGCTTGATACTTATATAAAAAATCAAAAAAGTACCAAACACGGTACCAATTTAAAGCCCTCAAAAAAAATTGTCTGATTAGAGGCTTGATACTTAAATAAAAAATCAAAAAAGTACCAAAATACGTTACCAATTTAAAGCCCTCAAGAAAACTGCCTGATTAGAGACTTGCTTGATACTTAAAATAAAAAATCAAAAAAGTACCAAAATACGGTACCAAAATTAAAGTCCCAAAGAAAACTGCCTGATTAAAGACTTGCTTGATACTTAAATAAAAAATCACAAAAGTACCAAAATACGGTATCAATTTAAAGCCCTCAAGAAAACTGTCTGATTAGAGAATTGCTTGATACTTAAATAAAAAATCAAAAAAGTATCAAAAATTCGGTACCAATTTAAAACCCTCAAGAAAACTGCCTGTTTAGAGACTTGCTTGATACTTAAATAAAACATTAAAAAGTACCAAAATACGGTATCAATTTAAAGCCCTCAAGAAAACTGATTAGAGACTTGCTTGATACTTAAATAAATCAAAAAAGTACCAAAAATTCGGTACCAATTTAAAGCCCTCAAGAAAACTGCCTGTTTAGAGACTTGTTTAATACTAAAAAGCTAAAGGTATTCTTAAGAAATCTTGTCTTAACTGAAGTAAAGTGAGCCGGTCGCAAGTTTGGGTAAAATTACCAGTATTTGAGGTAAAGAAGTGGTCCGATATTTAGTAAAATTCGAATGTACATAAGAGCGCACAGCGAGCCTACTTTCGGGCTTAAGTGTGTGCCCAATCTTTGGACATGAGTCAGTTGTAAAGAGTTTTTTAAATTCCGATTACTCTATTTCAACCTAACTTAAAAACCCTTAAAGAGCCATTTCCATCGATACCCACTAGTTCGTTCCATCTTACAGGCAAAATATGCGTGCCGTACATCTTCGAATATAAAGTAATTTTCCAGGTAATTTAAATTTTTTCGTTATACTCGTATCTTCGGCATTTAAAGTCGAATCCTAAAGTATATATATCGATGTGTTTGTTTCGAGGAGACTATAACCCTAAAGTACCCCGAAGAAAATTTTTAAAGGGCCACCCCTGCGTTCGGAAATTTTTTATTTTTAATTAATCTGCTGGAATTGTCGAAATACTTCATTGGCAAATTTTAAATTTCTGACATTAGGGTGGTAGGAATTGATAACTCGTGGGTAAATACCAGAACGGGATACTTGTGGTCAATGGTCCTTAGAGCAAAAGATTAATCCCCTTGAGGCAAAAACATCGATATATCACACTTTAAGATTTATCTGTAAATGCCAAAGGTATAACGAAAAAATTTAAAAAGACGACCCCTACGATCGGCAAAAAAAAACTTCGAAATCACCTTGCATAAATACTGTTTATTCAAATATATCTGTTTAGCTTCTAGAAAATTTGCAATTTTTTACCATAATTTTCTATAGCTGCTTAGTTTAAAATATTGAACATAAAAAATCCTTAAAGCCCTATTACTGAATGTTCAGCTTAAATTTAACCAACAGTTAAATTAAAATTTTTTATAAGAAACTACCACAAATGTGGCAGTTAATGTTCCAGTTAGTAGCCAACTAAGCATTGTGTTAATGATAGGGCTCATTCCCATATGCACTAACCGCATTTATACAGCAAATTCGCTTAACGAAACCCCAGTTGAACTTTTTTTTTCTCTTCATGATTGTTTAAATACACCACACACACAGTACAGTGCCAACAAACGAATCAGCCAAGAGGTATAATGAAATATTTATAAGCTATTACAACAAATAATAATTTTTCTTTATTTTTAACTTCATGTTGTACAATGTAGTTAGTTTGCAGTGAATTGAGTTAAAATTCCTTTAACACTTCCATAAAATAAAATGAACTATAATTGAAATGGTTTAACACACAATATAATACATGAATTTTCTCGTACATACTTAAATTATGGAAAAAAAAGCTATATGGAGTTCTGGCATAAATAATACGAGAAAAAAAACAAGAGAAACAAAATAAAGTTTCCTTAATATAAAAAAAGAAAAAATGATATGTAATTTTATAAAATATTACGGAAGAAAAAAACTATAAAGAAAAAACTATGTATATATTTGAAAAATCCCTTTATCACAGCTGTAACAAATAACAAACAATGGGATAGAATAAGAAATATTTTGATCAGTGATTAAAAAAACACTTAAAAACAATTGGTGTGCCAAGTTATATGTAATAGAACAATTACAAGGCCAGATTTTTATTAAGCATATTAAAATCCATTAAAAACACTTAAGTTTCTGAGAAAATTCGAAGGTTTTAATACTTTGCAAAAAAAACTATTTTTTTTTGCCAAAAACGGCTCCATGGAAGAAATTGATTTCAATCGCAAAATATTTCTGAGTTATCCCAAAAACATAATCGAGAAAAATAGTTCTGGTGTCTACAGTTTTGAGTTACAAGTTCATTCCAACGAGTCCATTACCCGGTTTCTTCACATGCAATAAAAAGATAGTAAGCAATTATCACACTGATTTCATCTCAAGTGTTCCAGCGAGCATTTTTTTGAGGTCTGAAAACAAGTTGAAATCGCTAATACGGTTGATGCAGAAGCAATTGAAAGTATAATTCGTGCAATTTGGCCATCATTTGTAATCATCGACACGTTGTTGTTTTTGGTGCACTGTGAGCAAACGCGGCATCCATTTCTCACGGACAAATGTTCATACTAAAAAAAGCCGACACATTCCTTCGATATCTTTAAGGTATCTTCTATCTTCTGCAACTTAACTTTACTGATCTGCCAAAACGACTTTATAAACTTTTTTGATGTTTTCCGGTATCACCACTTCTTTTGGGGCAACCAAAGCGTTGTTTAAACTCAGCAAACCACATGGTAGAAACCATTTGTTTCGATGGAGCAGATTCCGAATAACACTTATCAAGTTTTTTTCCCATTAATTTGAGCACACGAAATTGCTTTAAATCCATTGTTTTCAAAATTGCAAAAGTTGCCTCACTAAAACAGATATAGCTTGTTCACCAATGAGCGCCTTGTCATTAAATTTTGGCAGGTATCATCTGAAAGTTGGTAGTTCCAAAAAATCATATGAATTTTTCATTAGTGGCGCCAGCTATGTGTCAACCTACGGATTTTCAGCCGATGTGTTACTAAAGCGATTAAAAGCAATTTTATTCCACTTTAGAAAATACATATGTTTGTTATTTAAATTTTGATTTTTAACGAAGGCCGAGTTTAACTAAGGCCGGATGTAAGTTAAACTTGGTTTAGTTAAACCGAAATCGAATTTTGTCAGCCTTTTCCAAGTTTATGAACATAAATTTGTCGAAAGCACTTTTCAGTGCATAAAAGTTTGGCCTTCATTGAAATAAAACAACATAAACCAAATTTTAAAAGCAATTTTCCAGTTACAAACTGCCATAAACTGAGTTTAAAAATAATCTACATCCCAAAAACTCGGCCTAAATCGGTCAAAAACAAACTCAATCGATTTCCAGCACATGCCAGAATGAATGTGATGTTATATTGAAGTCTCTAGTTAGCGCGTAGGACTGTTTAAGAAAAATAATATTTATCGCAGCGCTCTCCTTTGCTGTTGCCATAGCACTTAACTCCACTGAAGTTAATTAACAAGACAGGACTATAAACTAAGAAGCATCAACAATTCTGACATTTCTCCACCAGATGGCGGGCAACAAGTCTTGCAACTACAGTGTTGCCACATTTGAAGCTCTTCATCTTTCACCACATTTTTCATCTCTCCTCTACCACATTTCTAAAGATAGCAACACCCTAATTAGTAGGAAGAATTTCCTGAGTAAAGCTTCAGTTTTGCAATTTAACCCAACTTTCCACCAGATGGCGAGTATTATCTCGTGCAATTATAGTGTTGCCATATTTAGAGCCCTTCATATTTCACCACCTTTCATATCTCCTCTATCCCCTTAATTAGTAGGAAGAATTTCCTGAGTGTTGCTTCTCTTAAAAAAAAAATAATTTTGATTCACGGACAGGATACGCAAAATGTTTAATTTTAAACAAAGTATATTTAAATTTTATCATCAAATTTATTAATTTTCTATGACGGTGTGTGAAAGGGAATATCGTCATAACTTTTAAAGAAATAAAGATTTCAGTTTATGGTATATAATTGTATCATAGTGAAAAATGTAATTTGTGCTCAAACCCTTGAAGGATCTCTTAAATTTTTAAAATATTTTTTATGATAATATTCTTTTTACTTTTCTGGTATTTTCACCCATAGTGCCTACTAAATTAAAAAAAAAAACACACATAGAGTATTTGCTCTTAACATATTTTGTTAGTAAGTGTTGCTATTGTGGCGATTTCCTACTGTGCTTAAGCATTCGTTCATCAAATTGTATATTATGGTTTACTACTGTGTTCAATTGCTCTCGTTAAGAATACCATAATAAAAATAAATTCTAACACACACATGTGATTCCCTTTCACATACGTACATATGTATGTTCTTGTTGTTGTTTATGTACAATAAAATTTGTACCATATAAAAAGAGTTTATCTAAATGCCTTTAAAAATTATTCCAAAATAGTTGGGTTTTGTTTAGATGATTTCCCATGATTTTCTTTTTGTTGTTGTTGTTGTTAGAGTTGAAAATACCTTAACCAAAGTTTAATCATTCGTTTTCATTATATCAAAAAAAGAGAAATTTTCTATGCATTATGATGTATACATTCTTGCCCTTAAGCATTGATGTTAGACCGAGCATATTATGGTTAATATAAACTATAGATATTTTTAACCCCAGTAATGTTCTGATGGCAATGAAATTTTTATCATATATTTGATATTTAATGAATATATTTTAATAAAAATAGTATTGTTTAGCATTAATGTTGAATTTATTAGCTGTAATAAATATTAAGGCAATATAGTTAGCCAGTTTTTGGTGTTACAGAGTGAAAACGTATTCTGACGGAGTTCTTTAAGTAAATTTATCTGCGACCTAATAATAGTTATGTAAAAAAATTTTTGTGCTATGGGAACACCAAAGGAGGATGTTGCGATATGTATGAGGGATAGAAATCTTGTACATATTTTATTCCCAAATTGATACTGTCGTCGTCGGGGATAAAACCCGCTCTACTCACCAAAAAAAGTCTGTAATGGCAACTGATAATTTTGCTGTTATTACGGGAAATTTTGCTAATTTGAGCCCAGCGGTATTTTTTGCTTATCTTAGCAACACATGTCTGCTGACATGTAGTACCATAAAATTTGTAGAAAAAATTAGCTGCCGCTACTAAATTTTAGTAAACTTTGTGTAAAGTGAAATTTAAAATTTGTTTGCTAAAATCAGCAAAAAAAAAATACTAAATATTATTAATATTAGTACAAAATTTCAAACTTATTATACCCTCCACCATATATGGTGAGGGTATATATCAGTTTGTCATTCCGTTTGTAATATGTCGAAATATAGGTTTAAGACCTCATGAAGTATATATATTCGTGATCCTTATGCAATTTTAAGTCGATTTAGCGATGTCCGTCTGTCTGTCCGTCTGTCTGTTGAAATCACGATCACGACGCGAAGACTCAAGCGGGGGTGCCTATTTTTACCCAGATTATTGAAGATCCTCCCGAGCAGTTTGGTATTGAAAATGAGCAAAATCGGTCAAGCGGTTCAAAAGTTATGAGTGAAAATGTGAAGGTACCTCTAAATTTTCCATACAAATTTGTACAATTTTTCTGTATCTATTTTTTTTTTTCTGTTAAGTAAGTAAAAATGTTATTAAGTCTTCTTATTGTTCGATTACATTTATTGTCTTACATACTATGTGATAACTAAGTTAACGTAAAAATGAACAATGTTAAAGTCGCTAACAGAGCAGACCACTGTAAATAACATTGCTAAAACTAAATAACAAAAGTTCGTTACATAAATTGACAAAACATATTCATATTACAGTTCATGCAAAATTTAGTATATACGTATATCATCTTCATCCCCTTTGGTGGAGGGCATTCAAAGATTCGGCACAGCCGAATTTAGCCCTTTTTTACTTGTTTTTTTATTGAGAATCAACATTTTTTTCAAAAAATATTTTAGACAAAATTAAAAAAAAAAAAAAAACAAAGGCTTAAAAATTGTTAAAACATAAACAAATTTATCATTTTGTTTGAATTTCTTAAAATATTTTAGTAAATTTTTTTACTCTTAACCCTTTAACCACTAAGACCGTCTACAGAAGGTCATCACTAAAGTCCAATTATATCGAAAGCAATATTTTTGGTGCACTAATCGCCAACGACATTTTTGTCTTTTTGAATTTATCTACACTCAGAAAAAAAAGTTAGTAGAAAAATTTGTAAACGGTTTTCAATCCCAATTTACTATTTTTGTACTGATTTTTAGTAAAAAAATTTTTATTTAGCAAATCTTTTCGCTATTTACATTTTACAAATTACAGAGTTTTTACAGAATATCTACAAATTTTCGTTGCTAATTTCAGAAATCATTTTACAAATTTTTGAAAACCGATTTGCTAAAATTAGCAAAAAAATTACTAATTTTCTAATAATTTAAACTTATACATATAAACTTAAATTGCCCTAAAATGTTGCATAGGATTAAAAAAGGGATCGGAAGTGAAGATACCGACTCATGTCTAAAAATAGGACATCCACTTAAAATAGCACTAAAAAATTTTTTTTATTTCTAAAAATCAGCCCTAACAACAATTTAAATTTCACCTTAAAAGTAAAAAAAAAAAAAAAATTGACTAAAATATTTTTCAAAACAGAAATTACCAAATTAAAACAAAATGATAAATTCGTTTATGTTTTAAGAATTTTTAAGATTTTTAAGCCTTTGATTTTTTTTTTCATTTTGTATAAAACATCTTTTAAAAAATATAATTAAAATTTTTGATGCTCGATAAAAAAAATAAATCTAAAACTTTGTACTAATATTAATAGTATTTAGTAATTTTTTTTTGCTGATTTTAGCAAACGGATTTTAAATTCCACTTTACAAAAAGTCTTCTAAAATTTAGTAGCGGCTACTAATTTTTCTACTAATTTCATTGTACTACACGTCAGCAGACATGTGTTGCTAAGATTAGCAAAAAATACCGCTGGGCTCAAATTAGCAGAATTTCCCGTAATAACAGCAAAATTTTCAGTTGCCATTACAGACCTTTTTTGGTGAGTGTATCGAACTGTGCCGGTTTGAAAATAGTTTGATAGATACACCCATTTCTGTCAAGATTATTGTCAAAACAGACACGACAATTATTTATGATTTTGGTGCAAAATTAAAACTAAAAAAAAAACATACTTTCCAACAGCTCAATCGACTCGAAATTTTTTTTGGAAAGTAGCTTCAAGCTGTATTTTGATAATTTGTTGCGTGTTTGATTTGTCAAACAAATTTTTTTGTTTGAGTCGAGCTTTTTGTCATCAGGTTGTCTTTCATTTTTTCCACCTGGCGCTTTCAGGTTAAATTTTTTTGACAAATGGACTTCATATTCGTGCTTTTTGGTCCAAAACAATACTAGAACCAAAATTTCATAACAAAATACCTCGTATTTCGACTCCAGTGGTTAAAGGGTTAAGGTCAAATTTTAATTGTTTTAAGGGCTGATTTTTAGAACCAAAAATAACTTTTGAGTGCTAATTTAAGTGGATGTTCTATTTTTAGACATTAATCGGTACACAGAATAAAATTAGAATATTCTGTTTGTAATATTGAACATATTTATAGAATATTTTTGTAAATACAAAAAAAAAATATTTTTTAAAAAGGCACCAACAATGGAATTTGTAAATACAAAAAAACTTTTTGTTATTTTTTTTGTAACTTGAATTTTTATTTTCAAAGAATTTTTATATGAAAATTAACAATTTACAAAGATTTCAAACAAAAAATTTTTATAAATCGAATTTGAATTTTAACAAATATTTTTAATTACTTAAAATTTTATGATACATTTTTCTGTGTATATTCGCTTCCGATCCCTTTTTTTAATCTGTGTAACATTTTAAGGCAATTTAAGTTTGTAGGTGTAAGTTTTAATTAGAAATAACATTTCCTTCAATATCCATTTTTTAAAAATTAGTAAATTTTTCTTGCTAATTTTAGCAAAATTCTGTTAAATAAAACATTTTAGAATACCATAATGGTAACAATTTATGTTATTTCCCTGTTATCGTCAATGTTAAAGATACAGAATATGGCTATAAAACACTTGTGGCACAAATGTGATAAAAACTCGTCGTTTCTCAGTGTATACAATTTACGTGAACTGGGGTTTTTTTTTATTGTAAAAACCCAAACCTTTTTTTTAAGATTTTTCGAGTATATCGGCAACTGGTTTTTGAATATCCTTTCAAATATAACTAATTTATTAATAAACTAGCATTAAAGTTATCAGAAATTGGTAACAGATAAATAATATAATTTATTTTAAAAAATTGTTCACTATTTTTAGTTAAAAAAGAAACAAATTTCAAATTAACCAAATTTCGACTCTTCAGCCTTAACGCTTTTAATTTATCCCCTTCATCAAAACGATTTGTAAGCAAAAAAATGCTGTAAATTAAGTTTATTTTTTATCGAAGTACTATAAAAGATTTTCTATTTGTTTATTTTACAAAAATATTGATGATCACTTTTTGTTAGTCCTGTGCTTTAGAGGGTTAATTAAATATATTCAAGTGTTTTGTTTGGGTTTATTTAATTTATGTGGTGAATTCTTTTTTATTATTTAGTAGGTGCAGAGTGAATTATTGCTAGTTTGGTAATCTCAACATAACATTCATGATAGATTTATGGTAACCTTGATTTTTCTGTTTTAAAGAAAATTTAATTTTGGTCTCACAAAACTTAAACCACAGCTTGGTCCAGGGTATAATGAGTTTGTGCTGATATTTGTAACTTCCAAAAATATCAGACTTAGACCGACATTACACAATGCAAATCTGTCGATCTGTCCGTCTGTCTGAAATATAATTAATAATGTTTAAAAATTTTCTTTTCTTTAAATTTTTATTTTGCATTAAAGTTTTTCCTCTTCAAAGTTTGAATTAAAAAATAAAATAATAAAAAATGTGTAAGCTTTTTCAAAAGACTTTTCGTACCAAACATATTTAATAATTTTTAACAATTTTCATTTCAAAAATCTTAGGATTAAACGATTTATTGTAAAAATATATATAATTTATGAAATAGGTCATTTTAAATTTAAGAGTTTTATTTAATAAAACATGTTTAGTGCACAGCTTTTTCAAGAAAAGCTTTTCAATAAAAATAAAATATTTCTCTATTCTCTTGAATTTTCTAATTAAAAATAGAAAATAAATTTATTATAATCCAAACTAAGTAAAACAAAAAAGTTTAAAAATTTACAGCTTTATTAAAAAAAATGTTAAGATTAAGAAGCTTTCCGTTAAAAAAATTGTCTTCGTCTATCCAAAAACAGTATTTTAATTTATTATTTTAAATAATTTTTTTTGAGCTTTTTCAAGAAAAGCTTTTCAATAAAAAAAAATATTTTTCTATTTGTCTTAAATTTTCTAATTAAAAATAGAAAATAAATTTATTATCATAGGCCAAACTTGGGAAAACAAATAAGATTTAAAATTTAGAGCTTTATTAAAAAAAAATTTTAGATCAAGAAGCATTCCGATATATAAATTGTCTTCGTCTATCCAAAAACAGTATTTTAATTTATTATTTTATATAAATTTGTTTTTTTTTTTTTTTATCTAAAGAATATTTTATTATAATTTTTTGAGCTTTTTCAAGAAAAGCTTTTCAATAAAAAAAAATATTTTTCTATATGTCTTAAATTTTCTAATTAAAAATAGAAAATAAATTTATTATCATAAGCCAAACTTGGGAAAACAAATAAGATTTAAAATTTAGAGCTTTATTCAAAAAAAATTGTATATCAAGAAGCTTTCCGATATAAAAATTGTCTTCGTCTATCAAAAAACAGTATTTTAATTTATTATTTTAAATAAATTTGTTTTTTTTTTGATCTAAAGAATATTTTATTATAATTTTGTGAGCTTTTTCAAGAAAAGCTTTTCAATAAAAAAAAATATTTTTCTATTTGCCTTAAATTTTCTAATTAAAAATAGAAAATAAATTTATTATCATAAGCCAAACTTGGGGAAACAAAAGAGTTTAAAAATTTTGAGCTTTATTCAAAAAAATTTTAGATCAAGAAGCTTTCCGATATAAAAATTGTCTTCGTCTATCCAAAAACAGTATTTTAAATAATAATTTTAAATACATTTTTTTTTTTTTTTTGAACTAAACAATATTTTATTATAATTTTGTGAGCTTTTTCAAGAAAAGCTTTTCAATAAAAAAAAATATTTTTCTATTTGCCTTAAATTTTCTAATTAAAAATAGAAAATAAATTTATTATCAGAAGCCGAAATTGGGGAAACAAAAGAGTTTAAAAATTTAGAGCTTTATTCAAAAAAATTTTAGATCAAGAAGCTTTCCGATATTAAAATTGTCTTTGTCTATCCAAAAACAGTATTTTAATTTATAATTTTAAATATTTTTTTTTTTTTTTTGAACTAAAGAATATTTTATTATAATTTTTTGAGCTTTTTCAAGAAAAGCTTTTCAATAAAAAGCTTTTCAATAAAAAAAAATATTTTTCTATTTGTCTTAAATTTTCTAATTAAAAATAGAAAATGAATTTATTATCATAAGCCAAACTTGGGGAAACAAATAAGATTAAAAATTTAGAGCCTTTAAAAAAAAAATTTAGATCAAGAAGCTTTCCGATATAAAAATTGTTTTCGTCTACCCAAAAACAGTATTTTAATTTATTATTTTAAATAAATTTGTTTTTTTTTCTTGATCTAAAGAATATTTTATTTAATTTTTTTTTTTAATTTGCTTGAAATATTCAGCTCTCTTTATTTGCAATTTTATATCCTGATAATTGATTAAAAATAATTTTGCAAATATTTATTTTATAAATTAAAAATATACCTGGGGTATAGTAAAATCCATACAAACAGTTTACATATTCGAAAAAAGAAAATCATATTAAATACATTAACCACCCTACACCCACATCTATCCCTTATAAACTTATTTTCACCACATCCACCCACCTGCTCTGTATTCAAAACAAACATTAACATTTGTTTTTTCACCTTTTGAGCTTTGAAATTATTTTCAAAGCACGTACACATTGGCGGCATTTAACAATGTTTTTTTTAAATGTTTTTTTTTTTTTTTTTACAAAACTGGTAAAATAAAACATTGAAACGTAAAATAAATGTTGAAACAATTTGCGTCATGTGGTCGCTGGAAAAAAAGCCTTATAGTACTGGATTCTCAACTAACAGGCTGTTGTCGTCTCCCATATAAAGAGTATATGATTTTATGTTTTATTGAAAAAAAGGGAATACTTTTGTACAGAAAAAAGGATTTACACAATTTTTAAACAAACACTTATGCAAACATAAATGTTGTTGATTTTTTTTTAAGGATATGTATGGATGTGTTGGTGAGTTTTGTGTATGCGTGTGTGTTTGTTATGTTGTCACTATATTGTGTTAAGAGTGCGTAAACATATACAGAGATACTAACAATTTATTATGGGCCTGGATACAAAAAAAAATATGTATAGCCTTGATAAAGTTATTAAAGAAGACCTACGATAGAGTTAAAATTTTGACTACAAAATATCTAAGTTAAAGTTAGGATTTGCAGCAAAAAAAAAAATATATATTGAAAATCAAAATTATAAAAATTAAAAATAAAAGATTTTATCAAAACTTTAAAACGTCACAATTTAACCAATATTGAAAAAATATTATCTTCAACATTACCTTTAACAGCCACAACCAACAATTAATCGAACATTTTGTCATTTCAACAGAATATTTGCAGCAAAAATCTAATATTAGTTCTGTTTCAATAAAAACAATTGCTCTATCTAAAATATTAGTTTTTCCAATCAATTTGAGTATAATGTCACATTGTTTATCAACATTAGTGTAATTTTCACAATTTTGATAATTAGAATAAAATATCGAAATTATTATTATTATAACAAAATTTTGAATTTTTTTTCTAATTCATATAGTAGATAAAACCCAAACTCGTACATAAAGAAATTTTTTATTCATCTCCAAATTTTAATTAAAATAAATGAAATACCAAAAAGTTTCTTTTGAGGTTTTATACATAACACAGTGCAGCACTAAAATCTTGAACCAATTGAGACCCCCAAAATCTGATAGCTTATGATAGTAGAAGAAAAACCCTAGCTGGTTTTTGAATTATTAGCTAAGGTTTTTTTTAAATTAATTTTTGAAATTTTCAACTGGGAGGAGGATTTTAGTACATTTTTCAAAGAACATGTATTGATTATTAAGTCTATTTCTCGTGAACTATTCGAAATATTGCTTATCTCTTTCTGGCAAATTTTTAGCTCTTAATCAGATCTAAAAATTTTACCTTGAGATACATAAAATTAAACAAACAACAACATCTTACTCAAAACAACAAAACTGTCAAAAAAGCTTAAAATTTCGTCATAGATTTTTATTGTTGATGATGAAAAATATAAGGACACTTCAAATATTTTAAAATAGATACTTAGAAAAATTTATGATTTTGAACATAAGGAATAAAAAATAAGGCGCTTCAAATCTTTTTAAATACACATATATTGAACTTAAGTCTTCGCTTTCGGAGCTAGTTTCATCACCTGAAAATATGTTTCCGACCGTTTCGCTAGCTTTATTTTCGTATGAAAATACTTTATGGATAGACCAGCATACTTTCGCAAGCATCGCATCTATTTTTTCTTTCTTTGAACCGCTTTTCCATCGGGTTGGTTACTTAGTGGAAGCGCTCACCTTGCTCATCAGATTCTGTTGGCAATTGTTTTTCAAACTCTGCCAAATGATTTTTTAAAAAGTGAAGTGTAGCGTAAGTTCAGGGATTGTGATGTGAATACATTCATGTTTGAATTGTTACAACCCTTGCCAGAGGCTAAGTTTTTCTGAAAATCAGCTAAGAATGTTGTGGTATCGGCTAAGAATTTTTGTAGTCGCATCATTTGGCATCATGGGTGGCTGAAAATTTGGTAGTTTGTTCATTCTGGTTTCAAGGGTCCTTGGTTGAATATGTAACAAAAACAGCGTCTGCATACTACATCTGGTGTCCACAAACAATAGAATAAGACCAACTGGTCAGAATAATATAAGAGGTACAAATTTCTAAATTCAGCAGTAAAATTTGTTTTTTTGCGTTTGCATTGAACGTTTTGACACATAAATACCACAAACATAGCAAAACAAGTTCAGCTTCCAACACTTTTCAATAGCAACTTTTTCTTTCTGCAATGTTTGCCGTAATATTTAAATTCCCCAAATTTATTTAATTTGAACGTGCAATCAAACAATGCAAATTTTTTCACATTTGAAATATTCCGTTAATTTGCATCAAACAATGATTCAAACGGACGGTGTTTACATGGTACAGATTTCTCTGCGACATGTGGACGGTGATTACGCAGTGCATATGTCGCTGCGACATGTCTTCAATAAAAAACTCAAAGGGCCTCAAACATTTTCATTATTTATTTCTATTTTGTACCTATTTCATTTAAAAAAGCATAGCATTTTTAATTTCGATACACATACAATTCAAAGTGATTTATTGGTCCTTTATTGAATTTTTGATGACTTTGTCGGGCTATAACTATGTGAAGGACTCATCAAATGAAATCGGCTTGTTAAGAAGAATTGTTTGTTTTTACTTTTGGCTATCTTTTTGTCATATATTGTCTGGTCGAGTTCGTAGAAACAAGTGTGAAAAACCATATGACGAAATTTTACGTTTTTTGACAGTTTTGCTGTTTTGAGTAAGATGTTGTTGTTTTTTTGATTTTATCTCAAGGCAAAATTTTTAGATCTAATTAAGAGGTAAAAATTTGCTGAAGAGAGAAGAGCAATATTTCGAATAGTTCTCGAGATATAGGTTTAAGAATCAGTACATGTTCTTTGAAAAATGTACTAAATACCTCCTCCCAGTCGAAAACTTCAAAAATGAATTAAAAAAAAACCTTAGCTAATAATTCAAAACCCAGCTAGGGTTTTTCTTCTACTATCATAAGCTTTCAGATTTTGGGGGTCTCAATTGGTTCAAGATTATGAAGTTGAAAAATGTGCTACTGTGTAATATAAGCCTTTATTCGAAGCAAAAATCGGAATTAAAAAAAAAAAAAAAAACTACAATTAAGAATTAACATAAAAGCCAAACTCGTACATTTGTACAGAATCAATAAATAAATAATAATTAATATTTTGTGTGAAAACCTTTAGCCTAAAATACCATCTCCAGTCTTTTGGGCATGCTTTCCACCAACTTTCTGCCAAAACTTGGCTAAATTGTTTTTCCATTCTTCTGAAAGAATGCGCTTTAATTCAGTTTTTAAGGAAATGTGGTGGTGTCTAATTTTATTCTCGAAATAGTTCCAAAGATTTTCTATCGGGTTTATGTCAGGGCTCTATGGAGGAGTTTATATTACATGGGGGCAGTAAAATAACAACCACGACTTTATATTGTACGCTTTGTGCTTCGGATCGTTGTTTTGGTAAAAGTGAAAGTTGTTGCTTAGAGCCAGCCTTTCTTTTCATATTGGCAAATTGGATCTCAAAATATCCAAATACACTTTCTGATACATTATACCTTCGATGAAATGTAGAGATCCAGGACCAGCTGCGGAAAAAGATGCCCAAACCATCACCGATCCACCACCATGTTTTACGGTTTGTATTATATATTTAGATAGAAGATCCTCATAAGCTTTTCGTCATACATAAGGCTTCCCATCAGATCCAAATACATTAAACTTACTTTTGTCAGTGAACAAGACGTCCTTCCAAAGCGAACTTCCTTTAGCGAAATTTAAACTAGCCTTTTTATTTTTGTTTGTAATCAATGGTAACTTACGAGCTCTTCTACACTTTAAATCGGCTCTATGAAGTACATTTATGATTGTTTGTGGATTCGCTTTCTTTCCGGATGATGTTTTTGCTAAATCTTCGTTCTTTAGCTTCGGAAAATATTTTTATTTTTTTTTAGCTTCGGAAAATATTTTTATTTTTTTTTAGCTTCGGAAAATATTTGTTTAGCTTTATTTGCAATTTTCTTTGAACTTTTATAGCGTTTAAAAATGTATTGAATAGTGGAGGGATTTCTATCTAACATTTTGCAATTTCTCGAATAGATTTTCCCTTCTCTGAATACATAATTGCAAGTTTTCGACATTTAACACTCGTTTGTTCTCTTTGCCTTTCCATTTTGGCTGATTTTAGTATTAAATTGATTATTAAGTGTTTATCCGATAAAATTTAAAACAATTTTGACATATTATTTAAAGTTTTTTATTAAAAGGTTTTTTTTCTTTATGAGTATAGTTAGTGTACGAGTTTGGCTTTTTTTACATCGTATGTGTTCCTCATTTATTGAAAATGATTATAATTCTCCAATAAGCGACATAACTGAATTTTTCAACTTTAATTTAAATCAAAGGCTAAATCACCTACAAGTTTCCATAACAATGTTTTGGTATATCATTTTAAGATAAAGGATTAAAGGATGAAAAAATATACCTAATGTACGAGTTTAGCTTTTACCTACTGTATACATATTTGAATTTAAAATTAAACAACAACTTAACGCAAGTGTCTTGGGGTTCTGAGTTCAAATCCTTGGGAATTTAATTTTTTTTTTTTTAATTTTTTTATTGATTAAAATTAAAAGAAACAATTTATTTTATGTTGCGGATTCTATGTTATTTTAAACAAAAATATTCAAATTTTAAATCAGAAAAATATTAAAGTTTAAAATTTTACCAGAAAAAACTTACTAGAGTTTAGCATAGAGGAAAAGCAATGGCCTGACAAATAGAAGGTTGCCGGCTCTAGCCCAGTTCGTCGCATAAAAAAATTTTATTTTTAAAATAAATTTTGTGGAAGGCGTTTCTATTAGTAGAATATCTATTTATAAATAGAAAACGAGCGCCCCGGTAGGCTAATTGGTAGCGTGCTAGCTTATCAGTGCGGGGGTCGTGGGTTCGATTCCCACCAGAGGCTCTGGTCTGTTTTCGCTACGAGCTGAAGGCCTTCGTTGCTAGTGCTCGGTTAGGGTATTAAAATATAATTTGTAATTATATGTTTAATAAAATAAATAAATAAATAAATATAAATAGAAAAGCAATAAACTATTACAATAAAAATTCGGAATTTGTAAATAAAATTTAGTAATTACAATAGTACTAAAAATTTATAAAAGTGGTGGTAGATGGCACTACCAAAATTCGGTTGGCAAAGAATTCGCTTGCAATTACAAATCTATTTTCTGTGTGTATTGATATCTTTAAAAACATCAAGCATCAAATATTATTTAAAAATAATCTCTATTTATTGTTTATTTTCAGGCTACATCAAAAATTAACAACACATGAAAAGGTAAGCAAATTTTAGTAAAATTTATACAAAAAAACTTTCAAAACCAATTTCGCAAAAATTTGCAATAGGGCTTTTGCACAGACTTCTACAGATATATTTTTTTTAAAGTATTTTTGTCTTCTTAAAACATAAATCTGAAGTCAATAACATTCCATCAAATCAAATTATGATCCTTTCTGTTTTTTAACCCACTGACTTAGGGAAAAGTAGTTCAATTTATGATCCTTTCTGTTTTTTAACCCACTGACTGGGAAAAGTAGTTCAATTTTGTTTTGCTATTTTTAGTGTCTGCTCGAGTATTTGGCCAAATTCGGTGTTCGACCAAATTTTGGCTGAACCAGTCCGAACACTGAGTATTTTAGCAGCTGGTTTTAAGGGGACACCTTTTCTTTATTTAACCCCATTTTTTCACATTCTTATTGGAAATTCCATAGAGTAATTTTTCAGTAAATTAGACCAGACTCTAGGAAACACATATTTTTAATCTTTGATTTCTTTCTTAAGCGGTTGCGTCATGCCGTTTGTGGGCGACCTTTTCCCTTTAATACCCCAAATTTTGATTTTGCCTGAAGTTATGTATATTTATGAGAAAATCGAGAATATGCTCCATATGTTTACTAGGTCAAAAAAATGGACCAATACAGGCTGGGTCAAAAACCATCATCTGATTTTCTTTCTCTATAACTTTTGTTTAAAGTGCAAACTCATTTTGTTTATTTTTATTCGCACTTATAAATTTTGTTTCAATTAATTGTGGAAAATTTTCTCCGACAAATGGTCGCCATTGCCATTGATGGAAATTTGGGCCTTTTAGATTACAGCATTTGTGGTATTACGTTGTCTATTTCGGGGTTGTTCTCGTACACCAATGACTTCAAATATCCCCAGGGGAAGAAGTCCGGGACAGTCAAATTGGAGATTTGGCTGGCCAATCCAAACTACCGAAACACGAGATCACACGCACTGGGAAGACAGTATAACAAGCGGCCCCAGATCGTTAACTTCCGGTAAGAAAAATTCAGGCCCTTCACCTTAATAGTATTACAATTGTCTCCTTTGATAAAAATAAGATCCAATCACCTTTTACAACGTAACTGCATATCTCAAGCTGACTTTGAGAGGATATAAAATCGTTCTTCATTAATTTTGCGTTGATTTTCCCTCAGAATCAAGAATTTTGCTTATTGACGGGGAATGAGCCTTGTCGCTCATAATCAATTTTGATGCAGAATCTTCCGTTCGTCGTTGAGTTCGAAAATCTTACGGCTTGGATGTAGCGGCGATTCATTGTTATTCGTTACAAATTTCACACGTGTATACTTCACGAATGTCAAAACCAAACTGTCATTCGTTGCTATTTGCAAAAATTTCAGCACTTTTCAATAGGGTAATTAAGTCCTACTTTGTATATGATTTTCAAAATGTAACATTCTATGTGAAAGATAAAATATATAAAAATTAAGACAACTATTTCAATTTGTAAATGCAACATTTTCAAGTTCTGCAAGCTAAAGTGCACAAGAAAAATAGTCATAACAGGGATTTCTGGCCCATAGTTATATACATGATTGTTATTTGGTAGTTGTATACATGTATGTGTACCACCAACACACACACTTCACATAATATGGTTTGTTAGCTGGCATGTCAACAACTTTTGGCTATAACGAGTAGAACAACACACATCCACACACACACATTTACATACACATCAATACAATCAAACAACAATGTTGCTTTTCTTTTAAGCACACATACATATGGCAACACCACTACACACATAAATACATCATGCATTATAGTGTACTCCAAGAAAAAAAAAAAGCTTGAGCTTAAACAAACGTTTTATTCACAAACGTTGACATTACTTGTTTTGACAATTATGTAGCCGTTATTCAATGAGAACAGGCATAGAGGGCAACATAAAAATAAAAGAGTATTCGCTAAACAGTCGCAGTCGGAATTCCTTAGTCAGTACAGTACAAGTCAACCGTACAGTCAGCCTTTTAGTCCGCCAACCTCTTTGGTGTTTGTGAACCCCTGTTTCTATTTTCTTGTTTTTTTTTTTTAATTTTTGGTACAAAAACGTGACTTGCATATAATGTATTTCAGCATTAGCAGTATGTTTTACAAACCTCAACCAAAGGGAATGTTAAATATTATTGAAGTTCTATGCAAAGGTGTCGCTAAGGATTTTAAGATTTTATTTTTTGTTTTGGTTTTTCATTTCCAGAGGACTTTCGGTATTTCAAATTTTCAATGTAGACTACTACTATTGCTTTGAATAGCTGTGGGTTAGGGTGGCAATTGAATTACATGGGGTTATATTGCCTTCTGAATATTAACGAAATCCGGGCTGATTATTGTGTCACTTTATACTGAACTTCAAAATTCGAATTTTCGTTTTTTTTTTTCAAGTTTTCGACTTTAAAATTCCATAAAAATTTTAAGTATTCTGAATTTTAGTATGAACTCCAAGGAAAATGCAAAGTTAAAATTTTTATTACCACCCTACTGTGGCTCTAAGCGAAATAAAAATATTTGCCAAAGGATGTTTTATTGCAATTAAATATAAGGAGATTTAAAAGAAAGTCCTTGACTTTTTGAATAAAACACAGTTTAAAAAAAAAAAAAATATTTTTCAACATAATCTCCTTTTAGTTCAATACAGTTAGTCCATCGTTTATCCAATTTTTGTATCCCTTCCAAAAAATAGAATTTTTCGAGGTCCATAAAATAGGCATTTGTTTGATAAAAAATTTCATCGTTGAAACTAAATCTCTTTCCACCGAACCATTTCTTTAGGTTTGGAAATAGGAATTAGTCACAGGGGGCTAAATCCGGAGAATAAAGCGAATGAGGAGGCATTTCGTAGCCCAATTCATGGAATTTTGGCAATCCTTTGAAGTCACTTGATTACGTTTATGGTCAATTGAGAGCAAACGCGGTACCCATCTTGCAGACAGCTTTCTTAAATCCAACTGATAATTTAAAATCGAAACCACACTGTCATATAAAATGCCTACGGCATCAACAATCTCACGCACTTTTACTCTTCGATCAATTAGCTGTCCAGAACGTTCAGCGTCATTTGTGCTTGTGCGACCACAACGAAAGTCAGTAAACCACTTTTTTACCATTAAAATCGATAGTGTGCAGAGTCCCCATAGTATTTATTAAGCTTTTCCTTTTTGTTCGCAAAAAATAATGTTTAATGAGCATTCGAAATTCACTTTTTTCCATTTTTAAAAAAATCTACGAGGTTGTATGTTTTGAACAGCTGTTAAACGCAAAGTAAATGACGGAACTTGCTCAAAATTTGATAGTAGTCTTTTAACAGATGGTACTTGATGGGAGCAGTGTTGCATTTCATATAACTACGAGGGAAGTTCGAAAAGTCACTGACTTATTGATCCGCCCCCGTATATACAGGGTGTCCGCCGGAAAGGTATACTACTCTGTTTGATTATAATTTTTTATTAAATGAAAGAGAGTGGATCTTATATTGATAAATGTTTTATTTAATGTCGGTAATTATGTATGGAATACAATATCAGATAAATGTCCGCCTCTGTTAGCCTCACAAATGCGAGCCCTTTTTGGAGCACATTTTTCATTACATTCACATTACATTAATTCATCACGCCGTTTTCATTTTCAAAGAAGTAAGGTCCAATGATTCCTCCTGATTAAATTTTACACCAGACTGTCACTTTTAATGGATGCGGTTTTAGGGTTTTCTATTGCCCAGAACCGACTATTTATTCTGATTATTCACATATCCATTCAAATGAAAATGTGCCTCGTCACTCATTATGATTTTTTTCATGAAAATCGGGGTTGTCATGGGCGAGCTGTTTTAACGATTAAAACACGTTGGTTTATTGAATATTTTTCCATAATAAATTTGCCACGTGTCTACTTCACGACTGCCAAATATGAACTGTCAAGACTAATGTTTACCAAAATGGCGGCAAAACAAAGTAGTATACCTTCCCGGTGGACACCATGTATATACAGGTTGGTTGAAAAGTTCCTGCGCTCACCAAGAGATGGTACTGCTAGCTCCAAACTTTTTTTTTCTCAAGTTGGTATAACTGTCCTGAGAACACATTCAAAGTTGCAACTCATTCTGTCAATTCTTTCTTTGTTTACAAGCCATTTGAAGTTGACGTGTCATTGATTTTTTTTAATATGGAAAAAATTGAATATCGTACAGTCATTAGATTCTTTGTTTTGAAGGGTTTAAAAGCAAAGAAAATTTATGAATAATTGTTAGAAGTGTATAAGGAGTCCTCACCTTCAAAACGTACCGTTGGATTTTGGGCTGGTGAATTTAAACGTGGTCGTACCAGCCTTAAAGACGATCCACGCGAAGGACGACCAAAAACTGCAACCACAGCAGAAATCATTGAGCAGGTACATAATATGCTTAGTGAAGATCCAAGTTTGACTAAGCATGAAATTGCTAATGCCATAGGTATCTCAGATGAACGAGTACTCCATATTTTACATGAAGAATTACGTATGAAAAAACTGTTTGGAAAGTTAGTGCCGCACACATTAACAATTCAACAAAAACTGGATCGAAAACAAATTTCTCAGCGTAATTTGGAGCGTTTTAAGCCGAATAAAACCGTCTTCTTGCGTCGTTTTATAACTATGGATGAGACTTGGATCTACCACCATGATCCTAAATTGAAACAAGAACGTTTACAGTGGACTGAAGCTGGTTGTCCAGCTCTAAAGCAGGTGAAGTCACAACGATCAGCAAAGAAGGTTATGGCATTAGTTTTTTGGGATGCAAAAGGAATTTTGTTGATTGATTATCTTCAGAAAGGTAAAACAATCAACTCTGAATATTATTGCAGCCTTTTGGATCAGCTGGATGAAAAAATTCGTGAGAAAAGACCTGGTTTAAAGAAGAAAAAAAATAATTTTTCATCAAGACAATGCACCTGCTCACAAAAGTGTTTTGACGATGGCTAAATTCAAAGAATTAAAATACAAATTGCTTGAACATCCACCGTATTCACCAGATTTGGCTCCCAGTGACTACTATCTCTTCAGAAATCTCAAACAATTCCTTCGTGGAAAGCAGTTTTCGTCGAATGAAGAGGCCATAGCAGCCGTAGGCGGTTATTTTACAGAGCTTCCGGAAACGCATTATAAGGATGGGATAAAATTATTGGAAGATCACTGGAACAAGTGTATTGAGCTTCTAGGAGATTATATTGAATAAAAAAATATATTTCGTAACAAAAACAGTATTCTTTCATTTCGAGCGCAGGAACTTTTCAACCAACCTGTAGCGTGTATATATTTTTGATGATTTTTTTAAATTTTGAAACTATGGGTCCTCTAGCAAGCTTTATATGTTCTATGTCTTCTAAAAAGCTTCTGGAAAAATTTGAGTCAAATCGACTTAGTCATAACCTGTCAAAATTTTAAACTTTCGGTTAAAATAAACGAAATTTAAGAAAAAATTCTTTCGAAATAAAAAAAAAAATATTTTTGTTTAATATTTTGCCAAAGATATGTTATTTACATATTCAATTTTTTATGATATCGATTACGCATTCTAACTGCACACCCACATGATGGCTTTGAGAGGGTGTAATGAGGCTTTATAATTTCCGTCTGCCAGAACGGAGAAATTTGCTTTTGACGTGGCCGCTGAGATAAAAATGAGTCTCGTTCCTTATGATACATTTTGTACGCAAATATAGTCACAATTATCGCGCATTTTTAAGGCATTTAGCGGTTTATTGTTATTCACTATAAATTTCGCACGTTTCTATTTTACGAATATCAAAACCAATCAGACATACGATGGCTTTTGCAAAAATTACAGTACTTTCCAATAGGGTGATACTTATTGCCCCATCTGGTATTTAGTTAAAAAGTTGGCTGATTCAGCAAACCGATTTTAAGGGTTTACTACAATTTGACTAAATTTCAGTAATGTTTTATACATTTTTTCTACTATTTTCACTTTTTTAAAAATTAAAATTAATTAGCCTAAAATTAGCAAGTTTTTCTGTATCAGTTACAGCGTTTTCTATAATTTTTTCAACCATTTTTATTTGAGGATCCCTCAAAATACAAGATATTGGGATTTTCCAGCTCCTCAAGCTTCCATTTAATGAACTTTGCATTGGATAAACTTTGATAAAATTTTTCATAAATATTACACTTTCTTTAAAGTATATTATAACCAACTTTTAACACTAGCCGCTAGTAAAATAAGTCCCTTTTTTGTGTACTTTAAATTATATAACACATTTAAATTTATCATTATTTTAATCACATTTTCATCGTCATTTTCATCATCGTTATCATCATAAAAGCATTATCAGCCACGCAAAAAAAAAAAAAAGAAAAATGAAAAATACGACACCATCTTCTCCAGTAGTGCCACTTCATTATTTGCATTACTGTCATTTGTTTGTATGTAAATGGTTGATATTTTTCGGCTCCTCTTTTTCATTGATGTTGTTGTTGTATGAGTAAATAAAGCTTTATATCCTTTTTTTGTAATACAAATTACAGCCCCTTGTTTGTTGTTTTCTTCTCGTTTTTATTTTCCATAAACTTTTTTCTTATACATTTGGCTACAATATTAATGACTCCTGAGAATGCACTATGTACATAGATAGAAAGTAAAGGCGGTTTGTTGAACATTTTATCCTTATAATCTGCAAAGGCTTTTGCAAATATTCATATTACATGTCGATGGACATATGTTGATAACACGTAATTGACAATATTTGTACAATTTGAGAATAGACTTCTGTGAGATGACAGAAGTCATTTGCTGGGCTCAGGGACATAACCAATATTTGAAAAAATCTTGAAATAATAATTTATCACGAATTTTTGAAACCTGCTCTTTAAATAATAGTTATAAATAACCAATATTTTTTTGGTCTTTGATAACCATTATAGTTTGTTTTTGTTTTTTTTTTTTTGTTCTTGCATAACCATTACAAAAGATTTTAATTTTTTTTGGTCTTCCGTAACCATTACAAAATACTTTTATTTTTTTTGGTCTTCCATAACCATTATGAAAGATTTTTATTTTTTCGGTCTTCCTGTATTCAAAGAAATTTTCATTATAAGTAACGAACTGTAGCGTGGTTATAGAAGACAGAAAAAATAAAAATCGTTTATATTGGTTATAGAAGACCAATAAGAATAAAAATCTTTCATAATGGTTACCAAAGACCAAAAAAATAACAATCTTTCATAATGGTTATCAAAGACCAAAAAAATAATAATCTTTCATAATGTTTATGGCAGGACAAAAATTTTCTGAGTAATTTATTATTATTATTAGAGGACCAGAGCGCCCCGGTAGGCTAGTTGGTAGCGTGCTGGTTATCAGTGCGGGGGTCGTAGGTTCAATTCCCACCAGAGGCTCTGATCTGTTTTCGCTACAACGAGCCGAAGGCCTTTGTTGCTAGTGCTCGATAATTTGTAATTATATGATTAATAAATAAATAAAATAAATAAATAAATATTAGAGGACCAATTTTTTTCAGTTATTTTTTCCATAACCTATTGCATATTTAAAAAATAATAACAGTTATTTTGGATCCCAGGGGTTGGGCTTAATACAAGTTGCAAAAACTTTGATGTTAATAGCTGTCAACTTATGATCAACAATGATATGGTACATCATCTTAAGTTTGTTTGTGTTTTGCTTTTCCAGGCTCTGTCATTTTTTACTTTTTCAATTTCTTTAACCGCCATATTTACATAAGAAAAGGAAATCTTTTTTTTTAGTTGTTACTGTATGAGTAAGTGCGAGCGTTGAATATATATTTGAGGTTTTGTGTGAATGCATTTAAACACAAACGTAATCACCTTTTCTTTTTGCAATTAATTTAAAAGGATTTACAACGCAAGTGGTAATGGGTAATGTTGGTGGTTTCCTAGTAACGCTATTTCTATAAAACATTTTTATCATTTCCTTGTTTTTTTTTTTTAAAATTTTGTATTTGTGTTTATACAATAGTTCAATAGGGGTAGAAGTTTTTAAATATTAGTTTTGTTTTTAAAAAATGTAACTAGTAAAATCATTAAATTTGGTTTTACCAAATTTTTGTAAACCCTTCACATTATTTTGTTAATTTGGTTACAGAAAAAAAAACTTTAGAAAAGATTGTCGGGTTGAAAAAAAAAATTTATGGTGAAAAACATTTTTGTAACAGGTCAATTGAGAAGTCCCCGGCCTGACACATAGATGGCGCTACTAGACTTAAATCGATATGACTTTTAGTTAGCCCTAACCTTCAAAAGACACGTGTATAAATTTGACAGCTGTCGGATCATTAGTTTGTGAATTATAGCATTTTGAGTGAAGCAACTTTTGTTATTGTGAAAAAAATTGATAAAAAGGAATTTTTTCGCGGAAAAAATACAGTTGGAGAAAAAACTTGGCTTGATGTCGAGTTTTCGGACACTGCCCTAGGAAAATCAACCATCAAGGATTGGAATGCTAAGTTTAGACGTGGTGAAATGAGCACCGAAGACGCTGAACGCAGTGGACGCCCAAAAGAGGTTGTTACGGACGAAAACATCAAAAAAATCCACAAAATGATTTCGAATGACCGTTAATTGAAATTGAATGAAATAGCAGGTAATCTAAGATATCAACTGAACGTGTACCTCATATCATTCACGAATATTTGGGTATGAGAAAGCTCTGTGCAAAGTGGGTGCCGCGCGAGCTCATTTTTGACCAAAAACAAGTCAGTGAAAACGAAGGCGAAAATCCATGATTTGGTTTTCGAATTGCTCCGCATCCACCGTATTCTCCAGATCTGGACCCAGCGACTTTTTCCTGTTCTCATACCTCATAAGAATGCTCGTCGAATTAAGACGTGATCGCCGAAACTGAGGCCTATTTTGAAGCAAAGGACAAATCGTACTACAAAAATGGTATCGAAAAGTTGGAGGGTCGCTATAATCAGTATATCACCCTTGAAGGGAACTATGTTGAATAAAAAAAATTAATTTTGCCAAAAAAATGTGTTTTAGTATGGTAGGCCGGGGACTTTTTAATTGACCTGTTATGTAAAAATTATTTTTGTGTTAAAACAAATGTTTGTGGTGAAAATCAAAATTTTGAGGTAAATATAATTTATTATTCACCTCCAGATGTCTGGTAAAAAAAGATAACAAAACATTTTATTCACCAAACTCTAATATGAAATTGTACTAAAATACATAAATTTGTATGAAAAATTTATAGGTACCCTTCATATTTTTATTCAAAACTTTCTTTTTACCGCTGGACCGATTTTGTTTATTTGCCACCACCAAACTGCTTAGAAATACATACACTCACAATATATTTTCCGTAACCGACTGTAGTTTATTTAAAAAGTAATACGTAGTTTTTTTTGATGAAGAATCAATTAAAATTCATAGAAATATATTTTTTAAATATTTGAATCAGTCATTCAAAAAATAAACTATAAAAATTAACAGACATTCAGTAGGAGTTGATATTTTCTGTTAAATGTAAAATTTTATGTTTTCTGTTTCTAAAAATAGAAATTCATATAATTCCTTTTTGTTTATTTTTTTTTTTTACAAAAATAGTTTGTTTAAATACAAAATTATTGCAATAAAAATTACAAGAAATTATTCAAATATACACACAAAGAAAATAAAATATATAAATCTGTGTGTGTTGTGTTTTGTAAAATTACATACAAATAAGAAAAAATTTCAATTTGAAAAACAAACCAAAAAAATCGTTTTTTCTACTTTATGTCAGTGAAAAATTGATGGTTATTTTAAACGACTTTTTGCTTTTACTACTTTTGTCGATTATTAAACAATGGTTAAAAATAAACAACAAAATGGTCTGAATATAATGAAAAATCAGTAGCTCTCTTTTTGATTGTATTTTCGATTAATTTTATATGTATTTTAGATTATTTTTAACGAAATAATATTGTGAGTGTAAGGTTCTTGAACATAAGAGGTGTCCAGAAATTCACGCAAGATTTAAATGAAATAAAAAACACAGTTTTTTCTTTACATTGTTATTTTGTATTGCATCGTATGGAATACCATATCAAATAGCAAATTGCCTCCACGGCTTTGCTGACACAAATGCACTCTTTCTTATCATTGAAACGAGAGACTTAGGGAGAAAATTAATAGGAAATACTTCATGCACTCATTGAATTGTTGCACGGGCGGTATAGCATGTGGCACCGTCTTGTTGAAATCACATGTCGTCCGCATTAATATCATTTAATTAAGCCAGAAACAACTCTGTTATCATATCGCTATATCGATCACAAGTAACAGACTGCTTGGCCAGCATCAAAACTCAGCCGCCAAACTTTCATTATTTATGAAATGAAAATATTTTGTTCTAAATTTTGTGTAATGCTCGATTTTTACTAAGTGTCACACTGTCCTTTTGATTGGCAACACTTTACTGCACAAAAGGCTGCAAATTCAAATCTTGCGTGAATTTTGGGACCTTAAATCTATATTTCGATGTAACACAACGGAATAACAAACATTATACATCCTCTCATTAATGTGAAGAGTATAAAAACGTTTGTACCATTTGTTTTCTTATTTTGTATAAAATAAAAGGTAGCATGGGGTGGGTTTTGATGTCCCTTTAAATATTTAAAAAAAATTTTATGGATCATTTCATAAAGTGCTGCTTGGTCTAACTTTCTATCGTTCTAGATTGGGATTATTTATTTGTTTTTTTTTTTTTTTGCTGATTTTAAATAAGTATTTTTAGCGTAAAAAGGGAAGTATTAGGGCAAAGTGGTAAATTTTCTGAAAAAATAAATCATACCCCTTTTATTCTGTAACAGTATGCATGTATAACTGCAATTTGTTTGTCCTGAAAATTTTCATTTGTGCGGCTCTTTGGGAATATCAAACAATTTTTAAAACGGAAATTGTTGTCTTTAATTCAATTTTTAGTTTGAAATAAATTTTTATGTTTATATTTTCTTAAAAAATGTCATAGGGAAATTTAAATAGATATTTAGAAATCTTTATACAAATATAAGATTATTTCCGAAATTTTGAAAGAAATTAAAATTATTGCGAATTGAAGAAAATTTTTATGAAATTTCAGATAAAATTCCACAAGACATTCGCCGTGAGACGAATGAGTGCCTGCATATATTTTATTTTAGCATTACAAATATTTTTTATTGTATATTTGGTCATCCAAGGCAAAACGTGATCTGGAAACATGCATCTTTTTTTCCAATATTAAAGATTGCACTGTAAATACTCGTGCGTACAAAACAAAGTTTTGTTTTTATCTCTATTCTATTTGCGAGTTTTTACTATTTAAGAGGTTTCCTCTTTCCAAGGGTGCATTTTTGGGTTTCATTTTGTGTTATCTAATTAAAATTTTTTTTTTTTTAATATTTTGCTTAAAATAATTCTGATTACAAATATTAGAATTTTTCTATTGGCGCCCAACGAATATTCGAATATTCTGTTAATATTTGATACATATTAGTCTTTGAAAATTTGTATACCAAAATCGGTAATCTAGAGCTTGTTTTAAAATTTGTAAAGGTCTTTAAGCAATTTTTAAAAATTAATTTCAAAGAAATATATTTATTATTTTTCTAAAAATCATGTTATCATTTTTACTTCAGCCAAGTTAGTGATATTTATTTTTTACTAAACAAACACCCAAAATTTTCCCTACGTAGGTATTAAAGATAATAAAAATAATTATTATTATTTTAATTATAATTATCAGAGCATATGAAGAAAAATTTCAACATAGTAGATTTGAATAAACTTTAAAATAGAGCCTAACATTTAACAGTGTTAACTTATTAATACGGTTACTTTTCAATACTAAATACTACTCCATATTGTTAATTTTGATATTCAATACTTTTGAAAAATTTGAAAACCCAGAAAATTTTTAGCACTTTTTTTTTTTAAGTTTTACAGAAATTCTTTGAAATTGCTCATGTTTATTGAATATGAAAATCTTAATTATTTTTGATAAATTTTTAAACTTTTCACAAAATTTAAAAAAAAAAAATTTGTTCATAATTTTTTACTTTTTACTTTTTCCTGTTAACTTTCAACTTTTTCCTGTTAACTTTTAACTTTTTCTTATTCCTCGTAGCAGAGTTGTATTGCAAGACTAGACATTTTAGCCAAGTTGCATTTTTGTATATTTTATATGTCCAAAATACAACTCTGAAAATATCTAGTATTTGCCTTTTGGTATCAAATACTCAAAATTACAGCAAATACTTGGGTTCTCCAAAACCATTTCTAATGAAGCAGTGATTATTTTAAGGGGGTACATATTGTAACAACAGAGTATTCTAAAGGGAATATTTTAATGGTTTTCAATAATTCAGAAAATATATTTTAAACTTTAATTTTTATTCAAAAAGACTTGTTGTTGTCATTCGCCAGTGTTGTTACTTTATCATTGGCCTTAATTACACTATTCGCCACAGAATTCTACTAAAACTTTAATTTTTCAAATTATCTTAAACTGTTTTAAAGTTTTTTAAACTATTTAAAACTTTTTCAGATTTTTTAAACTTTTTTAAAGTATTCTTATCTCATAAACACGACCCTAAACTCAAAAAGTTTTATCCAATCGCGTTTCCGAAATATAGCCTTCAATTTTTTAACTCCTGACCAAAGATTCAAGGCGTCGGCTAGTAGCCGCATTGCCGCTGATAACTTTTTTTTGGTCGGCGCAGTCGCTGCCGACCCTATCGGCTTTAACTGGCTGGTAGCTGAGCCGCCGCCACTACCGACATTTAAAGTCGGCTTGCATCTTAGGGAGTAGCAGTTCAAACTCTTTTATTCTTTTCACGAATTTGAATTCTTGATAAAACTACTTCGCGTTTGGGTAAAATCGTGTCGTGAAATGTTAAAGGGTATTTTAAGGGCCTCGGAAGGATCTCGAGAATAGAGTTTTTTTTATGAATTTGTCATATTTGCTAAAAGATAAGGATCCAAATTCACGAATAATTCCTTTTAAAAAATTTCAACGAATATTGTTTATCGTCGAAGAAATACTACTTGAAAAAACTCAAGTTATAAATAACTTGGAGCTACCTACCGTTGGCCCTACTTTAAACCAAACAAAAATTTAAACGAGTACTTGTTTCTTGGCTCTCCCACTTAATCACATACAAATCTTAATGAGTAAGTACTACTCCTCGTCGTTCATTGTAAAATTTTACGTTTTCTTTTTTTATATAAAGTGGAGATGAATTTTATTTTCTGAAGTTTATTTTTTTTTTCTCAATGTTTATTTCTGATATTTTGTTTACTGATTATATTCACGACGTTTATATTGACTGGAAAATAAATATAAATAAATAAACATTAAACAATGAATGGGATGGACTCTGCATAATAAATATATTTACATATGATATGAATGATGATGATGATGAGGATGAAGTTGGGGAGTATTAAGAGTTTCTTATTTTTTATTTTATTTATTTTTTGTAGGAGAAAGAGTTAATTTATAAACTCACGTTGTGTTTTTGTTTGTATGATGAGAAATATAAATATTTCTGAGAAATTTTGTAAGTTTTATGTGTAAAAAAACAAATTGTTGAAATTTTTAAAATTTTATGTTTTATTTTCATATTATAATTGCTACGTTACCATAATAATGACTTCCTAGTCAGCTGTAATGCAATGTAGATAGAAAATTGTGAAGGTACATGAGGTACTTTCTACACTGAAAATATTATCTCTAAAATTATCAATTTCTGGAGTCTTATTTTTGGCTTAAAGTAAAGATCGCTTATGAAAATGATATTTTATTATTACGATTTTGACGTTTTTGCGCTTCTAAATCGTGCTCTATAAATGAAAAATTTCTCTACAAAAATTAGTAAATTAAGTTTTCTATCGAAAAAACTAATTTTTTTGTGGAGAAATTGTTCATTTATAAAGCACGATTTAGGAGCGAAAAAGCGTTAATATCGATATTTCGAAAAATTAAAATATTATTTTCATAAGCGATCTTGAAATACTTTACTTTAAGCCGAAAATAAGAAAGAAATTGTATGTTAAATTTTAGAGATAATATTTTCAGTTAAGAAAGTACCTCATGAAATTTTAATTTTTCTAAACCGTGCTGTATAAACGAAATTTCTTCACAAAAACGAATTTCTTCACAAAAAATTTTGTAAATATAAAGTTTTAAAACCAATAAAATGAATATTAAACCTGACTAATAAACACAAATTTTATTGTAAAAAATTGCTTATTTGGATTAAATTTTTTTTTGTTGTAGTAAAATTATAAAGTTTTTTTTTTTTGTTAAAATTAACTCTCACTAAAAATCTGTTATTTCAACTTTACTTGAAAATTTTTATTTATTTTTTTTAATTTAAAGTATTTAGTTAAAAAAAATTCCTTTTAAACTTCAATCGTATTATTTTCACTGTACAATAATTTTCCACTACCATGAAGTAGAAAGCGTAGGTGCCTGTTGTTCTTATGCAAATGTCTATTAAAGTGTTAATTAGTTTTTTAAATTTCTGTAATATTTATTTATGAAAATTTTTGTTTGACATAAGTAAATTCTAAGAAAAACTAACCATTGTCACATTTTGTTAAAATTATACAAAGAAGGAGTATGTTGTCATGATTTACTACAAATCATATTTTTTCTCTAATTAACACTACAAATAAAATAAAATATTCCTAGTTTTTATGCTAAGAAATTCAATTGAAATCTTTATTAACATAGTTAATTGTTATAGTTTTTTTTTTTTATTCCCCAATAACTATTGTATTTTTCCTTTGAATCATTTTTTTTTATAAATCCTTTGTATAATAGTTATTGACTTTGTTTGATTTTCCCTATTTGCAAATCCCTTGTTACAATAGATTTACAATCATTCGTAAGTAAACCTTTTGTAGACAAAGTCATTAACGTTTACTATCATTTTGTGGTATGAAATTCAACAATTTCACAATTTATTTGATTTGATTTTCTTCATACACTCAAAATAATATGTTTGTAAGGACTGTTTTTAGGTGGAAATTCATAAAATTGTCTTCAAATTAGTGAATTTAAATAACATAGTTATTTCGATAGAAAACTTAATTAATTAAGTTTTTATAAAAAAATTTTGATTTTTTTTTTTACTTCAAAATTATATAAAATAACTGTCGGCCCAAAATAACAACGTGACTTATAACGATTACGAGCTGTGAGAAAAAATACGCCCAAAATAACGCCGTCCGATTATTTGATGTAAAAAATACAGCAAATATCAGTATCTTTTTCGCTCACTAAAAACAAAATATTTTTTGATGTTTAAAACAGAAATAATAAAATTGAATGATTTAAATAAAAATTTAGGAACCGAACATAATAAATTGGTTTATAATACGTTGAACATTCACTGGTACACTACGAGCACATGAGAGCAACGTAATATATTTGTAATCTTTACTCATCATATGTTTTTTGTTTACAAAAATTTTTTAAAACTGGCAACACTGTTTAGAGCGTAAAAAATAACAAATGAGAGATTAAAATGGTTTCTACACTAACGACAAAAATCTCTTATCTGATCAAAAAAAAATTTAGTTCAGAGCTTCGAAGATTGAATTCTATTTTGAATGAGTTGTCTAAATATCGAATTCGATTTACCTTTTAATCGCATGAATTCCATTTTAAACATTCCCCAGAATTCATTTTGTCGAATTCACATCAAAATTTAAAAAGAATATATTAAAAAAAATTAAAAATCGCCGAAAATATACCTCTTTCTCTCTGCAATGAAGAGTTCTCGAGATAAACATGATCCAAAAAATTGGCAAGTAATTCATTCAACACATGAGTCCTCTGAAGCAAAAAGTTTTTCTTTTGTGAGTTTAGATTTCGAGATATGGACGATTAATTTTAAAATACTTTTTTTTTAAATACTAGCATTTTTTTATTTTAAAACATTTTTCAAATCTAAGCGATATTTTTAATTTTGCCAATTTTTTTTTAATTCTAGCGTTTTTCGCCGCTGTGAAATTTTTTAATTTTTGCATTTTTTTTTTCAATTTGAGCGTTTTTCGCATTTTGTTTTACGAATTGTAAAAATTTTTCAGTTGTGGCTTTTTTTAAGTTTAATTCTTTTTTCCAATTTGGCGAGTTTTAAATTTTTTTGTAGCGATTTTTCTAATTTTGACGGTTTTTTTTTTTTAATTTTGAGCGATTTTTTCCAATTTGAGCAATTTCTAATTTTGGGGATTTTTTAATTTTTGTTTTTTTTTTTTTAATTTTGTTATTCTGTATTTGTTAAAAATATTCCTTTAATTAAAATTAATAACTTAGTAATTTATTTTCTAAATTTTGAAATTTAATGAAAAAATCATTTCTAAATTTCTCATTTGAATGCGAAATGCAAATCGATTAAAAATCGACTGAATTCCCAGCGATTGAATACAGTGCTTGACAAATCGAATAATGAAAAACGAATGAAAACTTTTTAAATTAAGTCGATTGTGATCAACTAAGAATTTATTCCCATTCAAAAATTGTAGTTTGAGAATTCAATCATTTCAAAGTTAAACAAAATTAAAAATCGAATGAATGATTGAATTCTTTAGAAACTATATCGACAACTCGGCGTCAGTAGTAACGTATGCGGAATGAAATTGCAACAAAATATAATATGTTGTAGATTTTTCTAAAACTAACGTAAATTTTATTTCACTTTTTAAAAAAACCAATACATAATATTAATTTAATGTAAAAAAAATTTGGTCCCATCCGTCCGCTTTGCGGCATTTTTGGGGAACTTTTTCCGTAGCTGTTGTAAATATGGATGTTGGCATTTTGAGGAGTTCCTTTTTAATTTTTCGATCAGATTTTTTGTATTTCTCGGTCTAAAGCCACCAGCATAAACTCTTCGCTTTAAATTAGCCCAAAAATCTTCGATTGGACGTAATTGAGGGACATTTGGTGGGTTTTCCTCTTTATGAACATATGGTATATAAAGTGTGTCCATAGCTTCTACAGATTTCCGAGCGTAATGGCTAGATGCTAAGTCTGGCCAGAAGATCACATTTAGGCCTCGATGCATCTTTTCTATAAAATCCTTCACTTTTGGCAAACAGTGCTCAATATATCGTTCAGAATTGACGGCCAAACCAGGTTCAAAAAACACTGGTTCCGACATCCCGTGAGGACTTATTGCAAGCCAGAGTAATACTTTCTTAGGGAATTTTGTGTGCTCCAAATATTTTATTTTATTATCAGTATGTTTCTTCCCTTGGAAAAAGTGCCTTCCCTGCCATTCATTGCCATCTAGTGTAAAATATGACTCATCATCCATGATGCAAATTATGTTGTTTTTTGCGTAAAATACATTTTTGACTAAACTTTTTAATCGTTTTCGTTGGGTAACCTCCTGCTCTTCGGAAACAGTCGGCTTTTTCTTCCTGGACCTTTTTTGTATTCCCATATCATTGAGGTACTTTTTTACTGTTTTTCCATCACAATGAAACTTTCTTCCAAGCTCTCTATACGATTTAGCGATCTTACCTTCAGTAACTTTTCTGAGCTGAGACCTCTTCGATGAGTCGACCAAACTGCACTTTCTTCCGGAGCCACGCTTTCTCTTTGTGGTTTTTCTAGTTTTGTACCTAGCCAGTATTCTATATACCACACACCGATTTTCTCCTTGCTCTACAAAATGAGAAACAATTTCCGAAGTTTTCCAATTAGTATGATTATTGAAAAAATTACAAATTGTTTCTCGACGTTGTTCTTCTTTTGTCGACATTTTAAAATAATTAAATGTCAAATTATTGATAAAATTGTAAAAGAAATATGAGAAAACATGTGGTTATTCAAATATAACGGTAAAAATTAATACCTTTAATACTTTTTCTTTTCCAGCGTTGCAAAATTTGTTGCAATTTTATTCCGCATACGTTAGTTATTTTTGTTAGATAAAGTCGTTTTTATAAGCAGTTAAAAGCTTTCCCGCGACTACTTATTAATTTTACAAAAACAATGTGATATTGATAACTACATATTTTTTAATTACCAAAAAGTATAGGGGTAAGCCTTATTATTTACAAACCTGTAAGCACTTATTTTTTAACTGCTTGTCAGCACATGAATAACTATTTATTTTGTGAACTACTTATTTTTTAAATTTTGTAAAGTAGCCGGTAAGCAGTTGCAAAAATTTTCTGTTTTATTTTGCACAACTACTTACTAAAATGAATAAAAATAATGAGTTTTGACACGGAATTATTACATATATGCAGTATACCTTATTTCTACTGCTCACGAAAGGAATTTGTAAAACGCACCTATTATTTTTTGCTTCGAACACAAGGCAATAAATTTCATTGCGGAAAAGTTGGCCGGAGTAAAAAATGTAAATTTTCATAATTACACTCACAATATATTTTCCGTTACCGACTGTAGTTTATTTAAAATGTAATACGTAAAGTTTGGTTTTATAAAAAGAATCAATTGAAATTCATAGAAATATATTTTTTAACTATTTGAATCAGTCATTCAAAAAACAAACTATAAAAATTTACAGACATTCAGTAGGAGTTGTTATGTTCAGTTAAATGTAAAATTTTATGTTTTCTGTTTTTAAAAATTCAAATTGATATAATTCTTTTTTGTTTTTTACCAAAATAAATTGTGTATATACAAAATTATTTCAATAAAAATTATAAGAAATTATTCATATATAAATACACACAAGAAAATAAAAAAATATATACATCTGTGTGTGCTGTGTTTTGTAAAATTACATACAAATAAGAAAAAATTTCAAGTTGAAAAACAAATCACAGTAATCGATTTTTTTCTACGTTTTGTCAGTTAAAAATTGATGGTTATTTTAAACGATTTTCGATTGTTTTTACTACTTTTGTCGATTATTAAACAATGGTTGAAAATAAACAACAAAATGGTCTGAATATAATGAAAAATCAGTAGTCCTTTCTTTTAATTGTATTTTCGATTAATTTAATATATATTTTAGATTATTTTTAACCAAATAATATTGTGAGTGTATAATTATTGAAATTCTGTTGGTAAATCTACTTAGTTTTTTTTTTATTAATTTTTCACTAAAAATTTTTCATTTTAATAACTTCTTTTATGCCGAACATCATAAGCAATTTTTGGTACCTTAAACACATGTTTTTTTTTTGTGGTTAAAATTTCATAAAATTTCAAAATTATTTCCTCTGTAAGAACTGATTGCAGTGATTTTGTCTATAAATTAACACAAAAGCTTATATTACATTTTCAACACAAATTTCTTAATTTGTTACTCTGTCATTTAATTTTATCAGGCTTTTTTAATTTATTTTAATATATTTTTAATTTACTGTAAATGTATCATAAAATTGGAACTCCAACTGTGATGTCAACTTATTTATTTTTCTTATGAAAACAAATTGATTGACATACCAGCAGCCAGCAGCAACCAAACAACAAAATAGTCAAACAAACCAGGCACCACCAGCTAGGCAGGCCAGGCCAGACCGCCTAGTCACACTGAGACAGCCAAAAACTATTATGACACACCAGTTATAATATATAAGAGACCCGATACTGGCAAACGTTTAACAGCCCCATTTGTAGGAACAAAATTTTTTTTTTTAAATACATATTAGTGGCGGCTTGCCGCTGCTCTATAGAAATACATGTTCTTAATATATTTTTTTATTATTATTATTATTTTATTTATTTTGCCACTAAAATAATAAGACGAAAAATGGAAAAACAACATAAAATAAATATGCATTAAATTCAAAGTGGCAGAGGTATTTTGGTTGTAAAATTTATATACGAATAAATGAACGAACGACCATTTGTTTGTTTGTTTGTTTGTTTGTACGTCATACTGTGTATTGTATGTAGTGTGTTGTAGCATGTGCAGCAAGTGTGGCATGTTGTCATACTTGAATATTTGCATACGCAAATGCATAAAAATGTGACATGTATAAGCGCCTCCTTTTGCAGTAGCAAACAAACAGAGAAACAACATATTACACCATTTACATATTTTAATGGAATCCAAAATTCTTTAATCCTATGATTCTTCTTAACACCTTAATAAGACCAATTTTTTCGCAATCTAATTTATTTATGTCATGTGCCTATCTAATTTATGTCATGTCATGTACAAAATTAACACAAAAAAAAAATGTTCCTAAAATTCCTCCAATTAAAAATTTTGTTGAACAACAAATTCATTTTCAATTAATTCTGTAATAAATTCTTCAAAAAGCAAGTAATAGCATCAAATTCCTTTTTGCCGAATTTTTTATACCCTCCACTTGGGATGATGGGTATCAAATATCATTAAAAATAGTACTTTTTCGACCAAAAAAAGTAGCAAAATTATGTTTTTTTTATTTAACATAAATTTTTTCCTTTACATAAAATTGAAATAAAATAGTAAAACGTTTTGAGAGATACATACGTACTGATACTGATAATACAGGGTGGTCCAAAAACATTCATGCGGTGTTGTTTTGCTAAATCTGATAAAACTTTCAATATAAAATTTCTTTAAACATTTTTAAACAATACTGGTAAAAATATTTCCAAGATATTTTATATGCAAACTTTTTAAGGTTTGATTAAGAATTTTCCTTTAATTAAAAATCAATTTGGCGCCTTTCAACAATATATCAACAAAAATCAATTTAGCGCCTTTCAACAATATATCGATATTTTAGCGATAAATTAGTAAAGGAAGGAAATTTGTTTAAGCCCAAAATTAGAAAATTTTCAATTAAATAAAATATGTATGAAAATATACTTTGGAACTGGTGTGAATTGCGTATATGTATAAAAAAATTTTCTTCAAAAACAAAACAACAGAAAAATCTTAAACTTGTGTATATTTGCATAGTTTGTTTTCATAGTTATACACTACATAAGTATTATTTTAATAAATCTTTTTTGTTGAATAATTTGAATAATTATAAACCGCACAAAAAACATGTAATTTAAGATATTGAAGACAAATTCAAAAATTATTAATATTTAAAACAATTTACCTTACAAGGAAATTGTTTATAAAAACAAGTTTCAGTTAACGATGTTTATGGTAAATATAATTAACAAAAAAAAATCATTTTTAACTGGTTTTTATTTTCCATAAAGGTGTCAAATTGTCAATAGGAGGTTAAAAAAACAACTAAATGGCCATTAAATGATAAATACAAATTAAATATTTCGCAAAAAAATGTTTAATGTTTAAAGAGTCTTTTAAACTTGTCATGGATATTTCTGAAGATTTTCTGAAAATACTTGAAGATTTATTTTTTTTGAAAATAAAAATTAAGTTGTCTTATTCGTTTATAGTTTAACAAGTGACGATGAAGTAACCATTTTGGTTGAACTGTTGAAGCAATTAAAGTCAATTAGTGGGCCATTATGTTTTCGATAATACAAACTTTTTAAAATTTTGTAACAATTTGTCCATAAAATTATTATTTAAAAAAAAAATTAGTAATTAAAAAAAAAACCCCAGTTGAAAATGTAACTACACTCTTGTTTGGGATCACTGATCTGAACTACAAAAAGCAAAACCAAATATCCGCCATTTTGTAAAATACAAAAATTAAATTTGCTAAAACAATTACTGCCATTTTTTTGGTGTAAATTAAGCAGAAACTTGCAAAAATGTTACCAAGTTTCTAGTAACAAAAAAGTGTAAAACTTGGCAAGTTTTCCCAAGTGTTTACATAATTTATACAAAAATCTATGGATAACGCTATTTTACTAATTTTTTTTTCAGCCATTTTGTCAGATATTTTTTATTATTATTTCTAAGATGCTTGCTGGGTTTTTAAGAAGTTTTTCTTTCCAAATCCCTATTTGTTTATTTCGCGTTAAGGGGTATGGGGTATATTCCAAACACTTTTCTTTGAAAAAAAATTACTGTTTTTATTTTCTTAAAATTTTTTTTAAATTAATTTAGGTTTACAATTGTTTTGTGTATATGATGAGTTCGCGCTAATAATATCATCTTCTTGTAATCCCCCCCTAAAGTTGGCAGTTAGCGTACTAATAGTTGATGACGAGGTTATTAATCAGTATCAGGGTTACCACTGTTCACTGGCATGAACACAATTTTTGTATATCTCTCGAACACCCAGGCATTTCTACAAGAATACCATATTTAAAAAAAAAAAAAACTAAATTTTTTATAATACTCTGGTACACTGGAAGAATTATCCGCTCGATATTTATGAATTTTTGCATTCAATAAATAAAGTTTCTTTGAAACTCGACCATTGAAACTTTTCATAAAAATAATGCAGTTTTTAATTAAAATTTCATTTTATTTATTAAAAATCTTATAAATTCAATGAACCATTACATTAAAACCAATTTACTGAGAGGGACAAAAAAGGGAAGTCTCCTCCTCCCTATGGATAGAAAATTTAAATTTTATATATGTGTTGGCTGGATTATGGGTTATTTTTATTGATAAAATTGATATTTGAATTTTCGTCAAAACGTGGAAAAAATGGGGATTCAAAAGGGCAAAAGTCTTCACCTTAGTGGCCTGTCCAATTCGGTTTGACCAAAATCCTGAAATTTAGACAGTGATGAGATATTTTTGGAATTTTTACAAGGAACGCAAGAATCTTTAACGGGAAGACTTTTTCCTTATTATAGTAATCTTCAACTTAACAGTCTGTCCAAATCGCTTTGGCTAGAATCCTAATTCAATAAGGATGTATTTTTTTTTGTTTGAGTTTTTGTCAGAAACGTGGTAAAAATTGGGGTTTAAAATGGAAAAATTCACCCTTTATCACACAGCATAAACCACTGGAGCCGTGAACATGAAATTTGGCAAGTTGGTTCCTCCTCCGGCGTAGATATCTCCTATGGGAATTTTGCAAATTTTAACGGAGAGGGACAAAAAGGTTAAGTCTCCCCTTGATGGGCTTCTCAAACCCCTAGAAATCTGAAATATAAAACATGTGTTCCCGAAAGCATATGCTAATTTGCTGACAAGATACTTTTTGTAAAATTTCGCCAGGAGCTTTATATAGTGGAAAAGTATCCATCTTAATGGTTTGCTATTCCACTCATAAGGTACTTTTTGGGAATTTTAGTCAGGAAGATGTTAAAAATGTGAGTTTTGCTGCTGTGAGTCCTGCCTATATTTTTTTTTTTTTTTTGGCTAGAAATCTTAAAATTTCAAATATATATTTTTTTGAAAAATGTGCTAATTTAATAATGAAATACTTTTTTAAGCGACTCTTTATCGCTTCTAAACGATAATCAAAAAAAATTGTGGACTATATGTTATATTTTCTATCGAAATTATACTGAATGTTTTATTAACAAATTGTACGCTGTTACGCCAAAATGGTAACAGTGCCTTAATATAGCCTTGGGCTACAGAGGGTTAACGCTTTTAAAGTTAAATTAACTATCTATGACTTGCTTAGGCTATCAGAAGTTTAAGTGGTTTAAAAATCGTTAAAATTTTTTAGAAATTTGTTCTCCGAGCCTGGACGCGAACCCACAACTTTCTGATTACAAATAACACATTTTACCAACTAACATCAAAAATTTGTGTTATAAAATCTTAAATTACTACATTTTTAGTAAGGGTTTTCTATGCCAAAGTGTTTTTTGACATATTTATACAGCGATAACTCGATCAACTGCCTTTTGGTATTTGAAAAAAAATTAAGTCATACAACAAATAAGGTCCCAGTATAGAAAATATAATTCGTATTAGATTTATTAGTACTAGGCCGATCAAAAATAAGCTATAGACAATGGCGCATAATCATAGTTAAAATAAAGTATACTTTAGAAGTTCTAAAGTCGAATTTTCTGCTATGGGTAATGAAAAGTATACTTTAATCGTTTAAAGTCTGCTTTTAAATTAAAACTACCTGAAGTTGGTTTTATCCAATTTAACAACACTAACAACAGCTGTTTTCCAAAATATTGAAAAGAAAATTTTATCAATAAATAACAAGTAAAAAAAGGCTTAAATTCGGCTGTGCCGAATCTTTGAATACCCTCCACCAATATCCTAAAAAAAATGTTCTCTACTGTTTTTGTTACAAATAATGTAAAAAACTTTTGAAGTAAAATTATGGAGGTGGAAAAAATTTTTTTAGGTAAAAAAAATTTTTTGTGGTGAAAAAAAATTTTAGTGATGATAACAATTTTTTGAGGTGAAAAATATTTGAGATGAATACAAAATATTATTAATTTCTAAGCGACTGATGATAGACTGAAAATATATTTTGTACCTGTCCTGTACTAAAAGAAACTAATTTGTATGGAAAATTTAGAGGTATCTTCACATTTTCACTCATAACTTTTTAACCGCTGGACCGATTTTGCTCATTTTCAATACCAAACTGCTCGAGAAGATGTTAAATAATCCAGGTAAAAATAGGCGTCTTCACGTCGTGATCACCATTTAAACAGGCAGACAGACAGACAGACAGACTCAATTTAAAGGGCTATTTAGCAGTACATAATTCTCTGTGAAATTCTGAGATTTAGTATGGATTTTGCATTAAAATGCAATAAAATTGCCATAATCGATCCTCCCTAATCACCATTTTCTCAGTAACCAAAAGGAATTTGGAAGTGAAAAGTAGTTTTTTTGGATGCTCTTAGAATTCCCTTTAATTTGAGCATATTATTTAGCGATAAAAAAATATTTAATTTTTTGGCAAAAAATGCAGTGTATCATCCTTTTTTGCAAAAAATCGAAAAAATTTTTTTCACTCAATATTATACTCAAATTAAAGGGAATTTAAAGGGCTATTTAGCCATATATAAATCTCTGCGAAATTCTGAGATTTAGTGTGGATTTTGCATTAAAATGCATTAAAATTGCCATAATCGATCCTCCATAATCACCATTTTCTCAGTAACCAAAAGGAATTTGGAAGTGAAAAGTAGTTTTTTTGGGTGCTCTTAGAATTCCCTTTAATTTGAGCATATTATTTAGCGATAAAAAAATATTTCATTTTTTGGCAAAAAATGCAGTGTATACATCATCCTTTTTTGCAAAAAATCGAAAAAAATTTTTTCACTCAATATTATACTCAAATTAAAGGGAATTTAAAGGGCTATTTAGCCATATATAAATCTCTGCGAAATTCTGAGATTTAGTGTGGATTTTGCATTAAAATGCATTAAAATTGCCATAATCGATCCTCCATAATCACCATTTTCTCAGTAACCAAAATGAATTTGGAAGTGAAAAGTAGTTTTCTTGGATGCTCTTAGTATTCCCTTTAATTTGAGCATATTATTTGGCGATAAAAAAATATTTCATTTTTTGGCAAAAAATGCAGTGTATACATCATCCTTTTTTGCAAAAAATCGAAAAAAATTTTTTCACTCAATATTATACTCAAATTAAAGGGAATTTAAAGGGCTATTTAGCCATATATAAATCTCTGCGAAATTATGAGATTTAGTATGGATTTTGCATTAAAATGCATTAAAATTGCCATAATCGATCCTCCATAATCACCATTTTCTCAGTAACCAAAATGAATTTGGAAGTGAAAAGTAGTTTTCTTGGATGCTCTTAGTATTCCCTTTAATTTGAGCATATTATTTGGCGATAAAAAAATATTTCATTTTTTGGCAAAAAATGCAGTGTATACATCATCCTTTTTTGCAAAAAATCGAAAATTTTTTTTTTCACTCAATATTATACTCAAATTAAAGGGAATTTAAAGGGCTATTTAGCCATATATAAATCTCTGCGAAATTCTGAGATTTAGTATGGATTTTGCATTAAAATGCATTAAAATTGCCATAATCGATCCTCCATAATCACCATTTTCTCAGTAACCAAAAGGAATTTGGAAGTGAAAAGTAGTTTTCTTGGATGCTCTTAGTATTCCCTTTAATTTGAGCATATTATTTGGCGATAAAAAAATATTTCATTTTTTGGCAAAAAATGCAGTGTATACATCATCCTTTTTTGCAAAAAATCGAAAATTTTTTTTTTCACTCAATATTATACTCAAATTAAAGGGAATTTAAAGGGCTATTTAGCCGTATATAAATCTCTGCGAAATTCGGAGATTTAGTATGGATTTTGCATTAAAATTGCCATAATCGATCCTCCATAATCACCATTTTCTCAGTAACCAAAATGAATTTGGAAGTGAAAAGTAGTTTTCTTGGATGCTCTTAGTATTCCCTTTAATTTGAGCATATTATTTGGCGATAAAAAAATATTTCATTTTTTGGCAAAAAATGCAGTGTATACATCATCCTTTTTTGCAAAAAATCGAAAATTTTTTTTTTTCACTCAATATTATACTCAAATTAAAGGGAATTTAAAGGGCTATTTAGCCGTATATAAATCTCTGCGAAATTCGGAGATTTAGTATGGATTTTGCATTAAAATTGCCATAATCGATCCTCCATAATCACCATTTTCTCAGTAACCAAAATGAATTTGGAAGTGAAAAGTAGTTTTCTTGGATGCTCTTAGTATTCCCTTTAATTTGAGCATATTATTTGGCGATAAAAAAATATTTCATTTTTTGGCAAAAAATGCAGTGTATACATCATCCTTTTTTGCAAAAAATCGAAAATTTTTTTTTTCACTCAATATTATACTCAAATTAAAGGGAATTTAAAGGGCTATTTAGCCGTATATAAATCTCTGCGAAATTCGGAGATTTAGTATGGATTTTGCATTAAAATTGCCATAATCGATCCTCCATAATCACCATTTTCTCAGTAACCAAAATGAATTTGGAAGTGAAAAGTAGTTTTCTTGGATGCTCTTAGTATTCCCTTTAATTTGAGCATATTATTTGGCGATAAAAAAATATTTCATTTTTTGGCAAAAAATGCAGTGTATACATCATCCTTTTTTGCAAAAAATCGAAAATTTTTTTTTTCACTCAATATTATACTCAAATTAAAGGGAATTTAAAGGGCTATTTAGCCGTATATAAATCTCTGCGAAATCGGAGATTTAGTATGGATTTTGCATTAAAATTGCCATAATCGATCCTCCATAATCACCATTTTCTCAGTAACCAAAATGAATTTGGAAGTGAAAAGTAGTTTTCTTGGATGCTCTTAGTATTCCCTTTAATTTGAGCATATTATTTGGCGATAAAAAAATATTTCATTTTTTGGCAAAAAATGCAGTGTATACATCATCCTTTTTTGCAAAAAATCGAAAATTTTTTTTTTCACTCAATATTATACTCAAATTAAAGGGAATTTAAAGGGCTATTTAGCCATATATAAATCTCTGCGAAATTCTGAGATTTAGTATGGATTTTGCATTAAAATGCATTAAAATTGCCATAATCGATCCTCCATAATCACCATTTTCTCAGTAACCAAAAGGAATTTGGAAGTGAAAAGTAGTTTTCTTGGATGCTCTTAGTATTCCCTTTAATTTGAGCATATTATTTGGCGATAAAAAAATATTTCATTTTTTGGCAAAAAATGCAGTGTATACATCATCCTTTTTTGCAAAAAATCGAAAATTTTTTTTTTCACTCAATATTATACTCAAATTAAAGGGAATTTAAAGGGCTATTTAGCCGTATATAAATCTCTGCGAAATCGGAGATTTAGTATGGATTTTGCATTAAAATTGCCATAATCGATCCTCCATAATCACCATTTTCTCAGTAACCAAAAGGAATTTGGAAGTGAAAAGTAGTTTTATTGGATGCTCTTAGTATTCCCTTTAATTTGAGCATATTATTTGGCGATAAAAAAATATTTCATTTTTTGGCAAAAAATGCAGTGTATACATCATCCTTTTTTGCTAAAGATCACTCAATATTATACTCAAAATAAAGGGCTATTTAGCAGTACATAAATCTCTCGGAAATTTTGAGATTTATTAGGGATTTTGCATTAAAATTGTTATAATCGATCCTCCATAATTATCATAAATACATACATAAATACCCTACACCAAGTATAATTTGGATTATTTTCTTTAATTTCAGGAAGCCAGGAAATTATCGAGGAAAATGTGCATATAAATCTGAATTGAACAAATTTATTTACGTAAATACCAGGATATGGATTCAAATGGGAGAAACTAGTATTAAACCTTCTTTATTGTATATAAAATATTCATATTTATTGAACTTTTTTAATTATTTTTAAGTATTTTTAATTTTATGTTCTAGAAAAAATAAGATATTTTGTCAAAAAAAATTGTCAAAACCTATTAAAATTCTGTTTAAATTTGTTTATTATCTATTCTTTAATAAAAATCCATTAAAAAACTTCTATTTCGAAGTCTGTGTGATATATTTTGTTTAAATTAAATAAAAAAAACTTAGTTTCGGGCAAAATGGCACAAAATTGGGTATTTTAGGAGGGGATTGCACCTAAATTGGGTATATAGGTATGGGGATACGGGCAAAACCATTTCTGGCAACACGCAGTAATATTGAAATTTTAAAGCATACTCTTAGGCGATTTAAAAAATTTGGAAAATCCACCTTCTGCTAATTTCTGATTTCTGTTTGCCTGGTGCCTGGTCGAAATTTTTTGGCATTTTTAGCCACAATTTCACATTTCATTTTTTTACACCCCAAAAAATATGTTCGTAAACTACTAATAAATAATACCTGGTGGTACCAGAACCTTTTTGGAGGAAATTTTACACCCAAAAAAATTAGTATAAAAGTTGATTACACCCAAAAAAAATGAGTTAGTAGATAAGTATAAAAATGAGCTACACCCACAAAAATAAGTTAGTTTATTGATATAAAACTTGACTTAACTCAAAAAAATGAGTTAGTAGATATATATAAATGTTGGCTACACCTAAAAAAATTAACTAGTTGATATATATAAAACTTGGCTACACCCAAAAAAATAAGTTTGTATATAAATATAGAAGTTGGCTACACCCACAAAAATAAGTTAGTTGATAGATATAAAAGTTGGCTACACCCACAAAAATAAGTAAGTAGATACATATAAAAGTTGACAACACCCAAAAAAAATGAGTTAGTAGATAAGTATAAAAGTTGGTTACACCCAAAAAAATGAGGTAGTTGATAAATATAAAAGTTGACTACACCCAAAATAATAAGGTAGTAGATATATATAAAAGTTGGCTTAAAAAATAAGTTAGTAGATAAATATAAAAAAAGTTGACAACACCTAAAAAATGAGTTAGTAGATAAATATAAAAGTTGGCTACACCCAATAAATTAGGAAGTTGATAAATATAAAAGTTTACTACACCCAAAAAATAAGTTATGACATGTTGATATGACGATAAGATTATATGGCGATAAGACATGATAATATGTCGATAAGATGATAACAGGATAGATGATATAACGATATGATAATAATACGATAAAATGATATGACGATAGGACAATGTGATTGCTATAAGTAGCATGCTATAAGTAGCTTGCTATAGTAGCACGCTATAAGTAGCAACTTGCTAAAAGTAGCTTGCTATACGTACAGCATGCTACATATAGCAATTTGCTACATATAGCAATTTGCTACTTATAGCAACTTGCTACTTATAGCAATTTGCTACTTATAGCACTTTGCTACTTATAGCATTTTGCTACTTATAGCATTTTGCTACTTATAGCAATTTGCTACTTATAGCAATTCGCTACTTATAGCAATTTGCTACTTATAGCACTTTGCTACTTATAGGAACTTGCTACTTATAGCATTTTGCTACTTATAGCAATTTGCTACTTATAGCAATTCGCTACTTATAGCAATTTGCTACTTATAGCACTTTGCTACTTATAGCAACTTGCTACTTATAGCAACTTGCTACTTATAGCAATTTGCTACTTATAGCAATTGCTATTTATAGCAATTTGCTACTTATAGCAACTTGCTACTTATAGCAATTTGCTACTTATAGCACTTTGCTACTTATAGCATTTTGCTCCTTATAGCATTTTGCTACTTATAGCAATTTGCTACTTATAGCAATTCGCTACTTATAGCAATTTGCTACTTACAGCAACTTGCTACTTATAGCATTTTGCTACTTATAGCAATTTGCTACTTATAGCAATTCGCTACTTATAGCAATTCGCTACTTATAGCAATTTGCTACTTATAGCAATTTGCTACTTATAGCACTTTGCTACTTATAGCAACTTGCTACTTATAGCAACTTGCTACTTATAGCAATTTGCTACTTATAGCAATTTGCTACTTATAGCAATTTGCTACTTATAGCAATTTGCTACTTATAGCAATTTGCTACTTATAGCAATTTGCTACTTATAGCAACTTGCTACTTATAGCAACTTGCTACTTATAGCAATTTGCTACTTATAGCAATTTGCTACTTATAGCACTTTGCTACTTATAGCAACTTGCTACTTATAGCAATTTGCTACTTATAGCAATTTGCTACTTATAGCAATTTGCTACTTATAGCAACTTGCTACTTATAGCAATTTGCTACTTATAGCAATTTGCTACTTATAGCACTTTGCTATTTATAGCAATTTGCTACTATAGCAATTTGCTACTTATAGCAATTTGCTACTTATAGCAATTTGCTACTTATAGCACTTTGCTATTTATAGCAATTTGCTACTTATAGCACTTTGCTATTTATAGCAATTTGCTACTTATAGCAACTTGCTACTTATAGCAAATTGCTATAAGTAGCAAAGTGCTATAAGTAGCAAATTGCTATAAGTAGCAAATTGCTATAAGTAGCAAATTGCTATAAATAGCAAAGTGCTATAAGTAGCAAAGTGCTATAAGTAGCAAATTGCTATAAGTAGCAAGTTGCTATAAATAGCAAAGTGCTATAAGTAGCAAATTGCTATAAGTAGCAAATTGCTATAAGTAGCAAATTGCTATAAGTAGCAAATTGCTATAAGTAGCAAATTGCTATAAGTAGCAAATTGCTATAAGTAGCAAATTGCTATAAGTAGCAAGTTGCTATAAATAGCAAAGTGCTATAAGTAGCAAAGTGCTATAAGTAGCAAATTGCTATAAATAGCAAATTGCTATAAGTAGCAAATTGCTATAAATAGCAAAGTGCTATAAGTAGCAAATTGCTATAAGTAGCAAATTGCTATAAGTAGCAAATTGCTATAAGTAGCAAATTGCTATAAGTAGCAAATTGCTATAAGTAGCAAATTGCTATAAATAGCAAAATGCTATAAGTAGCAAATTGCTATAAGTAGCAAATTGCTATAAGTAGCAAGTTGCTACAAGTAGCAAGTTGCTATAAGTAGCAAATTGCTATAAATAGCAAAGTGCTATAAGTAGCAAATTGCTATAAGTAGCAAATTGCTATAAATAGCAAAGTGCTATAAGTAGCAAGTTGCTATAAGTAGCAAATTGCTATAAGTAGCAAATTGCTATAAGTAGCAAGTTGCTATAAGTAGCAAGTTGCTATAAGTAGCAAATTGCTATAAATAGCAAAGTGCTATAAGTAGCAAATTGCTATAAGTAGCAAGTTGCTATAAGTAGCAAATTGCTATAAGTAGCAAATTGCTATAAGTAGCAAATTGCTATAAGTAGCAAGTTGCTATAAGTAGCAAAATGCTATAAGTAGCAATGTGCTATAAGTAGCAAATTGCTATAAGTAGCATATATATAAATATATAT